>CM046845.1:24564953-24766815 GCA_025618425.1 Heliocidaris tuberculata
TCATCCATAATAGCCACGTCCCCATATCACATCCTCAGAAAAACATACTATAAAACCAGAAATGTAAAACATGAAACTTCTGTACGAAACCTGTGCAGCTACATGAAACTTTTTTGAATGGCCATTTTCAAAGTATGAAACTTATGCTAATAGCAGAAATTCAATGCTGTGATTAATTGATATTATGGCATGAACGTTCAGATATCAGGGCCCTGTCTCATAAAACTTCTTATCAATAACAAGTCACCATGATTGCTACATGTATAAGCTACTGAAATCATAGCATTTTTTTAAAATTTGTGTTTTTATTGTGAAGTCATAGCATTTGATTGGCTGATTGCAAATCTGTCATAGATCTGTTGAAATTATCATTGATAACAAGTTTTATGAAACAGGGCCTTGGACCAAGCCCAAATTTCAAGAAAGTTTGGTGTATGTGAAAGTTTCTAAGTTACACAGTGCATTCTTATGTGACTAAAACAATGAGACTCTCCCAATCATGATACCTGTATTATCTAAGTGAATAATCAAAATATACAAAATTTCATTCAAAATAAATCAAGTACCTGGTAATTACCCAGCTAAAATAACCTTAAATTCCCTTAAAAGGAGAATGTCAGTCATTACTTTTTTAAATTACATGATTAGCACTTCTTGTAAATCTCTTAAACAAAGCTAACGAGGTACACTAAAAAGGTTTTCAAAATAATTTGTACTTTAATAAATTCACAACTGCTAAATCAGGAGTGATATTTGACAATCTTGATGGAGTTGTCACTGAGCCGACACCAATTACTATGAATGTCAAGTGTCTAGGACAGATTAGGTAATTAGTTTTTCCTGTAATAAACTAAGCATTCATGCTACATTAAAACATTGCGGCTAAAAGCTTGATAACATTTTCACAGACTTCGTACACATAAATCTGGTTAGTCATTCCCACTTCCCCTCCGATTTCCAGTACAGATTGTCCAAGTGTGTGGATTTTCCAAGACCCTAGAATTATTTTAATATCATCTTAATAAATTGTTCATTGACATATTACAATGAACATGAGAGCAATCACCAGTCTTCTGGAAAATGAAAAATTATGGTTAACCTGAAAATGTGCTGTTACGGATGATAAAGTTCAACTACCTGGTCAAAAAGAACAAAAACATTTGATGTGAGACCTACTGTAGGAAAAGTAATATAAGGGTCAAAGCAAGTCAAACCCAGTAAAAAATAATATTTTCAAATTAAATACAATTATCCTTACCTAATAGAAAGCAATATAAATAAATGATTTTTAAAAATAAGAAACTAAATGTATAATAGCGGAAACGCTTGCATTTCAGAAAAAACTTCATAAGAAATGCGTTTGGATTCTGGAAAAAATGAATAGAAAAGGCTAATGGCAATGACAATGACATTCTCTCCAGCATACTCAGAGTGTCAATTACAGGAGACACAAATATGAATGTATATTTCAGCAACCTACATGTACATGAATTCTTGACATAGTATTAAATGTGTCAGGCAGAAATCTACTACCTGCATTTTTCACTGCATGCTAAAAATTGAGCTGTCAATCACAGGAAACACATAATGTGATTGGTCAAATGTAAGCAGCCAAACACAAGAGCTCATACAATATATATCCTTATCTCACAACTGGCATACACAATACATATATGCAATGGCCCCATTGGAATACTACACACATTTTCAGGGGAGGATGGATCATGAATAATGCATGAACTCATGGCAACCCAACCCCTTTTCACATTCAACTTTACTGTATAGTGCTTGTTGAATATGCATGATTGCAGTTTGAGATAGAATAGGGGGGTCTTATCAGTTTACTTTGTCACTCTAAAAATAGCTTTTCATTCACTTAAGTAAACATCTCTGGTTTCAAATTCTTTGCATAAACTTTAACTTTTCAGTGCTGCAGTAGCAATATACATTGAAAAATGAGCTTGTCTAACAGAAGCTTGCATTCTTTTTAAAACAGAGATGGGGGGGGGGGGGGAAAGAGAGCATTATTTGTAAATTGTGATGGCACAAAATGAAATTTTCAAACAAAACATATGAGAAAACACATGAGAAACATCTGCTGAATAAGATATACATTCCACGATGATAGCCTACGAGTAGTTTGGGACAAAACAAACATTTTATGCCAAAACCCTGCCAGCTCAATACCTATTTCTTGTGGCAATAAATTCACCGTCCTCCTTCCAAACATGTGCCATAAATTGTACTTCTCGCCATGGCCAAGTTGATGTAAACCAGATTTTTATCCGCTCAAAATATGGACTAACTTTTCACACCTACCATAGGAATGTAAAGAAATATTTTGACAGCATCCCCCCCCCCCTTAATTTTTTTTCTTCTTCATGAATTTGAGAACAAAAATTGTCTGATTCAGCACAAAACAAAGTGAGAAGAAAAAATCTTGTTCACAATAGAAAATGAATTTTTTTCATACCCTCCAGAAGTGTTAGCACAATTCTTAAGGGCCAGTCAAAATATGACTAGAAAAGAAAGCAATGTAAAGTGAAAGGTCCAAAACATAGTCAAAACTCTTTGACTCACTGTCTAAACATCATTAAATATACAATTGCTTATTTGACATTGGACTTTAAGCTTAAGAAAATACTAGCCTTTTTGGATCTCTATTGTACTTTTACAGCTACAAAGGAAAACTTCGACAAACACAATTCTCCAGTGAGTTTTCCCCTGTTGCGCTGTCAAAACAGGCAGTTATTTTCTCTGGAAAAGCTTTATCCACAAGTTTCAACAGAAGTATGGTTTTAAAAGTCTGATTGAATATATAGTACTATCCCCATGACGATATCCTGTTGGTCATTCTGCAAGGACCTTTCAAGTTTACAAAATGCTGCACTTTTTTTTAGCTTTCCTATGGGATAGGTAGAAACACTCGGAGGCATTCTAGTTTATAGCCAAACATAAAGTACTTGACAAACAGGTCAAAACAGAGCTACTTGGAATCAGGAGAATATTCATATACCGACTATCAGGTCTTTTGAAGCTTACAAAAACTCAGATTATTCAATTTTGCATCCAAGATCCTTAATTCCCAAAACATATCAGTAGCAGTAAGATGCTAAATACAGTTAGTTACTCCTTTAGGAAATAAATTTTGAAATAATTTAATGATTTAAAGAATCATTTTCAATTCAATGAATGGAATAAATGAATACTTAAAAGTAAAGAGGACAAAATAAAGGTAACTGTGACTCACAGCTCTATAAAAAATAGAAACCCTCTTATCCAAATATGACAATTTCAAAATTTGTGAAACTGATAAAAAGATAAGCGGAAGAAATAGAGGTTTTAATGGTCTCATTTCCAGTAATCTTGCAGATTTTCACATCAATATACCCGGGCCAACCTAATTTTCTGAACACTGGGCGGAAATTACGCAAAACAATAAGAACAATATCGATAGCAATAACTGCACCCTTGAACATCAAGACTCTGGACTATGACAAAGAGGTCAACAAGAAATAAATCCGGTCAGGTTCGTAATCCAGTCAGTTTCCTCTAGAAAGCTAAACTGACTGAAACAGCAGTTCTTCCCCTCAAAATAGATACTGCCAATTTGGCCCTATATCCCTCGCAGACAAATAGTACTATTTGCTCCAATAATACTGTTTTTCTTTCTCCCTTTTCAAAGGTAGGATCACACTTTGTTATAGAATGAAAATACTTGAAAAGTGAATATCAAATAACTTTCAAATGCTTATGCTGGTTCTCTGATATCCTTTATTTTTAAATTTACAAAGATTGCTTTCAACAAGATTCAGTGACAAACCACAATGGAATGAAAGAAATACATCTGATACAAGTTCATTAAATAATTGAATAGTGCAAGATAATTCTGAATTCAAGAAAAAAAAAAGAAAATCTATAACTATCTCAAATAGGTTCAGAAACCATTATGAACCATTTGGAAAAAAGTAGGGGAAAACGACAGTATATTGCTTCTGATAAAAGCCAGAAGGGTGTAAGGGTCAATGGGTTAATGCCCTACTAGCTCTCAGCGAAAGATTTGATACTGAATATATTCAACAATATCAATTTTCCATTACATTGTTTTAACCCACTTTTCTCATGTTTAACACGGAGATAGTTGGTTGTATGTGTGTATTTGCATGGGTAAAAAGGGAGAAGAGTGGGGGGGGGGTGTGAAACATGACATAAAACATGCACACTCAAACATGATCCCCCTATGGGAGCAATTACGAGCCTCCTGGGGCTAATGGGGGTATACAAACAGAGAGGAGAATGAACTTTAGGGAAATGTTACCCTCCTTCCTTAATGTGCCCCCTGGCCCTCTGTGACACAAATAAAAATGTTGTAGGAGGCCTTGTTTGAGTAAAATAAAAGCATAACTGCAATGTTACCACAGTTCAATGAGCAAGAATAAACGAGAGTTTTATATACAAAATTGCTTTAAATATTAACATACTGATTACAATTTCATTTTCAAAGTATAAATATGACTTTCTATCAGTCTATTTAAAAATGTGTATTGCAATCCCAATCAAATATGTCTGTCATTTTCTCCCAAACCAACCTTTAATAGGTTTAAATGACAGGAGACAAATTTTGAATCCCCCAAATTACTCCTTCCAGATTCTTGGCATAGGGCCCCTCAAGAGGGGTGAATGGACTTAGCTTACTACTCAAGATCTTGAAGGGCTCATCAAGAAAAATTAATTAGTTCCAAATGAGTCTTGTACAGGAAATGTACCAAATGGAAGGCTAAAATAAATCATGCATGTCTCGTAAATTAATGTAGGTCACTTGGATTAATATTTCCTTTCCTTTTCAGAGTCTCCCTCACATTATCAATAAGGTAATGCCTAATATCCTTACAAGTACTCCGTGTATGTAAATGTATATGTACATTATCCAAATTTAACATTGACATATTTAGATCAGTTTCTCTTTTTAAAAACTACAAATCAATGTGTTATTCACCTCTGTACCTGGCCAAATATGACAGACAGTGCCAAACTTTTCGTTTAAAAATATGCCATGGGAAATGCGGCATTGTCTACTCAATCAGCGGGCAGATGAAGTTTAGAAGCAAAATACGAGGGGGAGACAAAAGCAATCTGATTGACACATATCTTTTTATAGGATTCACCAAGGTGTGGACATAGGTGAGACGAAGTCCATGAACAAGAGGTATTAGAAGAGAATAAGTTGAGGTACAAATTTCTTATCGGAATGCAGAGGACTTTCTGCTTGGACGACAGAAGAGCCCCGCCCTGGGTGTCGGTGTCCGAATCATAATACAAATCATAACAGAGAAGGAATGGTTGCACAGGGAGTGTTTAGCTGGAGGAGTCGGTTTAACCTACAAGTTGAAGATGAGGTCTTCATTTGTTTTGGGTCACAAGGGGGTGTCAATAGCTTGTTTCACATCACTTTGGTGATATTATGGGATTTTTTATTTGGTATGTCTCTTTCTCTTTCTGTGTGTCTCTGTCTCTGTCTCTCTCTCTCCCTTTCATCATAATATCTCTCATTCTCTTTCCTTTTCTACTTCTTCAAAAACTATGATTCTGGACTTAGAGCTCTGTATTTACATGCTCTCTCTCTCTCTCTCTTATTCTATCTTTCTTTATTTCTCTTTTTTCACTCTCTCTCTCTCTCTCTCTCTCTCTCTCTCTCTCTCTATCTCTTTCTGCTCCTGTCTCTTTATCTATCTTTAACATCTTATTATGTTTATTACTGATAGTTCAGTTTAAATAGAATGAACACTTTCTTTTTTGTCATGGCCAACTAAGCTTTCCTTGACAAACTTTCTCCTTATTGTTCCTCTCCCACTTGATATGCACTTCACACAAGTGATAGCCACCCATCATCTTTCTCAAGAACTTCACACAAGTGATAGCCACCCATCATCTTCCTCAAAAAACTTTTAATAAAACTTTACAGATCATTTAATCAGGTGTTCTTCAAGTGTTTCAGTTTAGCAGTAGCAGCTGCGCCAGAAACAAGCCAGTACATTACATTCAAACAGAGTCCACAGGTAAATCATCAAGGACCTTTGCTGATGTGTTTACATCCAGCCTTACCATCCTTTTGAGATTCTGATGACCCAACAAAGGTGGGAAACTCTTGAATTTGAAGTACTGGTTCTCTCTGGCACAGGATGAAGGCTCTTGAAGTCGACCGCTCCGAGAGTCTTCAAGACTCTTTGAGACTCTCTTTCAATGACAAGGAGTGCTTGTTAAAAGACTCAGCATGGATATCCATACCCACTCTGACAAATTTACCTTGCAGAATTGTCATTGTCCAACTACTTTCCATGTCAACTTACCAAAGAGAGGTATTAGGTAGTAAGAGAAGGAGTTTTCATTATGTTTCTGATAAAAATGATAATATGCTATATTCTGCATACAACAAACATGAACTGTGTGTAGCAAATATGAAATATAAATACAATTTACAACATGTTGGTAAATGGTTATGTATCAACTTATAGGCCTATATTTTCTTCTTTAAACTGAATTTCCCCCATAATTCAGATAATAGATCCAATCTACAAATTAACCCCCCCCCCCCCCCAATCCTTTTTTTTTTGGGGGGGAGGGGATCCTTTAATATAATTGTTTCCTGATCTAATCTTTTTTCCTAAAATACAACATCATTATCAAAAGTGTCTCCTGAAGTCGGCCATTTTACCTGTCACTCAAGCTTAACACTGTCAATCAACTTCACCTCAATATTTTAAAATTAATTCATGGCAATCCCACATCCCTAATTGTTTAGCATAATTATGTTATTACATTAAGCAATATTGTATTATCTTGGTGCTATTAACATAACAATAATAACTCTCTAGTTCAAAAAAATTTAATACTGCACAAAAATTTTCTTTCCATCTCCATCCACTGCAACACTCCTGAGTTAAGATCTGCTGTCAAAAGAGGGAAGTTTTAATCACCAATTCTTGAAACTTATTAACTTGACTTATTACAGCTTGCATTGTTGTACCTGCCTCAATAGTTGGTTTACTTCTATCCGCCTACAGCTACGCCTCACTATTCTTAATGAAAAACAAATTAAATTTTAATGATTAACTACAACAGTTTTATTAAAACTTAGTTGGAGGGGATGTTTTTTGTGACGAAAAGCTCTCACAGAAAGCTTCTTACTTTATTCTTCATGCAAGTTGGGAGGAGGGGCAGTAGAAAAAAAGAATAAGGGTGAAGTTTAAAAGCAGAAATTGGACTAGAATGCCTGCAAGAAAATAAAACACTGATGAATGGGCTACCCTTGACCTATTTAGCTTTCAATTTAAAAGTCTTTCTACTTTGAACAATGGAGGTGGTGTAAAGATACAATATGGACTCTTTTTACTTAATTCATTATGAAAGGGTGTAATTTGAACCATTAACAAGACTCAAGAGCCATTTCGGGGCTGGGAGCAAAACTTGAGCAACTGGATTGTTCATGCCCATTTTGCGGAGGGCTCATGCTTGTTGTTTCTCTGCTGCCATTGAATTGCCTGGTGCAGGAAAGTGAGCACGAAATCAAACATTACCCGAGTTTCTACGAACAGGCTTAATTCTAAATAAACATCAAGATGCACGCTGCAATGAGTGTCTGCTAAGATGCTGCTTGAATGATGAAGACATTCGTGACATCATATTATTGCTCATACAGTTAAAGTTGAGCGTCCCAGTTTTGGATTTCCCTCAGACCAGTTTTGAAATGAATCATTCGGTGTACTGACTCTTAACACATTTCCTATCACCCCAGGAAAAATTTCATAGGATTAAAGGAGGAGAAAAAGAAGCTATGTTGCCCTTCTGGTCATGTTGGTCATGAGCTACAGACAGAATGATAGAAAGTTTTCTCACTGCCTGTTGTAAAACTAGAGACATTTGCATGTAAGAAAGTTTCCCTAAATTTGTGAGAGGTCCAGATTCCTTAAAGTTTCATGCCACAAAATAAATGAATCTCAAAATGAAATTTTTGCAATTCATGAAAGCCACTTGCCTCGAAAACGGCTGTCATTAATGATTCATCAGTTTCTTGTCGCAATTTAGTTTTGCTTGTTTTAAAGTACAACAAAGGATGAAGTCAAGGGTCTAAATTTCCTTCGTACACAACTGGGGTGTAGCCACTAAAATATTTCTGAACTATATTTCTAGGCAAACTGGCAAAAATAGCTTTAATATGCAGATAAAAATAAAAATTATGCAAATCCCACTGGTCTACAAACATAGACTTTAAGAAAAATAATTTCAGGAGATCCAAAAGGGTAATTGTTCACTCTATAATTTATTCATCAACAAGATGTTCCTTTAAACATTAGCGGTGTGAACACAACTTTCATTGGCCAGGCAAGAACTTGACAATGGTCAAACAAAATGCTTTTGACCCACTCACATTACAGCCAATTGCTCAAGGATCAGAACCTATTAAACCAAGACAATGTGGAATAAAAAGGGGAATTATCCACTTATTAGGCTGCGGTCATTATCAGTCCAGTCACACAGCAGGGCATTCGAAAGGGAGGGGGAGGAGGGAGCCAGAAGACAAAAAGAGAATGCAGGGGAAAGAGAGGGTGGGAGCAGGAGGTGAGAGAGGGAGGGAGGGAGTGAGAGATGGAGAGGGAGAGAGGGGTGGGAGGAGGGAGGAAGGGATAGGGGTAAGATGGCAGCAAAACAAAAAAAGAGCTAGAGAAAGTGAACCAAATTAATAATTCATGGTAACTAAAAGCAGATGTTTTCAACTGAACTCTGTGGCTAGCTTGCTTCCCTAGATAAAAACAGCAGAATTCTACTTGTGGAAGTGGATATGGGGTATAATAGGTTTGGGAAGGAAGTTAATATAAACGTCATCGCACTCACATTACAAACAAGCCTTACTGTGAACTCTTCAATGTGTCGAAAACAGTTTAACCCTAGCATTTCAGGTACGGTCCCCAAAGGGTTAACCATTATTACTATTTCTATTTTCCTTGATTGATTGCCTTTGTTTTATGTTGTTCCCTTGAAAGTGGAAAGTAGAAGTTTCAGTCAAGTTCTAAAATTAAAATATCCTTTCTATATATTCATCCAGATTATGAGAAATTTATTAACAATAATGATATGTATCCACATATTAAGTCACATAACACTGATGCTCCATTATTTTTTCTTAACCTGTTAAAGATGGTCTCATTATCTTGTACTAAGTGTCCAGCAGATACTTTTTAAAGAGCACACACTTCTATGTCCCAACTTCTAAGGACACAGAAAGAAATCTACTGCAGCAAGTAAGGACACAGAAAGCAATCTACTGCAGCATGTAACCGATCTCCAGCAATTACAACTCCGAAACATGTAACACTGCATGCCTGTATTTATCTAATTATAAATCAAATTATGGAACATTCACAGATTAGTTTGGAGAGCAAATCTTTGCCGCACATTTCAAACGGGCAGTCAGTCGGCCGCTGTCTGCCTTCTCGGTAGTCCAATCAATATTGAACATGAGAGGTGATGTTTCTTTAAGCCTAATTCACATATGACTTGGTAAATCATCCTAAAAAAGGCCACGGCAGAATAAAATAATATTTAATCCGCTTCTCGTTTCTGTATCTTACAACACACAGAGAAGTACACTTAGAGGCCTTTGTTAAGTGCAGATACTTTTTTTTTAAACCCATACTTTCTGCTCATGTACGCATAAAAATTTAAATGGTCTTTATTTTGCTGCAGCCATTTTTTGAGGTGGTTCACTGCATCGTGTGTGAACGAGGTCTAGACGTACGCCTCCGTGACCTCATGTCTCTTTCCAGGTCACTCCTAGTCAATAAAACAATGAAAATAGCAACAGTAACCTCTGGAACAGTACATGGAAACCATGAGCTAGGAGGCTAATCAATACCAAACATGGCCTTCTCTCTAGAATCCATATTTAGACGATCTGATGCGTCTACTCGAGATGGATCGTAACTACAAAAGGGTTAAACCCCAACTCCGCCCGCCTGCTTACCAAACCAAATTTCATTTGGCAGAGTCAAGGGCAGGGGAATCAAATATTTGTTATTTGGGATGAAAATATGATGGAAGAGGGGATAGGGAGATGAGAATTGTAGGATTTTGTGTCTGGAATTAGTCTGGTATATGACTGAACCTGCTGACCTTCATTTATCCTGGGTAAGGTGATCCAACATTGAGATGAACAAGGGGAGGTAATGAACATGGCCGACGACGTCTTAAGTGGAAAACAACTTTCAGATGTACATCATACTTTTCCCAAAGTATTTTCTTGACAGGGGATGTAATTTGTGTTTATGACTGGGAAGATGTCTGTCTACAGATCCAGTAGAAGGTCCTAACATCCCCTACCTTACTCATTATTCCCATTTATGAGTGGATTATGTGAAGTGAAAAAGAGAGGAACATATCATCTCTCTTCTAGCCTCCAGTACCCTTCTTCCTCTCTCTCTCTCTCTCTCTATACCTCTATCTCACTCTCTTTTTTCTCTTTTCCTTATTTTCTCACTCTTCTATGCTCTTCCCCCATTCACATTCTCTTCTCCTTCCTCTTACAATCCACCTTATCAGTTTATCTCCATCTATTCATCTTATCATTACATCATTCCTTCATCTCTTTCCCCTTTTCTTAGTCCCCCCCCCTCTCTCTCTCTCTCTCTCTCTCTCTCTCTCTCTCTCTCTCTCTCTCTCTCTCACTCCCTCCCTCTCACCACATCGTCCTCTTCTCCTAATATAATTATAACACTTGGGGTGCGTTTATAAACATTTTGCGAGGGTTTAATGAGCGTTTTAACAGCCTCTTTATAAACACCGACCGTAGAGCTACTTCGATGGTGCACTGTTTATAAACATTTTTGTCGGGCCATATTTATCGCCCGTTTGAACGCCGTCATCAGCTGTATTCGGAGGGTTCCACTGCGCATGCTCGTTGGCCCCTGAGTCGAAACCAGGTCAAGTTGGTCGCGCGCTTTTTCAAAACAGTCGTCGTCAGCTAGGGCCTCGGCTGTATTCTTCGTGTTCCTTATTTCGAGTGTAGATTTTCGTCGATTCACATTTTTGCAAGGTGTCATGATGTGGGACGAGAGGCGTTTGTATTTGATACTAGTGTATTTATTGATGGCTCAGCGAGCCTTACTTGTAGTTATATGTGGTCAACGACAACGTCCATCTCATGGAAGCTATACTAGCTGTAGTACATGCACTGTATACGGCGCGCGCTTTTCAACAAGCTTCGGCCTCGAACCGGAAACGGCTTTAAATGACGTCATTTAAAGCTGTTTAAATTTGATCTCGCGTTTATACACATTCGGACCCCGGCGATTTATACGAAGTGCGTTTGTAAACGCACCTTTTTGGGCGTTTACAGTCGGGCTGCTAGGTCGGCGTTTAAATCAAAATCAGTATGGACGCAAGCCTCTTTTAAACTAATCACGTATACGGTGCCTGATTAAGGCCCAAAAATCTTGTGTATAAACACGCCCTTGGTAATATGGAGGAGGTATTTCCTGCAGGGGTGACGTCTTCAACAAGACCTCCAAGATGAGAAGGTGATGTCCTCAAGAAGAGCATAAGCAAGGAAGGAAGCCGCCGTAAACGAGAATGTCACTGACTGACACATTCCCATTCTTGCATAAGTGTGGAAGAAAAATATATTGGATACTATAGCTGTGTCCTAAAAATACCTTCAACTCTTGGCATTTCAAAATGGGCCAACCATGAAGTCAAGTTTCAAAACATTCAAGATCCCTTTTGAGACTTGAGATGGTATCAAACTTAAATATGTGGTAAGTGACAGGGTTGTTTGAAGTGAGATGATATTAAAAAAAAAACTACATAGGCCTACTTAATATTTCCATAAATCTTCAAGAGGGAAATGGATGAAAGCCTATTTGAATTTATATTGCAGTATAGACGCTAGTTACATGGTATGTACCATTATGTAGGCCTACATGTACACGTTGAGACCCAGAAGGGCGTTAAGTCACGTACTGTAACACAGAGTCAACACCCTTCTGCATGGCTCCAAACAGACAATATTCTTATTGAAGATACATTGTTCATCACCTAATCTAGATAAGAATTCCTGATAATTCACATTTTTTCGTTTGTAACTCTGCACAATTTTGAAGTGTAATTCTGTTTTTAAAGGCAGAGAGGTTTCACACTGCTAAAGATTGTAAAGACTTTGTAAAACCACTGCAAAAAAAGAAGACTTTACTCTCGATTCCTCCATCATCACACTAGGCAGGCAATTGATTGATAATTGTTTCTAATCAAGTTGAATCCTTTCCAGATTCATCTCTAACGAGTCCCTGACAAGCCTTGGAGATAGTGGTTTCAGGACCCTACCTCCAAGGGCCCACGTAATCACCAACATTCTAGCGTCATGCTGACTTGGTGGTTTTCTTACAGCGCAACACCTTACCCAAGGATACAGACGAAACATTCTGCCAGAGATCACAATAAGGGTTTATAGCATCAGCTAAGAGCCAAAAAGGCATTAACTATATCACTTTATACAGAGTTAACATCTTTCTCGCTCTCACTGGACAGCATGCAAGTATCTAATCTGACAGCAAGGTGTGTAGTTTCTCCAAGACAGAATTCGTGAAAGCTGATTAAGGCTTTATCTGCGGCTTTATATTCAAATCTCACATTAATTTTCAGTTCTTTCGGGAGGGGGAGGGACTGTACAAAAAAAAAAAACACCCTCAAATATTCAGTAAGCACATTTGAAATGACTTGGAAGCTGATTTCATCAAACTCAAACTACATAGCATTTTCTTTAGTGGAGGGTTCTACTAAAAAAATATTCCAGATAACTTGTCATCTGATTTTCTCAAACTCATGTTATATTCATTTCCTTTGGGAGGGGGAAGAAGTCTACTAGAATCATTCAAGAAAAGGTACATAAATCCATAACATACTCTTTTTATTCTTTGGAGGGGCATCTTTCAAGACTATTCCATAATAAAGAAGGAAAGACATATATCTTCTACACTGAAATCATCCAGGATAAGCAAGTATTTATATCAATGGTGACTTGCCATTTGTGGCAATTCAGAATATGAACAAGTAATTTACAACTTTGATATTCCAGCAAATCACATCGCAGCTATTTTCCTTTCTCTGGAAATTTTATTTTCAAATGGAGTACCCAGTTCATAGAATTCTGTGAACGACTGAGAGTTATATAACAACCTACAAGAATGATGCATTTCTACCAAATAGTTTGATGTTTAAGAGAGCTTTTTAAAAAGGCAGTTAAGCATTATATTCAAATTTCTTCTAATCATGTGGTGTGACTGTAGTACCTGGAATCTTATAAATGATTACCTATTCAAGCACAGAAAAACAAATTGAGATTTTTTTTTTCTAGCAAATAGCAAATACAGCTTCATAGACAATGCTGGAATCAAGACTTTACAACCGTTGTTAAAGGTGCATATCTTTTTTTTTTTAATACATGTTAAATTACCTGTCCATAAAGGTTATGCAAAACAAGATTATTTATACAGAGGAATTCTTCTCAAATCATCCCTGTAGTTATGATGATAGCTGTATTATAATTGATCTGATATTGATGCTACCCTGGTATGAATTGTTATTATTCTCACTGAAAATTTCCTTATTTCCTTTCCTTATTGTAGGATATTGAACATTTCTCTTAAAACATTCAGGGAAGTTTTTATTGATTTCTAAGTCAAATTGATAAAACAGCTTTCACCACCATATCGAAATGCTAAATAACACCTTTAATGAAACTAAATCCCCATTATATTCCAAAGCTTCCATTCCTTGTCCACACAAAGACATTGTGCCAACAGCATTTGAAGGTGTCACATCAAATCAGAGATATATCTTTTATGGAGGTGAAATAGGTCTTTGCAACAAAAGAATGGAATAAAATGGAAAGGGATTTTGGACCACCTTCCATCACTTCACATAATACCATTCACTATGAATTATGTAATCAAAGTATAGTCCAACAATAGAACTTGTGACAGGGTTTTAGAATGATACAGCTAAATGCATGCCATTTGATTCGTATGAATAGGCAGTCTAGACATAAGAATGGCAGGGCTCCGTTTTGGTCACTTTGGTGGGGACCAAATTTTGTATACTGAATATGACATGTACACTACAACAATTCTTCAGGTAATTAACATATTTCACATGCACTTGTGTATGGACACGATAGTGGCACTTGTGATTGTTAGGCAAAACTTGTCAAACATGAATAATTTGTAGTGACTTGACTCTCACCTAATGCATGTTTGTCTCTGGATGGGCTACAAAGTGAGTCCTGTATTTTTCAACTAGAAGTCATTTTTACAATAACAAAACCTCTAACTACTAACATTATGTTGTAAATTATGCACAGTGGAAATAAAGGTATAGGGGTTAAAAACCTTACTTGAAAGAAGACTTTCTAATAATCTAATATATAGAAAACAAACCAGTTCTAAAGTTTTATGTAACATACAGTTCATGATATGCTTTGCCTTTCATGTTTTCCTGTCAATGGATTTGGATGGCTCTGAGCAACTCAGATCATGTATGAAAAATCTTGAAATGAAATGAATTAAACTACAGTATAATCAAAGAAAACAAATACTGAAAATCTAATTGAGAAGGAAAACAACTATCTGAATAATAGCATTATTGTGATAAAAGTACTTGCATATTTCCTTTTAACCCATTGACTACTGAATTTTCACAATCCCATAGGCTTAATACAGGGTCCACCCGGTTCCCGTAGGCAAAGAGTTAAATTCCAATATTTTTGCACTTTTGCTGACCATTCCTACTGAAAATGTGCATAAGCTTTGTGGCCACAAAAGGATTTTACCGCATAACACTATTTAACAGAAAACAAAAGAAAATAATATCACAGGCTCAGGATGATTGTCCATGTATCAATGCCAGGAGGTACTGAAGGAAGTAATAGATAAGACCCTTCCTCAAACTAAGCATCTCCAATTAACCGCTCCACAAACCAATTTCCCTTTCAGTTAAAACCCCATTTTCTGTCCTTTTCCATTCTTTATCAATGAAAATTCAATTTTTCAGGGTGAAAATACATTATGCACTTTTTCTTTTACTACTGTGCTATACATAAACAGATAGAGAAGTCATTTTTTGGCACGTGAAAATAAAGAATAAATGTCACTGTGATAGACTGTTGATACAGAAGTGATTTGATTTTCCATATCAACAGACTGCAGAAACAGATTATCATTTTCGTTACCAAGAGCAAACAGATATATATGTTCTTCAATTCTCCATATTGATGTGTACAGTGTATTTATAACATAACACTGGAAGTACTTGCTTCACAAACAACAAGATACTTCTGTTAGACTCTGAAATTTAAAGTCACTACAAGGGGGGGGGGGTGCTTGCAGGTACAATAAGCCCATCTGTGTTCTCAAGCCCCTTCTACACTTGGTTTCCTAGGGAAAGAATAGAGTTAATTAACAGTATTTTTATGTCTTCTCCAAAATGCTTCATTTATAAATGAACAAAGCAAAATAGACTGTTTTCACAAGTTCACAAGTTGCGGCACTTTACTACACAATTCAAGAATCTCTTCTGCAAACTATTTTTTGAAAGTATTCAATCACAGGATCCATTCTCTCTGTTAAGTTGTCCCTTTTTTCTATTTCTATAGCCTTACTTCACAATGGAGGTGTTTGTCTGATGCAAATGTCATTGATGAGGATGGTGAAGGTGATGGTGAAAGGTGATGATGATGATGGTGGCAGTGGTGGTAAAGATGGTGGTGATGGTGCTAGTGGTGGCGCTAACTTGGTAGTGGTGGTGGGGGTGGTGGTGGTGATTATCCAGAATATTTGGTATATTGGAACATTTGGGAATCACAGAACAATAACAAATCATGCTGAAAATCGTGGACGGTAAAAAGCGCTGCCACAGATGTGGTTATATTTATAGGGGACTAAACACACACATATTTTGAAAGAAATTGTCCAGAATATTTGGTTTATTGGAACCTTCGGGTATCATCAAACAATTACAAATCTTGCTGAAAATCATGGACAGTAAAAAGCGCTGCCCACAGACGTGGTTATGGGACTAAACACACACATGAGGCATCAAAATGAGGCATCAAAATGTGGCATCAAAATGTGGCATCAAAATGTGGCATCAAAATGTGGCATCAAAATGTGGCATCAAAATGTGGCCCCTAGGTTGAGTCCATTTCTTGTTATATTTGGACTATGAGAGCATTTCAAGAATAATCCTTTTCATATGTTACGCATAAAAAGAATGAGAAAGCCCACAAATTATTTTTCATCGTTACCACAAGTTAACGTTCTCTTATGGTGATGAAATCATCATCACGTATACAGATAGTTGTAATAGTGATAGCAATTATTGGTAATTATGAGTTTGCTGCTACATGTACATAGAGCATAAGATATTTAAAATAATATGTCAAGGAAAGGTTCCCACAAGAACACGTCCTTCACACTTGCTTGATAATCTGTAAAGATTGAAACCTTAAACAAAGGAAAATATTTTCTTTTCTTTTCTTTCTTTCTTTCAGGAGAAATAACCCTCTCCCCTAGGGCATGTGTGCATGCCTGCGCATTCAGCAAATGGACAACAGTGGTACACCAGTTGCAAATTTTTAAAAAATGCATCCACCATTTAAAAAGGAAATAAATACAATAACTCCTCATTCACACCAAACAGTTTGAGTTTCTCTGGAGCACTGGAAAGAAAGAGACCCTATTCATTGTCAATTGAAGCCTTTGAAATGTTCAAAAGGGGAGGTACAAATAGATTTCATTTTGTGGATAAGCCTAGTTTTGACTTGTATAGCTGCCGGACATGTAGGGTCTATTGCCTCTACTACAGTACAAGCCTGATGAAAAGATAAAGTAACAACTGAGAGAGGATTTTCACACCCAGTGCTTGAAGTATGCTAGTTTGGGGCCAAATTTATTTTTCTGGTGAATAAAACCACTTGCAAATCCTCCTAGCACTGCATAAAAAAAATCATATACATGTAGGTTAATGTCAATATTATGTTCCACGAATGCTCAAGTGTATGGATTCTAGAAAGCAAAAAAGAAGGTTCTGTATGTGGTGCTATACAGAGACTGTAAAAAGTTCACAATTTTACATTTTATGATCCACAACCATTTTCATTTTTTTTTTTTAGATTATATCATAACCACTGAAAGCACAATTCAGTCAAAGTACAATCTGCATAGATTTATTCATAATTATAACCAAAGCAGAATAAAATAACAAAGAATAAGTATAAGACAATAAACAGGAAAATTCTTGAAAGTGAGGTATCAAAGCATATACATTTTCTTCATTGTAGTTAGGGTAGAATTTCTAACATTTAAAACAATGCTAAATTAATTTTCCACCGCAAAAATACATCTTGCAAACAGTATCTTCACTTAGTACATCCACAGCATTTATAGAGATTTGCTCTGCAACAAACAAAGCAAAAAATATGCTCAATATTGCCTCCAAGGCTAGACATCTTTCAGCACTCTATCACATCCATCATCTTTATCTTTCTATTCGGCTGCAATGGGATTCAGAAGAAGGCAGAACGGAAATGAATTATTATTCAGGGGATTAAATTAGACCATTTTTAATCTTAATCCCCAAACAACTGAGGGATTAGTAGGCAGAGTCGGGTCCAAATCAAAAGGGGCTGCGGGAAATGGCCCAGACATATCAGAGCATTCATCATCAGATTTTATGGACAAAAATAGTTCATACACTGTATATATCGAAGAGTCTAGAGTGAGATTCTAATATTAGCAAATCAATTTCTTGCTCTTTGAAAATTACAAGTAATTTTTTTCTATATCTATACAGAGACATATACATGCACAGATCAGTAGTATATACATGTGTATGTACCAAAATATTCATATTGTAAATGTACAAGAAATATTGTGAAACAATTATATACGACTTGATGCAAGATCATTAGGAATAAAGCTATATAGTTCTGACAGACAGGCATTTGCCTTTAACATAGAAAACCTGTATTTTGATGGAGATAATCTTCTAATGATGTTTAAAAGTACATTATGATGAACTCACGTGGAAGAACTAATCCCCAGGATTTCCTACATTTTTTACTTCCTTAATTATACAACACCACTGAGCTGAATAAGAATCACAGTACAATTAGCAGATTAAAAAATTGATGGAACAGCAGTTTTTGGAAAAAACAAACTAAAGATCTTGGTCTTATCGGGGTGGAAATGTGTAAAGCAAGTATGAAACACCTTTGCACTTGTTATCCAACCAACATCTTAATGATAGCTAGGTGATCAGATATATTATCATGCACACAAACCAAGATTGTCCTAATACTTTAACTACCTATATGAAAAAAGCATCTTCTTCTGCTCTTCAAAGTTAAATAAAGTTTTCAACTAATTACAACTGATAACAGCATGATAAATTGCTAATGGGTTGCCACCTCTAATTATCTTGTTTTTGAAACTCAAATGGGGGAGATGGCAAAAACAGAAAAGCTGTACAATGGCAATTCAAATTAGTATTATGGATTAAAACTGGGCATGGAGAGCGGTGCACACATATCACGGCTTTGCTGCTTGCCGAAACAACAAATGAGTCCTCCCCACACGTGCCCAGGATATTTTAGCAGCGCGAGCGTTATGAAACTGCATAGAAAACACTCAAGAAATCAAACATGCCCTGTTGGCCCAAGCAAACTTCGAGAATAGAATTTAGAGGATAATCCGATGTCCGTCGGCCAGGATCTGACGATCTTGTCGGCATCCTCTTAGGGGTGAAAGTTGGAGAGTTTGCTTTGGGGCTTCTCGGCTCGTTCTGGGTTTGGCTCGGAGTCGACCGATCTGGAACTCCTCAGAGTATTTTTTAGTAAACTACTCTGGGATTGACTATGTAGCCTTTCATGACCTAGGATATTAGGCTCTCAGTCAAGATTTCTGCCAGCCTTGGGGCCAGGAAGGCAACATTAACCCTTACTACATGTTTCACCAAATCATTTCTCTAGCTAAGAGGCAGCTGAACTGTTCAGATGGACAAGCAAATAAAAACACCACTTGCCATGTTGAACAAGCAAAGTTTTATTTTATATTCATCGTGATGTTTTTTATGATATAATTGGGGCAAGTCATTAGCTCCTAGTAGCATTAGCTATGTTTATACGGGAATTGTGGTTTCAAAACTTACAAGTTAACGAAACTGTGGTTTTGGTGTTAACTACAAGCTCGCTTGTGTTTCTGGAACTACAAGTAAACTTAAAGTTCCGAAACTACGAGTCCACATTCATACGCTCTGAAACAACAAGATAACTGAAAAGTTTTGAAACTACTAACGAAACTTAAAGTTTAGCCCCCTCCGTGTGAACCTGACTATACTCACCCATACATATACACTGACATCCAGTAATAATAAAAAGAAAAGTGTAAAATGTTTTTAGTACCCTGAGATACATATATGATGGAGGTGGGGTTTGTTCTGGTCTAAAATTCATAAAGAATGACATTACTGATGATTTGGAAATCTGTTGTAATCGAGATCTCCGAAAACAGTATCTGACTGCATATAAAGGATATGAGTAGCATTAGAAGCTGTTAGATTTAGTGGATTATTATCCATAAGTAAAGAGGATCATGGGGAAACCATATCTAACAACACATAGGCCTACCAAGTTTGCACACCTCCCCATGAAACTTTTTAAAATCAAGATAAGATGCAAATAAAATCTTCCAGTTAGGCTTAGTCATAATTTGCTTACAGAGCAACATGTAGTTGTTCTATCCACTGAATGACATGACTGCCAGCTTAGAGTATACTTGTGATGCAATAATCTCTTAATTGATAGAGTTAGAGTGACTCTATTTACTAACCTTGCTCTTCAGCTCTATAAATCTAAATGTATTCAGGTCTAAAACCTTGTAATTGATTAAGGCCATAGTGCTCTTCAGTGGGTCAAACTTTTGTGAAGAATGCAATCAGTGACATGCAATAAAACAAACTTCTCTACTTTCATTTTCATAATCATTTTCTGCTGTCCGGCAATTCAACATATTCAAGGAAATCGTCATTTCAGTCTTGCATGCCTTTGTATATTAGGGTAAGCAACTTTTTCTTAACTTGGCTGTTGTTACTGTTGTTGTTTTCAATTTTCTTTCTTTCTCCCTCTCTCTCTCTCTCTCATTCTCTAATTATCTATATCACTCTTAATTTTCTTTATTTTCATCACCAACTGACAGGTGGCAATCAAAATGAAGTAATCACTGTTTCAATTCAACATTCCAAGGGAAGTGATCCATAAATGCATGCTTTCTGATATCATAGCTGAAATATTTGCCTATAAACAATTACAGCAAAGTCTGTTTGAAGCATCAAAACTGTCACAATATATTTGATATATTTGTCAAAGGGGAGACCTACATGTACATCGCTTTGCTCTGATGCCGACAAAAATGCTGAATTCATCAAAAAAGCAAATCTTGATGAAAACAAATAAACAAGGTTACTTGACAGAAATAACATGTAATTACCACACTAGGAGTGATATCAACAACCCCTGACCAGACACAATGTGTAATTACCAAATCATAAATACTAGGAGTAACATCAACAACCCCTGATTGATGATATGTAAGCAATCAATTACATCTAATACTTTTGTGGCTTCTGTTATTTCCATTAGACCACTGATCTTTGCAAAACCAGCAATTAGGAGTCCTTGATATAGGGCCAGTGCTGCCAATCCCATAAATATATAGAAAGGGTTTTCATTTGATTGTAGAATATGATGCTAAGTAAAAGAGACCTCTGATCAACCAAAAACAATGACTGGTGACTGTCTATGCAATATCCAAGTTCAAAATAGCTGGGCAACAGTACACTTTCTATTCTGAAAGGACATCCAACTGGCTCTGGATCAGGGCGATATCAGTGGTTCTATAATTTGGTGGCTGACTCTTCATAAAGTATACAGCGTCAATAATGCGATATTGACGTTAGGAGATTGAAGGTTGTTCTAGAGCTGAAAAGCTGAGGGGAAAAGACACACAAAAAAGCAATTCCACTTACCATTCCGTCACAAAGACTAATCGCCACTGATGAGTCCTGGTGAGAAGTTAACCTGCCATGATAGTGACAACTATCGATTTCCGAAATGTACTCTTCCATTGTCGTTTTGCCATCCTTTCGGCGCTGCACCATAAAACCTGGAGCAGTGAGCTCATCATTCGGCGCTAGCTCCAGCACAAAATCCTGAGCATACGCATTAAATTTAAGGTGAATCGTGCTACTGCTGGCACTTGAATGAGGCCTACTTTTATTTTTTCTCTCTGTTGAGTCTGTAAAGTTTGCTGACAATAAATTGTTTGTATTTGTCCTCTCAATGTCTTCACTGTCTATACTCCTTTTTCTCCTCACTGGTTTTAAGTGATGTGAAAGGTAACTCCCTGAAGAATCCACTTGAACTGGATGAGCAATTTCATAATCTAGAAAAGAGAGAAAGAAAGAAAGAAATGATAGAAAGCACATCAAAATTGTAATTTCTAGGTTAGACATTCCGAAAAGCTTGAACATCAAAGCTAAACATGGATATTCAAAGCCAAAGGTTTTATCCTGTGTTTATTGTTCCTGAGTATGTTCTATTGTCGAACGGCCTTTAAGAACCAAGTGAAATAAACGGAAATGTTAATTCTTCATGCACTCTTCTTGTAGTCATTTCTTGTGTTCATTATACAATCATAAAACCTGGCAGCCTCCAGAAAATTAATGATGTAATCTTCATGGTTACTGAATACAATATTCATATACAATCAAAACTGTTTACAAAAAGTCAACAACAGAAATCATACCCTTTGACCCTAAAAAAAATCCACTTTCCCCTTTGAATAAATGAATTACAATTTCTATGAGTATATAACTGAAATTGATCTTCATACAGGTGGCCTCACTACAAAGGAGGCCACTGCAGAAGTTGGAACCCTGTATCACACACGTCCTCTACGAGAAGCCAGAGGCTGTAGATGACCTGTTGAATGGGTCTGATATCTACCATTGTCATCTGGGTAGGGTCCCAAAGTAACAGTTACATGTACTTGTAAGTCTACATAAAATACTAGTTAAACTTGAATAGGTCATGAAGAAATCAAGACACTGATTCCTAAAATAGAGGCACTGATGGCGTGACCTGAGAAACACCAGTATCCATTACACTTTAGCATGTCCAGTACCACTGCAGAACCCTTATCAAAGAACAGATAGGGGTATCAATAGCCTTTAAATCCCATTATCAAAGGCCCTCTTATCACCCACTGTATCGGATTGATTAGACTTGAGACTTTAATGGTCTTTTGATGATAGGTCAGCTCATTTACCTGCCTGGTAAAGTGTTGTGCTTAATCTCATGTATTGACATGGATGTTTGAGGCTGGATTTAGAAAGACAAGAAAAGTAGACAGGGTGTCTAGTCCCACGGGAGCCCGGGCAGGTCATAGATCTGAGATTCCTGGTTCTGTTGAATCTATCAGGGGGTTATCGATCACTACCGACACAGGAACGGGTATCAATGGTTTCGGGTTAGTGTCAAAGCATTGTCGACAAAGCTGAACATATTTGGCTACATCCATCATGGGCTTATAACTCAAAATCAATAGCGTACTATAAACTATGTTTCATGCATCAAATTTGTAAAGCATTATCAGAGAGGTGGATCTTGCCCCTCTACAATCTACCCCAGCACCCACAACACCCTAGCATCATTTTCCTTGTATAACCTGACTGATGAATCAAATGAAAATATCTCTATTTGATAAAGACGAATCCTGAATAGAGGATATGAACAACATCTATCATACATTGATCCATTCACGTCAAAGATCAATAGCCTATATCGTCTGTTGAGAGTCAGAACGGCATTAACTAAGTGCTAAACTGCATGTGAGTTAAAGCCCTTCTGTCTCTCGGCAGGCAATATTATCTAGTTATGAAGTCAGTATTCTCATGTATTCCAAGAGAAATGTTGGAAGAGCTATAGGTTTAAGGATGTGGAATGATAGGCTTAGTACAGTACAGTTCAGTTCCGTAGGTAATGGGTGAATTTGGTAAACTCTTACATGGAGCTTCAGAAACTCTTCTTATAGAATAAAACAAGAAATCATCATCTTTTGAAGAAACAAGAGCTGTTTTAAATAACCAGGTAAGCTATAGCTCCACATTCAACACAAGCATAACAAATCAAAACATGGGGTGCCCTTGCTAAAAAAAACATGAGAGGGAAAGAAATCATACATTTTATCCATATGATCCTTTTTAGAGCATTCTATCAAATCAACCATGACAATTGCACTTGTACAGCCCACATATCGAAGTTCAAGTGTCTAATTTGTTCCTCTGCGGGACACACTTTGCCTTTAATATTCTTTGTCTGTGGTGGAAATGAAGGGAAGTCTGCACTGCCAATAGCAGAATGACAATTGTCTTTTCACAGGAAAAGACCCGACTGCTCTAGTGAGTAGATACATCATTTATCAATATGATTTCTTGCCTACCCTTGAACCTTCCATTAAGGGCCAAATTCAAGTCAGTGTTATATTTATAACTTGGGATAGACACCTTATTCGAAATAAACAAGAGAAAAATATTGTCTGGATGTATTTATAACCTAAGATATAAAAAGGGATCAATTCTACTGAAGATATTTTTTGCCTGTGTGAATACTCAGGAAATCTACTCTCCCACTGTGATAAATCCAAGAATGACAAACACTTTTTTTCTCCAAGCTATCCTCTTTGTAAGACAGCAAATAACGTGAACAATTCAACGCAATCTGAAATATATAGAGCACCAAAATATTGTCATCTCTTCAGATGTGCCTTGAAAAAGAGAATCAAAGTAACATTTGCTTGAATCCCTATCAAGCATGATCAGTTGCTTTCATCAAGTATTAGGAAAGCACTATAATTCATTTAGGCTTGATGCAAGAGGCCTGTAATACATGAGGATTTGACGAATGATAACACTCACAATTACAATCTTTTAGCACATTTATTTCCAATCGAGAATTCAAAACCATTTTTCATCTGTTTATTCATGATCTGCAATTATCTCAAAGTAAACAGATATATTGATAAACTTGTAAAGTTTGGGCCAAGCAATGATTTCAACTGGAGCATGAAAAATTACAGATTAACATTTACCTGTGAACTGTGATTGTGGATTAACTTTACACGGAATCATTATAGAATACAGAATAAATGATTACTGCCATGCTCTGTAAAGACACTCCATTATCATGTGCAAATGGAGCATCAAATCGACTTATTTATGATTTCAAGTTATCAGTCATTTTTGGTGAGAAGGAATATGTGTGATTTCAAATAAAGTATAAAAGTGTCGAGTGTGACAACAAATTGAGTAAAATGAACAAAACATGATGTATCTGTAACTTGTTTGTCTTGTCATACATGTTCTTGTCTAACCATAAAGTTCACATATCAGGCATTACATTTAAACTTTGAACCAATTTAACAATACATTTTGACATGTACCATAATTGTCCCTAGATTCACCTAGAAATCAAGAAAATTATCCTTTCTCTATGAACACCAAACCAAAATGCATGTTCATTTTTAAGGATATATTAAAGCCTAAAACAAAAAAATCCTTCATGCGTTTAAGGAGAAAGATAAGAATCTTACATTCTGATGTTTGATACAGCATTTTCATAGCCATCATTTGCAACATTTTCCAGGCCTACATATTTTGGATACGGGTATATGATTTTATTTTCAAAAAATAAATATCATGAGCTTTTTTTTCAACACATCATCTGTTCAGAGCCAGAAGGGTGTTAACTCTGTACAAAAGATGTGTTAACGCCCTTCTGGCTCCAAACAGACAACATGTGACAACAATGCTTGATTCAGAATACTAGCTTTCAAAGTATTTTACTTCATCGTGATTACATCAAGACATCAAAGGATTTTGACAGGTCCAATCATGTTATTGAATTGGCTTCTTTTCCCCTTTGGGTGGTCAGTCATACTAAACAAAACCTCAAAGTTTTTTTTTCAAATGTTAAATCTGGAGCCTAGCCCACGCTTCAAATGGCGGAAACATTGACAAAGAAATACAAACACGTTAATCACAAATGCAGCTGAAATAATTGTGGGTTCTTGACGGAAAACATGCTCAAACAATCCCCTTCATTGTATAAGAGGTCGAGAAAGGCTAACATTCACGAATCAGAAATCAAATAACTTGAAAACTTTCAATGCCTATTGATACAATGGAATTCTTAAGTAAACTAATTTCTGCCAATTACAATCCGTCTTTCTTTAATCTGAGTGAGCATGTGACTGTATGCAGAAAGTGTTAGCACTCCTTATGCAAGTCTGGAAAGTCCTTTAGACATGTTGGATATTTTCCATGCTTTTTTTGTTGTTGGTAAAGTAAACATTGCCCTGTGTTACAAGACATGTTTTACAAGCCTTGTCAATGTACATACATGAGGAGACAGCTTTATGTGCATGCACGAGAAGATTTGAAACAAGGACAGGCCTTGGATAAAAGAAATCCAACTCTTAACATAAAAACTCAATTACATGAATTATCAACTTAGATCGCATCTCACTAGCCACACATACCAGGACACTTTCTGACCATGAATGAGTTTGTCAATGACTAGAATAGTCTAGACGATTTAAGTACTTAGAAATAAGGATTAGTATTACATATATATGTCTAGCGAGATTGGAGGTGGGATTTTAATGAAGTTGAATTAACTCCTAAAATTTCATTCTGGAATTGCTTAATTTTAGCCCAATGTCATAAAGGAAGGTCTGAGATCAATCAATAATCAATGGACTAGTTGAATAAAATGAAGTGTGAATTTCTTTTTTCATTGAATATATTCAAATACCAAATATCAATTAACATATAAAGGCTGGTTCAACCAGTTACTTAGTTATAATGTTACTCTATACAGGAGCATAATCATTTACAAGCTGTGCTGTTTATTTAGGCTCCCTACATTTTACATTTTATTTTTTGCTAGTCGTACCTATACCTCTCGAAACTTCCAACCGATTTACTGTATATTATACTTGTACTTTGAGTTCTTTAACGTATGTTTTGTAACCAACCCTTATGCTTGTAAAAATCTAAAGTGTTTTTTATGTAAAAGTGGAACAAAATAAAACAAACAAAATTTAAACTACATGACATCTTCAGTTTAACACTTTCTTTGCCATCTTGCCATCTGGCACAGACTCTACACACAAATCCCATAGAAGAGTATTTATGTGGCAAGCAAAGGGTTGACCTATTCCTTTATCTTAACTCAGGCAGATATACACATGAATATAAATTTATTCAGTTACATTCCTGACCTTATGTCATTGTGAGGATTTAAATACATACCTATATAACCTTTTCCCATTTTTTGAAAAGAAACTGATTTTTTTAACGAAAATGGAGTATCTTAAAAGATACATATAAAAGTATATGGAGACAAAGTAAAAGTACAATTGCCCTCCATTTTCCAACAATTTGGGAAAACAGGTATAAGGCTATTTGAGTCATTTATCTTTTTTTCTTTGTTGTGTATTTGATCTTTTACTTCCACCCCAACAGTAAAATCATTCATCTGTTACAGATTGCTTAATTTTATCTGATATTTATGACTTTCAACTCTCCTGGTTCTATTGAAAAGTATGGTTTTACTACTCCAGACTGGCACCAAAACTGTGCAAAAAAACAAAACAACAGCAACAAAAACACAACCTCAAAATATGGGTTTCTGACACATAACATTTCATATTAACTCTATTATTGATGTATTGATATACAAATACACTCATGGTTTGATAAATTAATACATACATATATCTAAATTTATGTATACAAGTCTTTGACTGAAATGATAGATGGCCTGATCAAAATGAGAGCTAGAAAGATAAATATACAGATTTAAATTTGTAGAGCTATAAAGATAGACTGATAAGTTAACAGATAGGTGGATAGATATGATAGTGGATACAGATAAATAGAAAATTAGATGGATGGATAGATATATATTGATAGACAATTATAGATATAGAGATTGCTGAAGGTAAGGGCATTTAACCTTGACATTGTATGGAACCTCTACCATTTTTATCACACTCCTATCCATACTGCCTTACACCCTTTACCATGTTATTTGGCAATTGACCATATCTCAACAAACCTAAAACCCACCATAAACACTTAGTATACCAATTCTGAGACAATGAAACACACCCTCACATACATGTATATCATAAATCATAGCCATTACAGGCCTATACAATGGGCCACTGGACACTCAAAGACATTCAAGAAGCAAATCATTACAACATTTATAGCTTTTGGAGACATATATTTGACTCTATCTAGACTGAAACACCTGTAAATGAACATTCTTCTGTTATTTGGGCAGCAAATAGCAAATCAATAGTGCCCATAAATGTGATAAAGTAGCGCTTTAATGTGCTTGTTTAATGTGCTTGGGTGTCAACATAATACTAAATATCTCTAGCAAGGATTCTCTTTAACATGAAGGCTATCTGGCAGTCAAATAAAGAAAACTTTGAGCAAATTGGACATTTCGGTACATTGTGTTATCACTGATTAGATAGCAGCTTTTCTTGGTATGTCACACCAGTAGTAATAATTTACAATGAAATAAAACCAGAACATTTGGTATATATAACAAAGGCCTAGCAGTGTTCTACCACCTCCCTGGTTCTACATAGAGAGGAGGTTTATCTATTTAGCATTATGTCTGTTAAAAGAGATAAGGAAAATGATATCTCAAGTTGTCAAAGCTATGGACAGACTTTTGTATTGTCTAGAAGAATACCCAATTTTTGATGGTTAAAAAAATCAAATCAAACAATCAATGTATAAAACTTATTAACTTTTTTTCTTCAAAATAGATAACACATGCTTAGAAAAGTTATTATGGCATTTGAAAAAAAATAGTATTTCATTGTTATAAGGTGCAAAGACAGGTTCAGTTAAGGGCTGGATAATCTGCAAGCAGAAGTATGGTCTATTTTTTAAAAAGAGAAACAAATTTGTTAAGACTGCACATTCAATAACTTAATTTACTGACTTACAGCAAGCCAGGGAGTATGATGCACATTTTATTTTATTCAGGACTATCTTCATGTCTCACTTATACAGTAAAATCAAATGAAAACATGCTAGTTTATTGTTTGTTTTTTATCAGTAAGGTTTCTTAACCTAGTAAGTGAGCAAAATGTCTGTATCCCAACACTGGCTAATCTCAAGCACCGCTGACCTGTTTACTTCTACATGTCTGGCTAATTTGGGTGCAAAAATAAGTTAGCCTATAAAGTATCTTAGTCAATCTTTATCTTCTCACTGACACAAGTCATTCAACCATCACTAAACTGTTTTCTGCTCACTTATATCTGAAAAGAATTGAAATCCAACAATATTTTCATCCGTCTCTTTTTTTCCTTCTGGAATCCCTTGTCCGCTTTGTTGAGTAGAAGTGACAAGAAATGTGAACTGAAGGTCAGACTGCACTCTTTTTTTTTCCTTGGACACCCTTCTGAAGTTGTCAAAAAGTTCAGCAGCAACACAGCGGGCATAGGTCTATATTTACTACATATATCCATGATATAACAAAGAGTTTCAAGCAAAGATTAACGAAGTTTAGCACCAAATATGCATACCTGTATACACACTTTTCACTAGCTTGCCAAGGCCAATTTAATGAATATGGGTCAAGAATGAATGGCTGCATGGATCTGAATATTTACCAACTAAAATTTCTTCCCACCCACACTTACCTCACTCACATTTCTGCATAAAGTGTTACTTATTTCTGTTGTGGTGTTTGATTACTAATTGAAGAAAAAAAAAATACCATTATGCTAATTATTCATCATTCTGGCAAGGTGTTCGAGAAAATTGTATGAATATCTATATTAACATGCACTGTCATAAATGTAAAATCTGTACATGTGTGTATTTCAGTGGAAATGACATCAGGGAAGCGTTTCATCAAGCGTTTTGTCAGTGATGTTTACCGACAACTGTTATAAGCTACTGAAATCCTTGCATCTGATTGGCTGAGAGCAAATTTGTCAGTAAAAATCACTGACAAAACGCTTGATGAAACGCTCCCCAGAAGCTGAATACTCTAAAGCAGGTAGATTGATCAAATGCAACGGCAAATTGAAGATCAAAGTAAACCAATATCAATAACTTTACACGCACGCAAAACAAATAAATGGAATTTTGACAAGTTTACACCAAATCAAAAGCTCCGAGGGTGTATTTCAAAATCACTCAAACTTTATCTGACATATCATCTGTTGAGAGCCAGAAGGGCATTAACTCTGTGTTAAAGTATATGAGTTAATGCCCTTCTGGCTCCAAATGAATGATGTGTTCATTATGGAGTTGGAAGGTGGGTACAAAAGTAAGATTAACCTCACCTAAAACTTTATCTGTCAAATGGAAGCTGTTCTGTGAAAGACTGCCACCTTCTGAAAGTGATTCGGTTGGGTGAGTTCATAAAAAGACCCACACAGGCAAAATTAATTAAAGACACCTTTTTATGTGCTATCTCTTAAAAAAAAGGGATATTTTTCCTACCCATCCCTATCAATATCTCTCTTGCAAAGACTGACCTACGATGGTGTTGAATTTACAGGGAAATGTGTCACAGGCTTGTATCTATAGGTGTCTTGAGTGCCTTAGAATTTCACACATTCTGAAGTAGTCAATTCTGCATGTGAAATTTGCTCCTAAAGTTGTTGAAACTCTGTACTATCTTACCTAATACAAATGCATATATAGATCTTCTACTGGTTTCTGTGTCAAAATAGAAATGACACCAAGAGTCAGATTTATTGCAGTAGGTGTAAAATTCATGCAGGGATAACACCTCCTTGTCAAAACTTAGCCTGCCCACATCTGAATTTCTCAGGTATCCTTAACGGCAGTAATTTTTTTCTATCATGCTCCACTAGATATAAAGTACATTGTATGCTATTTCTTGGTTTGAATCTGCTTTTTCTAAAAATGACACACCTTTGCAACTAAAATAAACACTACACTTTGAAAGAAGATGCCTAAACAAAGAAATATGATAAACAAGCACAAGAAATAAAGAGAAACTTCTTGAGACCTGTGAAAGAAAGATATAGGGGTAAGAGTGAGAGAGACAGAGGAGAGAGATGGGGGTGAGAAATGCCTAAGAAGTTACCAAAGAGAAGAAATAAGAGGCTTAAATCAGAGTTGGGGGCAAAATTATGAATATTTGTAAAGATTACAGAGAATAAAGATGTTTTGATCATCAAAATGGATTAAACAGAACTTTACAGGCAGATCAATACCTATAAGCTTAATGAAGAAAAGAAATATTAAGGAAAGAAGAAAGGAAAAGAGAATGGAAATATGAGTAGGAAATTACATAACGGAGAAAAAAAAAATTGGAATATATTAATCACAGTTGCATTGATGTAGTTTGGTTCAATCTTTCTAGCAATGGTATTGTGTCCAAGTGAACTTTGAAATGGAGTACATTGTCAACAAACATAAATCACAACATTGAAAAGCCCTTCAAATAGTTCTTTTTGTAGAGATAAACTCCTGAACCGGTGATTAAAGGTAGAATCAAAGTATTACTATGTTCATTCCTTTAATTTTGTTATAACTAAATACAAATCAATTCTTTTCTTTTTAATTTGACAATTTCTTTGCTTTAGGCACTAAATTTATTCTGGAATTAACTCATCAACATAACATGATGAATACATTTTCTCCTTCAAGAGTATGGTTGCCAAAAAAATAAATAATCAGAAATTCCAGCAAATTGTTTAATGTCTATCGCACACAATAATGTTTCAATGAGGTAGTGTACATGTTAGTAAACAATCATTAATATGTCTTGAAAATGAATATATATGACTTGGCTAGCATTCTGTATCAGAAACATCCACAATTTTATTTTAAAAGATTACTTTTTATTTATTAATGTTGTTTTGGTATTATCAGGAAATGTTACATTTCCCTGGTATTATAGTTTGATTATTCAGCATGGGGTACTCATTTTTCTGAAGGTTCATAATTCTGAAGGTACATAATTCCGAAACACAAATTTCCCATAGAAATAGGGTTCATAATTCCGAACATTTGATTCATTTCTTTGGAGGTTCGTTATTGCGAAGGTTCGTAATTCCGAAGGTTCGTAATTCCGAAGGTTCGTAATTCCGAAAATGAAATAGGGTTCATAATTCTGAAGGTTCGTAATTCTGAAAATGAAATAAGGTTCGTAATTCCGAAAACGAAATAGGATTCATAATTCCGAAAATGAAAAAGGGTTCATAATTCCTAAGGTTCGTAATTCCGAAAATGCAATAAAGTCCTACATAAATTTTTGGAATTACGAACCTTCAGAAATATGAACCCTTTTTCATTTTCGGAATTATGAACCCTATTTCATTTTCGGAATTACGAATCCTATTTCATTTTTCGGGATTACGAACCCTATTTCATTTTCAGAATTATGAACCCTTTTTCATTTTCGGAATTATGAACCTTCGGAATTACGAACCATTGGAGTAACGAACCTTCGGAAATACGAACCTTCAGAATTATGAACCTTCGGAAAAATGGCATGTAACCAATTACGCTTGCAGGCCTATGATGTTGGTGAATACAATGTCAGACATCTTGCTAATGCAAAAGCCCTCCAGTAGTTTTGAAAATCATTTCAAATATTACACTTTTAAAGAGATATACATGTACCCTTTAATGACAGGCACCTAGACATGTCCTGATTATTCAAACGAAGATGTCGTCATTCATATCATCCCCAATTCCGATCCATTCTTTATAAATCCAAATTTTTGCCAATATCAATGTCAACTGAATCTTAACAAGCAAGTTAAAGACAAGCATTTATGGAACTATTTTAAGGCTACAAAGTACAAATATCCTACTGATTATTACTTCAAAAATAAAATTATGCATCATGCATTGTCTGAATATGGCACCCTAATGTCAATTTCAAAATCAAAGCAACTGAAATGAAATAATGTTGAGTTCATTGTGACTAAGTATGTTCACTGCTTCAATGAGAAAGAATAATGGATAATTGGATATCGCTCTGGGTATTTCATGAAAGAATTTCATGCTCATGCGTTTTCCGTGATTTTTTTCATACTGAACCCTGAAGGACCTATAAGACTTTGTTCTGTAATGTAAAAGTACATGGAGATGTTTAACGACATGTACAGTTATGGCAGATATATTACAATAGTATGGAAATATATTCTGGCCCTATTGTATTTGACAGCATCAAACAGGCCACTAGAGGAAATCACTACATGGACACCAAATGCTAATTTCACATCAAATTCATACCAATTAATAAATTATAATATAACTATAAATCTAACAAGAGTTAGCAGTAACTTTAATCACTTCTACAGTTATCTAATCAATTTACCGATTGGCTTGATTACTATTTTTTTCTAAAAATGAAAAATAAACTTTGTCGCTTTTCTAAATACCAGACATTGACCTCCACTGATACATCTATACCTGGTAAATCAGCAATCACAGACGTTACAGGGCGTTTTTTTCTTTTAAGTCAATTTCTCAATGCCAATTGTCTGCCACAGACAAAACCAATGAAGAGCTGCGGATGTTATTGCCTTGCCTATATTGAATTATAACCAATTAAACCTCCAGCCACAGATGCAGCAAAGGGCAATTTCAGAGGGGGTTTCTTGTGATCTAAGCAGGTGTACCCTCCAAATTAATAACTATCTATAAATTAAAGGAGGTGACCTTTCGATTAGCCCTTTTCTACCAGACAGATTTGATTTACTTGTATTCCAGGGATAGTTGTCATTGTGTTGGGATTACTTCCATTATTGTGGTATGAAGTGCGTACATTAGCGTTTCCTGAAGGTATAAATCAATTATGGTTTTCCTGCTAAAATACACTGCAATGTACCCTAATTGATGCTATTAAGGGCTTCAATTCAGACTGCTATGGATAGAGTTTATCTAAAGTTTACTGGGAGTCAATGGACATAGAAATTAGATTATCTATTTCAATAATGAGGTGTATCGACATGTGTTCAGTTGCCATTATGATAACTTGGAAAATGTATCAACTGCTTCCAGAGTATTTACAGGGTTTTACAGTTACTCGAACATCAGATATCTAGCTGAATTACAAGCAATATTGTTACAGATGCACACTCACTTTTTTCATTAAATTCATCTTTTCAATTCCAATCTTATTCTCTATGATACTCAACACCTGCTTAATGAGATCAGTAATAATATCTGGATTAACTGTCTCCAAGACCTTTACAGTTAACCTTTTTTTATCAATCTTCGGATTCACGCAACGTGTGCACCATCTCCACTGTCTGGGGAATATTCATGTCCTATGGTCACTGTGAGGGCATACAATAAATGGCAATTTTTTCACAATGGCTTTCTGCAGCCTACCAGGGCCCCGTTTCATAAGACTTGTTATCAATAATAAGTTACAATAATTGTTATAAGCTACTGAAATCCTTGAATCTGATTGGCTGAGAGCAAATTTGTCATAGAAATGGGTCAGTTGTCATAGATAACAAGTTTTATGAAATGGGGGGGGGGGGGGGGCAGCTATCCATTTCTCTGGAGTGTATGGAGTAACAAATGTAGATCAATGTAATAGTGCCTTGCCTGGGTTCAAACCCATAACCTTCGCATCTCAAGGTAAGTGTTTAAACAACTCCACTGTGATACCAACGAGTTATCACAGTTATTCTGATAACTCCTTGGTGATACCTCTACTTGCATGTTTCCAAGTCATCTTAATTCCAAAATCTTTCCAGAATCCTAATGGATCTTGACCTCCACTCAACATCAATTCTAGAAAATCCAGTTTATCCTCTTACATGCAATTCTAAACCTTCCAACGACCATGGCTCCTAACAAACACACATTGTTCTGATTTGGGTAAAAATCATTACCAAATGGACACTGCTAACCAAGTACATGTGAGCTTTCTCCTTGATTTAAACAAAATAAGAAAAGGAGATTGAAAGCGTTAATAAGCTTGCTATCCCATGGCTTAAATCCATATCGTATGAAGAACCCTTCTGCCAAATTGGAGTCCCGTGCAAGGTTATGACAAGGTTATCCGTGAAATTTAGTCCCCTTCATGATTGACCTTCATATAATACATCAACAGGAGGTCTAAAACCTGAAACCACAGGTTCAGACTTGGGGGATACATTTTTTAATTCCAGGCACTAAAAAGTTAACAAAAAGTACTTTAACTTATGCTCATATGAACATATTTCTTCACATGCTCCGCATATGATGCTGTTTTCGTGAATTGTGTCACATGATTTTGTTTACATGTATGACTTTCACTGGCAACTTTGTGGCTGGTCATGTGATCCAATGACCAGGAGAATTTTCATGGCCCAAGTTTTTCATTTGAGGCTACTGAAAACTTCAATATCAAATATAAAAATACACCATTTGATCTGCTTATACTTTTATAGGGCTTATATTCTAGTCTTACCTTTGTAAAAATTTTCAAGTTCAGACAAGATATTATATCATGAAATATTAATTTACTGTCTGTTGTCACATTTTTTTCTATTACAGAAAGTACCTTGTTTTCCTCACAAATAAGTTTAAAGTAGTTATAAATGAGTAAACTTGAAAATCATTTTTAATTGTGAAACCTGGTATAAACACGGCAAGTTCCAGGACACCCTTGCTTTTATTGTTTGTCATAAGAAGTGCTTGTGACTTCCTCTTTGAGCCCAGGATGAGTGAATTAATCCCTTTCACATGCCTATGTCAAAGCTAAACCACAGTGCAGTCACCTGGTTTAGGTGTATCCCCCTGTCCATTTTCTTAAATTTTACATCCCTGATATCAAGGGTAATGCTGGCCTAGTCCTGAGAGGCCAGAAGGTCAAAAATGCAGGAGAAAAATTGTCCTCCTCAACCATCCTCCTCTTCTTCCTCCCCCACCCCACCCCACCCCTCTCTCTCTCTCTCTCTCTCTCTCTCTAAGTATAATTACTTAGCTGCCCTTCTTTTGCTATCTTTCTGTATATGTGTATTTAAATATCACCTATCATTTACTTCATCTAATAACAATTAACAACCCCCACCCCCCCCCCTCCATTCTTGATCTTCATATCTTCCTCAAGATCCATAAACCCTTATCTCACTCAATCTTTGAGTTTTATTTGTGTGTGTCTCTGTCTACTGCTTCCTACCTCCGAGTAACTCCTTGCTACCTCCCATCCCCTTCAAACTATTAATTGAACTTCAATAGTATTTTTATAAAGGATTGAAAGAGGTGAGGAAGGGGGAAGGGGTGGGGCAGGGGCAGGGGCAGGGTGAGGGGGCTGGGGGAGGAAGGGGTGGTTATAAGAGATGGTGTACAACAAGTCCTTAGAGGCTACCCGAAATCAAAGCGCTCTTCATCTTTCAATGCCAAGACAAGAATTAAACAAGAATAAATATCAACCCAGGCCAGTGCCAGCTAGACAAGCCAGCCAGCCAGGACAGACTAGCTGTCTGGAACGATGATGCCCTTGTGAGTAACTCCTGGCTGTTCATGGTGACTCTATACCAAAGGATTAATATCACCAGTAGGGACAATCAAGGTATCAATGAGTTAATCATGGGTGGAGGCCCAACCCTCATGACCGGGAGGAGGTGTCCAACAGTTGACAGGTGATTAAAAGTTCATGCACTCCCAAACCAGTGGATCACAAAGCAGCATTTCATAATCTATCATTTCTTGAAAGGGAATAATATTTGAAAGGGAATTTCAAATATTCCCTTTTTCAAAGTAGACAAGCGTACCTCCTGCAATATAGTGGTGGAAAGTCATTGACAAAATATGGCACTGCTTTCCTCTAAATATCAGAGATACACTTGAACATTTGAAAATGAATTAGCCTATAGCTCAATATCAAAAGCAGTGAGATCAGAAGAAACATTTAGAGAAGTGAAATGATTAGTACAAGTTTGCAACCCACAAAAACAAAAAAAAAAATACAGAAAGGTACTGCCAAGTGGCAACAATGGATTAACTCTCAATGACCTTACATCCTTTCCTTCACAGAAGAACAAAAACCACAAGAACAGACTTCTTAAAGAATGGATATACTTCTTCCATCCTAGCTGAAATTAGTCACAAGGCTGGATCCAAAATGAGGGATCACAGGACCTGGTCTAAAACATCAAGTCCCCTTCAGAAGCAGGGATCTGATTTAAAAGCTGACATATATCCTGGGTGTCGCTACCACAGAAAGGATGTAGCTCCTCAGAGTTGATGTTCAAGAGAATTAGGTGCTCTTGACATACGACCCGGCTTGGATGTGACAATGGCTGGCTGTCGTTTCAAGACTTGACTCACTGCTAAAGCAGAGCCATTTATGACAATGTTTCCAACCCCGAGGGTGAGGGTGCACAACTTATGAAATAACCAAGATGCTGTTATTCAAGAGCACTGAGATTGAATGTCACAAGCATAATTATCATCTGCTAAGGGCCAAAAGGGCATAAAACTTATACTTCTAAACATCCTTCTGGCTCTCAACTGACAATATCTTCAAAGAATTACTTTGTCCTCTACTTGAAGACATCTTTGGAAGGATGTCAACTGTATTGTCAAGTCTGAAAGCATCAAGTATGACCCTTTCTTGAGAAAACATTTATGAGGACTAACACTTACATTGTATCATCCATTTTCTATGGAATCAACAATTATCCATCAAATACATGTAATCAACAAAATTTGTCCTTGACGAAAATAACCAACCTTCCAGCACTGTGATATCAAATGAAAATTTTTGACAAGTGGAACAAGACTGTCATTGACTAGTTAAAGTAATCTTGGTGAACTGTCAAGTTGTAGCGGTGACACAAAACTTGCACCAAATGTATACATCTGCTTGGTGCTACTAAATCTTCCGAGGGTACGACATGCATGACTAAATAGATGTCTGGAATGAAATAGATTTATTACCCTTGCAATTAAATGTATAAAAATTGTAATAAGAGGGACCCCTAGATTCTGTCTACTGAGTGTCTAGTAGATGTTCTATATTGAATGTAACATATTATCAGTTGAGAGCCAGAAGGGCATTAAATCTGTGTAAAAGTATATGAGTTAATGCCCTTCTGGCTTAATAAAGTATATATTCAGTAAACGAAAAAAAATTCTTCTCATTTTCAAAATAAAGCCTAAATTTTTTGGCAATGATATGGTAAAATACCAGGCTATAACTGCCAAGGTAATTGTTATTAAGTCACCCTCTACCTTTTGTGAAATGATGCTCTGTCATCACAACTCAGACAGATTTCACTCACACAAAGGCTTTACTCCCTGGTAATAAGGGGAAAGTACCAATTACCCTCTGGTTTCTGCCGTTTTAAGTTACCCCAGGCATACCATTTAGTATCTTTAATTGAGTTATATTCTGTTTCCTCATTTTTCATTGCATGTACATGTTTTCTCTTTCCTCTCATCTGATTCAGCTAGCTCTAGCTTAAAACTAAAAAAAAAGTCTGATAATTATCTCATTAGAGATTTACTGGAGCTAAAGGGTGTCAGATGAGTAAACCGAATTGGAAATGAATAGCCTGTTCCTTCCACTGCCTGTGGGAAGTTGAAGGATATAAATAGCAAAACAAGAAAATTGTATTCAGCTGCACTTTGCCACCCACTAAAACCAAAGCGCATTGCATACTTAATGTTCCTAATCTCTCACAGTCACAAAGCATACTTTTTTTTGGTCACAAATTCTATCACTATGGTATTTTAGTATGGCAATTTCTAATGCATATTAATAAGAGATAACTTCTACAGGAATGATTACAATACCCCACCCCTCCCCCTTTTTGTACAGCACGTAATTACACATATCACATGATGAAATAACATCCCTACAAGCTTCCAAAGTGCTTTGAAATTCATTACCCTACATTTTGTAGCTTTAGCTCTGGCAACCATTATTAGTGCACAGTACATTCAAGAAATAAATCCTCCCACTTACCACACCCAAATTTTATAGAAAGACATTTACAGATTAATGTCTTGCCAGGGAAAAGTTCCAGTTCCCTGGTCTTGCCAAAGGAACGTACAGTGGAACAATGTGCAAACTTCTGGCAAACAGAGTTGTCATCCCATGAAATCACACCTCTCTACCTGTAATTGACATCAGTTTGTCATTGGTCAAGTACATGATAAAATACCTCAGATATGGCACCACTGTCTTGCTTCCAATTGGTAATACGATTTCCTTTTGGGTGAACAAAAGGCATATTATCACTTTGAAGGCAACTACAAAAAGTTCAGAAGAACAAATCATCCTCAAATACCTACTGTCTTCTGATGTTTACTCAAGATGAATTCCAAGTGACAATCATCACAGATCAATTTTTTGAAGACAGGTCATAAAACATGGCATAATATCATCCTTTGTTTATAAACTTTAGAGGTCAGGAGCCAGCTTGAAGACATCAACCTCCAGCATCATTATCCTGCATGTAGGTCTGGTCAATTGGGGACAATCTGCCCCTCCCCCAAACCCATCAAAACCCATTATGACCTGACCTGACCCTGTTTCATGACCAACGACTGATGAGAAAACTTTACAAACTATATAGTATGAAAATGAAAAATGCTATGGGAAAATTACTCTCACTTGACTATAGCAAAATGGGATTTTATCAAGTCTAACTAAAAATGTGAAATCACTAAATTAATGAAAGGAGATTTAGATGCAGAACAGCAGAAGTACGTGTACACAGTATAGTGCAGATACATCTTTGCTTTCATGGTTTGGAACTTCATATGTCAATACTCTTAAAATGTCTTCTTCAAAAGTCATCAACAAATCTTGTAAAAGCTTAGTCTACTTTTTTGTTAAACACATTTCTGTGAATATGTTTTTTTTTTTTTTGCTTTTTTCATTGTTTAATGGATCTCCTAAACAAAAATTCTTAAATTTTCAACTTAAGAAACATAGAAAAAAATGTAATAAATGCACAATAGCTAGTATTTAATCACTTTTCTCAATGTAAAGGCGGTCATAAAAACAATTTCTATCGTATATAATGTGATATGAGATGCTGCGGATATGTAACGACACCAAGGCTGTGGTTTTCAGTAGCACTGTACTTTCACGAGCATTTTGTGTTAAATTCAACAGATTCCCACACCATACAGTAAGACATTTCAAACATGTATTTCCTAAACACAAACTGACACTCTCAGGGTCAATGGAATAAGGTAGAATCATGTAAATTTGGTTAGGGAATGCCAAACTTGATGTGGATTTCATGTGAATCGTGGGCCATCAATTATCACATGCCACTGTTTGAGAGCTGCCTTGGTATTCATAGCAACTCTATCCTTTGCTATCGCACAACAAATGCCCGCACCTCGAATGTCACTCAGGAGAACATTTAAGAACATTTGGCCTCATGCTTCATCATAAGTCCAGGGGAAAACTGAAAAACGTGACGTTTTTATTTGAAACACTTGGCAAAATTCATTCTTAACCGGCATTTCACTGAAAACCATCTGTCCTATGACCTAGCACCACTAGCAAGACTTTTATTTCAGTGATTTACAAGTGAATCTAAAAATAAACATGCTTTGTACTAAAAGAAGGTGATTTCATCTCAGTTTTCAAATTTATCATCAAAGTTTTCAAGAGAAGAAGATCCCTATACTTGTATGTAACTTGAATAATATGTGAGACAATACTATCTCTAAAGATGTCATACACATTTGACTAATTGTTTTATTTTTTACCAAACTGAAATTGAAGAAATAGTAGCACATGATTTCAGAATGATATAACTTACAAAACATTTATATTTGAAGCAATTCATGGGCAATAGGCTGGACATAAGTCAACAAACTACAATTTAATTTGCCATATTTCCAATCTGAACTTTGGCACTATTTGACACATCTTTAAATCCAAAGGCTTGCCTAACAGTTTTCTATCTCAATTTAAATAAAAATGATGAGGAATTGCAATGGACCAAGAAAGTAAATCATCATGGGACACACATTTTCCAGTAATTGACAATTCTGTAAGTTCCAAAGTGCACGTTGTTTGAAACCCTACCACCTCGCATTGACACCCGATCCAAGAGATACGTGCCTATGAACACATGCAACTGCTTCTCCGATAATCAGGATGGTCTCAGCCAAATTATATGGCGAGGACATCACCTTCTCTGGTTTGTTCAGAATCTTGACCTAAAATCTCTGCTGAATGTCCTGGAGCATGACATAATGGAGGTTTCTTTAAACCTTTTTTCAATAGCTTAAATATATCTACATCTTAACATTTCTGTGATCCTTTTTCTTCACATAGATTCAAGTCAATTAAGGTCACAAAGTAGCTTCCAGAATCTTGAGAGCAAGACTCCTCTGCAAGGCCTCTCACTGCATCTTCTGCGAGACATGTTCTTATCGTTTTCATTAAAAATACAGTGGATATCATCCGCTTTCTTGTAACATTGAACAAAGAGAGGGCGTCGACTGATCTCAGATAATAAAGAAGTGGGCTGTAGAGGAAACAGCAATATTTGTGACAATTCAAACATGCTGAACTTTTCAGAAACTTTGCCCTGACATGCTACGTGAGATGTCTCCATCATAGCCCTGATCATACATTTTCCATGTCCCTCCCACTCCCTTCTCAAGACCCTCTATCAGGATGTGATCTTGTCATCTTGTATCGAATGTCAAGTATCTATCAGCAGGGATGAACTTCTTGAACATGTTGAATCAAGAAAGCAAGTCTTTTACTAGGGTTAGAAAGAAACCCAAGAATCAACAGTGGCCCACCATTACCAAACTGCGTTTCTCTGATGCGCAAGAGCCCCCCCCCCCCCCCCCCCCCCCCCAATCCTCATCAAGTAGAAAGTCTTGTTCTCTGGAAACATTCATATAATAAACTACACACACTCCATCCATCATCCATCTATCCATTACATTCCGTGGAATAAGAAATGTAAGGCTTCATGCCTTCATTGACATTTTTTTTTTAATATGACAATTAAGCATGACAGAAACCTTTCTTACAATTATTGCACACACACTAAGCATACCTTAGGACTAAAGTTCATATACTATTACTAAGGAATCACTAAACTTCTAGTTTGAGCCTTTATTAAAAAAAAAAAAAAATGTGGGTGGGGGTTAGAGATATTTTTAATTAATCAACCTGCTAACACTAATATTATTGAACTTTGTGAATGAATAAAGGAGATCAAAGCATTGACAAATTATAGAGGGGTTATGAGTGCATAGCTATCAATCAACACAATTTTTCCAATGCTGAGAGTGGGAAGTCTTTGTAACTTTAAAAAGATTTCAAGGTAGTAATTTCTTCTGATTCAATTTGTCTTTCCTGAGCGAATAGATATTTCCTGCTCTGGCTGTAGACCTGGTTTTTTGACTGGCCCATTTTCCTTTATTGGGAACACCTTCTTGTTTGTACTTTCAAAATTCAAATAGGTCAGATTGTACATACCACAAGGACTTGGAATTTAGACTATCTAGTACACTGGCCTACACATATTTTTGTTGTTTGCATGGCAACAGTACTGTCTCATGGACGCACACTTTGGAGCATTGAAAATGTAACATTATCTTTTCTCTCTCTCTCTCTCTCTCTCTCTCTCTCTCTCTCCTCACGATAGTTCAATGACTTCCAGGGCATGGAAAGGGCAACAAAACAAAAACAACAAGAATTATGAGAGGTTGATGGTGTTTATGTTTAAAGGAAACCAAAACCCAAGGAGAGAATCAATGTTATTGGAAAGTGAGAATTCAGAGAAGCACTTTACAAAAAGTTTCATTAAAATTGGTTAAAAAATGAGAGAGTTATGAAAGTTTGAAAAGTCTCGTTTTACTTTCTATGGGGATCCTCAAATTGGCAAAATTGCTTCAAAATGGCTGATTTTGTGAACAACTCTCCATTTGTTTTGTAAACAGATTTTCAGATTTTCCCCATTATCTCTCAGGGTGCTCCTTGTCTCCTCCTGAACTCGACATATGTGGTGTAAAATACATTTTCCCATTATATATGTTGAGCTCAGAAGGAGATTAACTGCACCTTGAAAGATAATGGGGAAAATCTGAAAATCTGTGTGCAAAACAAATGGAGAGTTGTTCACAAAATCAGCCATTTTGAAGCAATTTTGCCAATTTGAGGATCCCCATAGAAAGTAAAACGAGACTTTTCAAACTTCCATAACTCTCTCATTTTTTAACCAATTTTAATGAAATTTTTTGTAAAGCGCTTCTCTGAATTTTCACTTTCCAATAACATTGATTCTCTCCTTGGGTTTTGGTTTCCTTTAATGAAAAGCAAGAACAGAAAGAGAAGGAATGTATATAACAGACTGTAGACAGAAAATGAGCAAGAGAGAGGGAGGGGGAGAGCAAGATTTGTAGAGTATGAAATGTCTGCATAAGGAGAGTTATGTGACATCCAAGTAAACTAGATTTGGCCACTAATCTATATATGGAATGAAGAAAGAACTAGGACAGAGCATTGACAGAGGAAAATAGAGTAGCAAAAAGACTAAAAGAGACATAATGATGGACAGGATTGTCCGTATATATACACACACTAATTTGTATAATAATAAAATAGAATTTAACACATTCTTTAATTTTCTTGATATTACAGGGGTATATTTATAGTTACACTGAAAAAATGTACTACTGACATGGGGTCAACAAAATGACAACCCTAGAAAGCAATGAAGAGTAGGCCTAAAATTTTAATTGGAGATGCCAGGCCTATATTGTAGGAATTGTATAGGGGGTACAAAAAGGGGTAGACAGAGACAGCTTATATTATTTTCAAAGTCAAACCTTATCAATAGTTGCTCCACGATTGTTAGACCATACATATACGCAAAGTTTACGCAGGCTTAAGATATAAATCATTCCCGTTCTCTCCCTTTCATGTTCCGCCCCGATAGAAGCTAGACAAATACGCCCTGACAAATGTTACAAATAGAGACGCCAAACATTTGCAGTTGGGGGATTGAATGTACACACAAATAAATGACAGAAGTTTACCCTACAGAGCCTCTTACAAAAGAAATCCCCTTCCATGATCGACTCTTTCCCGCTTTCTAATTTCTTTCCTTATTTTCCATTATACTACAGAGATATTCCTTCACATGAAAGAATGGACTAGAGTTCATTTTCTAAACCTGAAAACACCATCTAGTTTACATAATAAACTCAGGGACCCATATTCTGAACTCCGGTTTAACTCGACCGCGGTAAGTGCGGTTTACACCCAGTCACATTCTTTGGAGTTAAACTACAGTTTAACTCCAAAGTGTGTTTTATCTTTGTACAGAAATTTAGACTGGACTTGTGGTTTAACTCAGCTTTAATTAAACTCTGGTTTAACTTAGACTGGAGTTTAAGCTAAACCAGAGTTCACAATACAGGACAGAAAGGACAATGAATATTACCTCCTATGGAAAAAAAAAATCTAAACGAACAATAAAGACATTCATAATGATGTGGTTGAGAATTATGATATCACCACAAAATTGAATTTCATAATATTCCTGAGGCTAGCATCAAAGTGTGCATCAAGCAAATTGCAATGCCTGCTAATGGTCCTACAAGTATTATGTTGCTAAATATGCTATTGATAATTTCACCACAATATCCACCACATATCTTTCCCCCCAAAAGGTATACTGACCTCTGTGTAACTGCATCCTATGAGGCTAAGTCTGCATCTTTAATTTTGAAAGTGTCTTCTATCCCTAACCCTGCATGTATGGCAACACACATTTTACAGAAACGGGCAAATACCTGGGTATAAAATCTGTTACCCTTTACTTTAGAATAACACTATATCTGGCATATAATTTTATATAACATAGACTGAATATTGCAATATAAATACATAGATAGATAAATACATCTCCATATATGTTGGCCTATATATATCAGCTTGATCTGTCCACTGTTCTAGAATGACCTTTTGGCCTTTAATTCAAAATAAAAAGACCAGCCAGCAATGCCATTAGCTAGACAATAATGGGTAATTACTTCAATAGCTCTGCACTAGCTTCCAATTAACTATTGAGTTCCCCCTTTTATAAGACTTGTCTCCTTTTCAGTTTCTATAATCTGATCTCAGTTCTAATGTCCCACACAAGAGAACTTTTCTCCTCCCTCCCTTATCTTCTCTGTTTCCCTTTCTTTTCTCTTCCCCCTCCCCTCTTTGTATGTTCCTCTCTCTCTCTCTCTTTTTCCTTTACCTAATTCCCCCAACAAACATAGTCTCCCCCTGGGCCAACCCTTCTATTTTAGCAAACTTTCTAATGACTATGTAATGACATATCATTAACCAATTTAAATATTTGCCTCTCATTCACTTGTCATATGCTGGGAGCCAGAAGGGCACTAACTCCTATATCCTGTCACTTAGAGTTAATGCCCTTTTGGCTCTCATTAGACCATGTCATGTACCATTTTATCCTCCGGTTTACTGCTTGACCAAGCAAAACGAGGAAAGACAGAAACTATAAAACTATAACAAGAAAGCTCTTCACAGACTTACCTTCATACCGCAGGTCTTGTGAAGCCCCTCGAGATAGATCCTGGAGTACAAATAGACAAATAACGAGAATCAATTGACATTATTGTCCTAGTTACGTACAGACACGCTGCACTAAATGGCTTCTGTAAAAGAAATCAAACCGTCAAGTAATCCAGCGGTGTTGACTCTATTGTCTTGTGGAAACTGGAAATCTTCACCCAGACAACAAACCAGTGGTTGCAATGCATTCAAAAGTACACAAACCATGCATAAAACTAGTTCCTGATTGTGGCTTTACAGCTACAGTATTGGTTTAAGTAAAGAATGCATTACCTAATAATATAGTCATGATTAACAGATGCTGGGCCCCGTTGCATAAAACTTACCATTAACGGTAACTTTGCCATCAATGGTAACTCCCATGGAAACCCTGACTTTGATTGGCTGTTGAGTGATGTTACCATGGTAGTTACCATTGATAGCAGAGTTACCATTAATGGTAAGTTTTATGCAACGGGGTCCTGCACTTGAATAATGAGTTTTTAAGCAGTGAATTTTCCTTCCTTACTTTCAAAGAGTTACTTCTTATATTTTAACTGACTGGTTTTATCTTCTTAAGAAAATCCATACTCTACCTTGAATATTTAGAGTTACATTGTACCTACATGTACTATTGATATCTTGAGCACTGGCATAAATATGATCAAATTAAATCTTTTAAAATTATCAACATTGTTGTTGTTGTTGTTGTTGTTGTATCGGATTTTTGGCATACGATTCGGTTCCGAATAGTGACGCCATCTACATGCATGTTTCTGTACTTCTTTTTATTATTTTTATACATTGCTGCATGTATTGTAGGTTCCCTTTATATAAGTTCACTGTACATGTATGAATTTGGAATGAATTATCAAGCCTATATAGAATGAAACATAAATATAGCAGCAATACAGGGCCCTTATGATGAGTACTAAGTCACATAAAAACAGTTAAAGATAAAGTGGAGTTCTGGTCATGTGATTTTGTTGTGAAAGAAACTGTCTCAAACCAATTAGGGAAGGTTGACCATGTCTACATAAGAACTGGTGTATACTGTGAGGCTTTGGAATCACCAAAATGATAAGAAAAGCACATGCACTGCACACAGAAATGGGTATATGGGACTGCGCGTACATGTGGCATGAATGTTCGGCCGGAACACTTCAGTTATGAAACCTTTGAAGAGCAATCCTTTTCCATGGACATTTTTACTATGATGTTCTTCCAAAGTGACATAAAAGGAATGAGGAAGCTCACAAATTATTTTTCACCATTCACAGAACTCAACTTTCTCTTCAAGTCCAACAAATCAAAACACAATACATCTACAAACCCTGGACACCTATCCTAATCCTGTCCTAATAGATCTGCAACATTGTACTGACTTTCTTGAGAGAGAACAGAGCCCTGCCTGAGCCTGCCTAATGAAAGCCCATTCTAATGCTACCATTCAAAAGGGTTGAATGCCCCTGTGTTATGACTAATCTATAGTGAAAGGTGTACTGTGCTTCAGTGAATGCAAAAAGGCATTAACTTTAACAGTATGAGAATGGATGAACAGAGCATCAATTAAACTGGAGTTGATAAAGTTCAAAGTCATAATCTGTTTTGTATCCTTCAGTTTTGTTGTGATGAGGGAACAAGATCCCCTCCTTTGTCAAATAAGAAAATTCAGTAGACCAGTTTAAGAAGCTCTTGAAACATCCATCACCTTCCACATTAGTTAAATATACTTTGTTATCATTACCTCCATAAATCATGATTATATTACAGTGGAACCTCCTTATAAAGAACACTGCTATAACAAACTCTCATCATAACAAGGTAATTTTGCCGGTCCCACTTCTTTGTATTCTATTGCTTTTTTGCCCTGATATAACAAGGTTTCAATATCAAAGAGGTAAGATCCTTGTTCCCAAGGAGTTTATTATAACGATGTTCCACTGCACTTTGTGTCTTGTAAAGGGTGTTGTACAGTTTTTCTGTGATAGCTATTATTTTGCACTGTTTCTGTATTCAAGAAAAGCCTGAAAAGGTATAGATTGTTAGGGAATATTGCTCCCTTTACATTTCACACTTCTTTGATACAGTTACCAGTACCACCGACTTTCTGACATTACTTTACCAGTCTCAAGGACAACATATTCATGGGCATTATTCAATATACGTTATTTAACTTTTCATTTCCTACTTTTCTTTTCATATGAAAGACATATCTGTGTCTGCACATGACAGAAGGGTTCCCCAAAAAAGAATAACAAATTGTTCAAGGGATTTCAAGCGTATAGCGTATAGTTTCTTTCACACAGAAAAAAAAAAATGTGAGGAAAAGTGACAAAGGCAAATATGGAATGCAGAATTAAGGGCAAATATAACACTGATCATGTATTGTATAGATTCGATATGATTTCCGGATCATGCACATATTCAATGCGAGAATAAACCAATGTTTCTTGAGCCAACAAACGTTTGTTTGAATTTGCACGTGCCTGAAATAGTGAAAGAGGATCCTTTTCAGTCCTTGCCATATCACATGATGAAAGTACCAAAACAGCAACTGTGAGCACACCCCATACAGGTACTGACAGGAAACCACCGCAGCGTGGCTGGCGTAAACGACAGGTCCATTGCCGCTGCCGGCTCTGAGCAGGCCGATGGCATAAAGGGGATAAAATTGTATTTGAGCACGTTTCCATTTTATTGGAAGTCTGCAAAAGAACTGTGGACACAAAATAATTCCTTCAAGTAAGCTGTGATAAATCCAATGTATGTATATCCTTATGCTAGGCCATCCTAATTCCGGGAAGATTGATGAAATCCAACCATGTCAAAGAAGAAAATATCCTCGATTTACATGCGAAGAGTCATCAAGCTAAACTGTGTCACAAATCCACGATGAAACTTTGCAAGACGCTTTGATCTTCACTGGAGATTTGGACAGGGAAATATTCCTGATTTTGGTTTGCTCCACAAACAAATATTTGATTCCTGGATCTTGTAGAAGCCCCAGTGTCCAGCTCCTGAGATCAAACCAAAATCCCAGGTCAAACCAAATACACAGGATGATGCTTGGTGAAGCGGTTGCAAATTTTGCAAACCATGCCAGTCACCAGGACGAACTTCGTTCCAAAACTAACGTTTGACTGTGTAAATGATGACAACAAATAGGTAAATTTCCTAAATATCCAGAAGTGGCGACTGGCACTGATGTCTAAAAGGGACAGAGAACCAACAAGGGTGATCTTTTCAGAGAATAAATTCGGGAATTGATTTTCAATATCCGAATTGCCTCTGAATATCAGATCCAACGCCTGTGCGGTTTGTACATGCCCTCGCCACTGCACTGAATGACGGTTGCATGTTGATCCAGATTATTCTGCATGTGCATGCAATGGCTTCCTACGTATACGATATTTCGTCGATTGTGCACTGTTATACTCGGCTGACTCACTCCACCGTGTCGACACGCCCACAATAAAGCTTCAACCAATAGGAACTCAGTATTCGTGTAGCGACCGCCCATTTCTTTTATATCTTTTGTTCATCGTAGCAGCCAATCAAAAAATTCTTTTTGAAACACATGCCAAGCACCTGGTAAATGTTTTGACCGACATTCTTCGCAGAAAGACAATTTTTTTCTTGTTCAATAGTCACAACTCACAAGCATAATTATGTAGGCCTAAACTTTCAAATACAATTATATTTATCCCATTACTTATTTGTGATTCCCATTTTTACAGCTGATTCGGTGGTGGATCCAGGATTTTCTTGAGGGGGGGGGGGGGAACACAAGTCCAAAATATCGATGACAAGTATAAGCACACACAAAAAAAAAAATAAATAAATAAATAAAATAGAGAGAAATAGAAAGAACGAATGGAAACAAGACAGAAAAGAAAGAAAGAATTTATATAAAAAAATTTTAAACAGTATTATTACATTTTCACGCCCGAATTTTGCCGGGATTTTGGGCACACGAGCACAAATGTGGGCTCATTCTTTTCTCTTTTGTTTGGTGTAGCTGGTTTTGCGAAACGCGATCGTCAAAAATGAATACATGACTTATTGTGTATCTAGTTGATCATAAAACTGAATCAAATTAATGTAACTCCCGATTATTCCAAACGCTTTTTTTTTCAAGAAGACTTCAATGATAGGAAGATTTCAAGAAGACATCATTCGCAATCGAACTTATGAAAGAGAGCTAAATCCCCCAATCTGACCTTAGCAGTTAGTAAGCGTTAGTTCATCGTCGCGCCCCTAACACCATTAGAACCTCTATCTAAAGTCTATACATAATATACGCAATATCCTACACAAGTTTATCAATTCAACATAATACAGAGGTAATTACACATAATGACTCATAACCTTATTCATAGTCGCTGTATCTCTTTGTTACGTACATTTCTTATTCTTTTCCCCTTTTCTCCATAATTTATATTTTCATCTTTTGACATGATAATCGTCAAATTCAAATCATTTGCAATCAAGCAGGATATTATTGCAAGGTCGCGATGAACATAGTCACACATAAACAATGCACATAAACGAAAATGTCATTTTGAAAGAGAATATATTAGCAGTGAGAATAATAATTGGCCTGTATAGGAAATATTAAAATCAATCAATCACTATGGTATAACCTGACACTTGCTCCGGAGATATTTTGCTTTATTTTGGCATGAGATATATAGAGTGATAGCTAGGGAGGCGATTAGGATATAGGTTACGTTTATAGGATGAGGGTTACGGTTAGCTATGTTTGGTATAGAGTTGAAGTTAGGAATTCGGACTTGACTTCAGAGCAATAATTGTCGCCGGAGCATGTTTTGTACAACAAAATATTGGTAATATTATAATTATCATCAGTGTCATAGATTATGGGCCAATCACACAATTTTTCAGTGAAATTAATTTGATAGGTAGAGCGGTTTAATCACTTGACTGGGAATGCAAAGGTCGTGGGTTCGAACCCCGGCACGGCACTTATGTCCTTATAAGCAAGACATTTTATTTACATTGCTTCTCTCCACCCAGGTGTTAAGTGGGTACCCGGTAGGATGCGAACGTCATTGTGGTTGGATTAGCATGTGCGCGCTTGGAAACAGGCGACTGGCTGGAACGCTCCCCATGCAGAGGAATGGAGAATGCTCACTGTAATGTGCAGAATCGCAATTGAATCCAAATGTTGTAAGCGCTTTGGTCGGTTACATTGTAAGTGGTAAGACGCTAAATAAGAAACAGCTATTATTATCATTATTATTCATTTCTAAGACATCAGACATTTCGTAGTTTTATACAGAACCAATTAAATATATGCAAAACTGTCAAAAGAGAGGAAGTTTTAAGGCATATGCGAGGTCATACCGGTAAGATCAAAGAGCTAATCCATAAGCTATTCGGCGCTAATAGGATTCGAGTAGGGATAATCTATATTTCCGTTTTAATGTATTAAAGGTACGGGTATTACAGTTTTGTCGGTAACGGTTTAAAGAATAGATTTGTTTTCATGTCACTGAAAAGACCCATTTTGATTTCTAGTCGTGTGATGATTGTTCCTCGTTTTTGGTGTTCATTCCTTTTCTTCGTTTTGTTTGGGGATTTTTTTTACGCATCCCTTCATGTCCCTTTGAGACTAAAATTAGAGCGGGATTAAAAGCTGTCCATAGCAAACTGATGCATTAAAGGAAAAGTGTATATAGCAACCCCATCCTCTTTTAGTGACCATTCACAAAGTTATTATTGAGAAAATACAATTACTCTTGTTTATATTAGATATTTAACTCCTAAAATCCGTTCATTATAGAATTCCACGGGGAAAATAAGTAACTTGGCTGGAATTTTTTAAAAGAAAAGTATGATATGTAGGAGGTAGCTTGCAGGTCAACCAAACTTTTCACCTCTTATTCACTTATTACTCCTTTTTAGAAGAAATTAACTCAATGTTTTTGTGAAATGTGGGTACTAAACGGAAATGAACCGGAGTTGCAAATAGAATCAGAGCGTTTATTGTTCTATCCCTGCCGGTACATGGATGCCAAACGATGCTAATTTGATGCATTTATTTGATTTCATTATTCTTTTTTTCCCCCAAGTATTATCAATCTATAATGATTACAGGATGGTAATTCTATTTCATTTAATACATGAAGGATATATACCCCTACAAACGAGGAGCTCCGCGATATATTTTCCGAGATCGCAGTTTGATTGAATGAGGGCGCTATACCTAAAATTTATCTGGGGATGCCGTGACGTTGTCTTGATAGTGAAATTGATCTGCTCACACTTGCAGATAAGTAGAAAGCTCAATCATGTGTTGTGAGTTTGTTATTTTGTTTGTTTGTTTGTTGTGGTGGGTTTTTTTTTCGTATCAACCTGAGTAAAAACCACTGTGAAAATAAACTTTGAAATAGGAGAGGTAAAAATACATTTGTTTGCGTAGACATAATTATAGTAGACTCTCTAGCCAATGCCATATACAGTATTAGACAAAGTCAATAACATTAACACTATAACGGCTATTTATGTAGCGCTTTTTACATATTTTTTGAACAAAGTAATAGTTTGGGAAATATTATTTGCAAGATTAGATATTCCATATAAAAAAGCACCACTAATAAATTCTAAATATGCTTGACAATTTCAGAAATCCAGCATATAGTTATCATAAGCCTAGACAATCAAAACGAATATAATTTGAGAAAGTTGGATATTTTGACTGATTTTTGTCCGGGCGAAGAAATGGTTATCTGATTGTTTGTTTTTAAAACAAGGTCATTTCGATACAATTTCTATTTCCACAGACTGTGTAGTACCTGGTAGGCCTATGTTGCAATACAGTCCCACAAAGCCAGATGTAAAACCTTGCACAGTGTATGATTTAAGTACCTGAGCACCTCAAAGTGTGACGAACTTGCTTCAGACACTCCTGACAACCGATGGTTATCCCCAAACCGGAATTTCCTTCGAAAACGTGGATTACGAAAGATATTCTGAGCTCTATTAATTACTTGTGCTTCCTAATTAAGATTTTAACGTAAAATTCATGTCGACTTGAATTAACCATGGAAAGGCCGCACCCCATTAATAGCATCACGTGAAGAAAATGTCAGACAGGGGAGCGATCCCCAGACAAAGATAATACTACTACTAATAGTTCTCCTGTCCTCTCCCCCCCCCCCCCTCTCTCTCTCTCTCTCTCTGTCTCTCTGTCTCTCTCTCTCGCTCCTTACACTCGCTCTCTTTCGTGTTTTTTTTTCTCTCTCTCTCTTTCACTCACATATCCCCCTAATTTTCTCTCTATAATATCATAGGCCTCTGTATATTCTCTATCCTATTGTCTCTCTCTCTCTCTCCCTCTCTCTCTCTCTCTTCCAGTTTCCTTTTCTCTTTCTTGCTTTCTCTTTCTGCCTTTCCCCTCTCTCTTATACTTACCCTCTTTCTTTCTTTTTTTTTCTTCTCTCTCTCTCTTTCACTTTTTTCCTATTTTGTCTCTCTATATCCTTACAAGTCTCTTTGTTTATTTTCTCTATCCTAGTCTCTCTTTCTCTCTCTCTTCATTCTCTTTTTCATAATCTCTCTCTCTCTCTCTCGTTCTCTTTCTCTCTCTCTCTCACGCACACCCCCCCCCCACTCTCTCTCTCTCTCTCTCTCTCTCTCTCTCTCTCTCTCTCTCTATCCTTCCGATTTCTCTGTATAATTATGTTTTCTATCTCTTTCTCAGTCAGCTGTAAACGTTATTGTCGAATTGTAATTCAATGAGAGAATGCATGAAATAGCAAAAGAAGAAGACAGAAAGACTGAAAACCAAGAAACCTAAAAAGGATTAAAATAAGAAAGGAAAGGGGCGGAGAAAAATATTCGCCAAATAAATAACATAAAATACTACCTTGTGAAAGAGCAAAGGCACAAAACCGATAATGGTATAGGGATGACCGACCGCCACCCCAGAAAACTCGTTGCTGAAATTAATATAAGTTTAAGTTTTTTTTTTCAAAACCTCGTCGTTACATAATGTCTCCATGGTGATTTAAAAGACTGTAATGAAAGGTGAAATCAGGTAATAAAATAGTAACAACAGAACTTTAAAATAGGCAAAATATGAAGATGGAAAATGGGGAAAATTTTGAAAATCGTATGAATAAGGCTTTATTCATTGAAGTAAAATACTGAAAGGCGAATAAAATGTTTGCTTATGATATGTTGTTTTCAACGCTAGGAATGCAGAGAAACTGGCTCACAGCTGAAGTTTAAATACTTTTGAAGGTATCTGGTTTTGGACAAAGTGATGTTTGTTTTAGATTGATTTTAACCTATCATAAATCGCTTGGAGCGTTTCAGTAGCACCATGCCGTTTTTTTAATTCCCCACGGGGCGCCGGGACCTCATTACCGGGTCACGGGCCCAGAGGCTAACCACCGACTCGAGTCTCACCCCATCTTCAAGTTCATATGAAATGGAAGTTTGGTCATGACACTTGCAATAAACAACATAAAAATATGTGATGTTATCCTCCCTGAAATTGTAACACTCGGAACAAAACTTCTACTACTTACCACTTATACCATTAAACCTATGTAGGCTAAAACCTGTACTCCTTCCAAAACAATATTCAGATTTGTGATACAAAGAACACAATAATTATGATAAATCGATTCATATCAAAACACTAATTTCCATCTTGCGTTTGCCCATGAATATGGCTTTGCTTTCTCTGCCAATTATCTGCAGTGTGATTGAATTATCATTTTTCATTATAAGGTATATCTTTCAGACGATTTTGATGAAAACCATGAAGCTGCAAACATTGTCACCTGTCTACGACCTCTCTGAAGTATTCCCCGTCATTTTTCCGTTTTCATCAAATAATTTATTGAAATTATCATTCATCGCGTCATTAGGTCACGCTCACAGTAGAAATCATGATTAATCGCTGCGACCTCTATGGAACCAATTATTAGTTCCAACTGATTTATTATTTTACCAGTGCATGCTTAAAATGCAAGTATACTGACTTCTCCCTGTCTATCTCTATCTCTGTACCTGTATGTCTGCCCCCTTCTCTCTCTCTCTCTCTCTCTCTCTCTCTCTCTCTCTCTCTCTCACTCACTCACTCACTCACTAAAGCGCTATCCAGTATTAGGATGGAGTCGTCTTACGCCCCACCCTCCGTTAAAAGGCCTAAAATAATTTTTAGAAATACAACTTGTAGTTGACCTATGCTTCCTTATGAGCTACCCCCAGATACCCCCACCCCTAGAGAATGCCGTTCCTGTATCAATTCGTGTATAGGAGAAAAAAATATTGAAAATAAAAGAGAGAGAGGGGGGGGGGGGGTAATGAAATTATTTTACAGGAAGACAGAGAGAGAGAGGGGGGGGGAGATATATAGGAAGAGAGAGGGAGAGAGAGAGAAGAAAGAGAGAAAGAGAATGAAATTAAAAGCTAGAGAGGGGTTACTGCAGGTTAGGGAGGGGGCATCCATATCTACACCTCTATGATAGGTGCCTGACCTGCTACGGGTATGGAGTGAAGGGGACAGCGAAACGCGATACCAAAGCAAAGCTCAGAGCAGAACAAATGACGTCATCTTGAGTGACAGGTTTATTCAAATCTTCTTTTTTCCCCTCTCTTTTCATATTTTCAAAATAATACAATATTCGAAAAGATTGTAGTACGTTTATTCAAAGCGCAAGATACTGCCAACTGTAGTGAGCCAGTAGTGAAAAATTCTCTTTTCAGACCGACACTCATTTTAAAAAATTTGTTTACTCTAGCCAAGCACTTACAAAGGAGAGAGAGAGGGGGGGGGGGGGGAGGGGGGCTGAAAACGAAAACCTAGATAGCTTTAAGATTCTTAATTGTATCATTGCCGAAAAGGTAAATACTCAAACAATGGCTGGAAATTTTCTATTTATTCATACTAAGCAAAGAGCATTGTTTCTTTTCTTCCCTTCGTTGATGTTGCACGAAATCGTATGCCTCCCTTGCCCACCATTACGGGGACAATGGAGGCGTAAGGCCTCCATCAAATGGGGAAAACGGGGAGAGGAATAAAAAGAGGAAAGGCAACATGAGAAAAATATAGTACGGTCCCTCTCACCCCTTCCCCTCCCCTTAATTGATGGCCTTGTTCATTTGCATTCCATCCACCTAGTGCGGTGGCCCCCAAATGACACCAGTGCCCCCACAATGACTAAGCCCTTGCTACACCATTGATTCTTTTGAATCCGAGTGTGAATGACCCTACACCTGTGAAGGGGGCAAGAGGAGGGAGGGGTCAACCGAGGTCAGGCCCAAGGGAACGGAACATCACTCAAAATATTGCTCTCAAAACCCCCTTCCTCTCCTCCTTCTTCTGTCATGTCTCAAACGCCCCTGGGGGTCTCGTGCACGGTGATGCTAAACGAGGTAAGTATAGAAATGAGGTCGATATAAGGCCTTGAAACAAGAACAGTTATGAGTCGCAGCACAGTCTTGTGACGTCATAGAGAGCATGCGAACAATGCGAGTTAACAAAAAAAAATTATTCCAAGATAAACCATGAGATACGCCAGTTTTTCTGGTCGCCTGAAAACCTCTCATACAAATAATAATATTTTTACAATTCAATTCAATTTTCAATTTAAAGACATTTATTTCCAACTTTTCAATATACAAATTAATAAATGAGCAAAATAATGTACATATATTTTGAACAAAAAATATGACAAAATATACACTAATGTGATACATACATAGTTGGAGGACACACCTCTAAAAGCAAAAGCTTGGGGCGAGGGTGCCCTTAGTACATAATACATTATTACATAATAAATATATACTGCATATACTGCATATACTGCATATACTGCATAAACAAAAGGTATGCAATATTCTCTTTCAATCTGTATGGTATAAAAATCATTAAATAATGACATTATTATGATAAAAAGTGAAGTAAATCATTATTTTATGGATTTAAGTGTGTTTGATATTTTCATTTGTATTAGAAATCATCTGCGTAGTACACCCATTTGCAGATGATTACCCCTTCCCTACGGGAATTGTGTTTTTGTGTTCGTGTTTGTGTTTTGTTTTTGTTTGTTTGTTGTTGTTGATTTTTGTGTTTTGTTGTTGTTGTTGTTGTTTTGTTGTTTTTTTTTGTTGTTGTTGTTGTTTTTTTTTTTGGGGGGGGGTCATGTCCCATTGGCGTATCCAGCGCAAAGTGGAGAAGGTGTACGCCCCTCCCCCGTTTAAAGGCCCAGAAGAAAAATTTTAAAAGCATTGCAGTGGCTTTATGTATGCTGGCTTCCCAGATACTTTATTCCCCCCCCCCCCCCCCAAGTGAGGGGATGATTCAAAGAGACACATAAGCCTACACACTAAGAATTATTTACATGGGTGGATGAGCTGCCCCTCCCGATAATAAACTTATGGATACGCCCCTGCCCCCGTTGCTTGCCTCACATTCAGTCATGACTTTCATACGTGACAGTTCTATATCAATCTTCACGCTACGATGATTCAGCTCTGTCCGACCAAACAAACCCAAGCCTCCAGGGATGGTCAAGGTCCCCCGCGACTAAAACTTCCGAAATTCACTCCTCCTCATATAACACTCTTCCTAATTGGATTATGTACGGGATATGGACATCATCACTGATCAAATTGAATATTTGTATAATCTAAAAAAAAATGAAATTACACACAAAAAAAAGAAGGAGTATAAAGTGTCTTTTGTAACTAGAAAATGAAAGAAACTGAAAAAAGGGAAAAGTTTTAATGAAATTTACATATCAATTAACTACACATATAACAGACATGTGTATATATATATATATATATATATATATATATATATATATATATATATATATATATATATATATATATATATACACACACATGTATATATTATTATTATTTGCAATGTCGCCATTATTTGCATTGCTAATATTCTCTCACAAAATATATTCTTCGATTCCCATGGCGTTGTATTAGTACAATTCTTGTTACCGACTTATCGTGTCTAAAATCTGTTCCGGGTCAAATTGCCCCGTCGACATTTACATTTCCGGGTTCACGGGAATCGCTGAAAGATGTGCCATAAGACATGTGATCCACTTAACCTTTAAGCCATTTGAAATAATAGTTGACAAAACTTACTCTTGTGGCTTGCCTAACGATAGATCTGTTTGTATATTGTGTTATTTCTTTTTACGAAATACTTTAAAATCGTTCCAATTAATTACCTATTAATATATTTTGTGTTAGAGTGAATCTAAAAATTATGGGGGAAAAATCAACCTAGAATTAAGAGGATGAGAGAGAGGGGGGGGTTGGGGTTGGGGTCGGGAGGGAGAGCGATGGGGTGAAATCATTAATTTATTTTATTTTATATCTATTTTATTTTAATACTTATATTTTAGGCATCAAACATACTTGATTTCTATGAAATATACATGTACAGGAATAGGGGGTAAAGGTAGGCCTATATACATTAGTAAATGAACTGAATGAAAATGCAAAAGACACATAGTTACACGCTGATGGATATAATTATGATAATTGATCTTTGTATGCAATATTAATATATGCCTATATCTGACAGAGAAAAAAAAAGTCATTGGAATTATGTTTATACCAACACCAGAGAAAATATTTGATCATAAAACATTCTGCTAACAGAAACAACGTTTACAGAACTGTTCAAATACTTTTTTGATTTTGAGTAATTTCACAGTCAAATGTAACACAAAAGATATTCACGTCATGGGATTATTGTTTGTATCACCTTTTATATAATTAGAACCCTCGTAATTGTCAAGTTTATTTTGGGCTTCTTCAGCTAATTAACAAGTGTTTTATTGTCGTCAAAGTGGGGGTCGTGACATTTTACCGCCCCTATTTTCAGCAAGTGTTTACCATGTTTACTCACAACAGACACTAGATGACGGATGTACAAGGAAGGATTATCAGTAGTCTACATCTGGATGTAATGTCTTTTTACTTGCTTGTGACGACCATAAGAATCGTGGACTAAGAGAGCGTTTTGAAGTGGGAACATGAGATACGTGCAGAATATCCAATGATATATTATCAAAATTCATTGCCCAGTAGTAAAAATCGAAAGGGTTTGTGGGTATAGGTGTGCGTTTGCCTGGAAGAGGGTTTTAACTCCAGGTATTGATTTCTCATGATCTCTTGTGTTTTGAAAATAGATTGATAGAAGTAGGATTTTTTTTCCAGTCCACACTTTCATATTTTACCGTTATTCAGTAACATATATTTGTATTAAAGTACGTTCAAACTTGACAATGGAACAACACTGTAATGACCATTCCTTCTGATTTATGTAGGGAATATACCTAACTATAGATTTTCCGTCCATTTTAACACTTTTCTCATGCAATTTCCTCACTGTTCACTTCAATTTCATCCTGAGAATCCTGGAAGGTGCAAATGTCAAAGTTATTGTCATTGAAGATGGTCAGTGGTCAATCAAATTCAGTACTTGTCCATTCATTTTCGTTAGATTTCATTTGAATTCGACTCACCTGACGATCTGCTGCAGAATGCAATGATCGAATTCGTCTGGGGTTTTTTCCCAATCAATTTCCAAAGAAATTCATTCAAATTGAAAAGAAGAAAGAAAAAAAAAAAAAAAGATTCATGGAATCATACGCTGACAGCAGGGGATATTTTAGACCACGAGATGTGGAAGGTCACGAAGTTTCAGGACGAAACTGAATGAAGAAAAAAAAAAAGAAGAAAAAGAAATTGAATTTAAAAAGTGTTAAGATGGACCAGAACACATATATTATAAGAAATGTAATGTAGTATGCTCTTATATGAGGGCAACGAAAGTCAGAAATTGCCAGGGGGTGGTAGGGAACTCATACATCAGGAGCATATTCGCTTCATAGGAAATATTCTTAATTATTGGGGGAAACTACCTGATGCCTCCCCCCCCCCCCCCGATCGTCGCCTCATCCATGGAAAAACCTATGTACTTCTTTATCATTGATCCAAACGTCATTCTTGGTTTAGTTTCTTGATAATTACAAGTGGTAACGTCCTTGTGGTTAGTCGTTGGTTCCATGGCAAAAGTAACATCGTCATGCTAACAGTTTCCAGTGGGCAGGGGATTTCTCTTTGAAATTGTTCTTTCGCCTACTACATTAGCCCGGCGTTTGAACTTTGGGTTCATTAGGAAAATCAGATTTGTTTCCTCGATTTTTTTTCTTTTGATGTACCATGTCTACCACACTTCAAAGACGTTACAGACATGAGGGAGATTAACAGTTTATCCGAAGAATTATCACTGGAATTCACACTGGAAGCAATCAGCCCTCAACACAAACTTTGTGGTGGAAAACACGTGAAGTAATATTTTAGCTTGGAGCGGGGAGAGAGAGAGTGGATGCATGACATGGTGTAAAATAACATAATTGTATGAAAGATATCACAACAAGTTTTCTGGAAATGCATAACTTGACAAACACCAACTTTTTTTAAAATAAAGTGCAGGGACAAGATATACTCCCTAGATCATTAGAGAATAGATGTAATAATTACTGAAAAGGTGAATAAAGATTTGAATACATCGACTGTGGCTTTTTGTGACGTTTCTTTTATTTGCAGCCTTACTTTCGCTCCTGATTTGAACTGTTCCTCTCCCATCCGTTGTCATTTTGATGTCCTATAACTTCTTTTGTACAATTAATGAGTTAATGCCTTTTGGGCTCTCATTAGACGAACTATTAAAGAAGAAGAAAAAAAAATATATAAGCAATGAGCAGTGAGCAATTCCATCCCAGTCTCTCCATTCGTGCAGGGATGCTATCAGCTTTATCCTTCCATACATGGAGAGACGTGCACTCAAAGAAGCAAGCTCAGCCTCTACCGTTTAATCTCAGTTAGAGGTCAAGAGTCTGATAAAACATTGGCGATACCTGTCAAACTTGACCCGCTAATAATCGTCCACAGTAAATAAACAAAAAAAAAAGCCCCATATCCTGGTTTAAAACGTGGGTGATAAGTGAGAAAGAAACGATCTGTTCTATCGCCTTGGTCATAATCTCAAGAGGTCTTTTCAAGTTTATCGGTTTGGAGTTGAGAAGCGTTTTTCTGAAATGTCCGGCCATCTCTCTCTCTCTGTCCCTCTCTTTCTCTCTATCTTCGACTTCTTCTTCCTTCTTCCTCTTCTTCTCGTCGCATTTTCCCTTCTTCTCTCTTCCTCACTCTCTACCTACTTCTATCATTATAATTTTCTCTTCATTCATGATAAAAATATTCAGGGACAACATTTTGTATTAAATGTACGCCATATACATGTATTTGTCATTTCAATTTCGTCATTTTCCAATATCTCGTTTTGAAATAAATTTGCTTGTCTTTGAAAATATAACTTTACCTCTTGTATTTCTTACGTACCTCTATTTTTTTTTATTTTATCTTTAACTCTCTTTCTCTTTACTCTACACTGATGCATACCTGTCATTTGATTAAAATTTCTCTGTAACATCAATTTCATCTCTCTCCTTACCTATTTCATCCCTTTGTTTCATCATTTCCATCTTCCAACCCGATAGTCTCTCCGACAATTACTCATTGAAACCATTTTATTCTTTCTATCTCTCTATCTGTCCTCTTTGCATCCTTATCTGTTTCATATCATTCATTTCCTTCCCCCTCTCTTCCATTGTCCCTTCTTCTCCATCCCCCTTCATCTCTCGCCAAGTGTTTCTCCTTTCACACAGCTTGTCTTCTTGTTCTCTTCTGTCTTTCTCTCTCTCTCTCTCTCTCTGTCTTTCCCCTTTCTTTGATCTGAGAGAGTTGAGAATAAGGTCAACCCGAGCTGTCATTCTACGAAGCACGTATTTATCCATGAACCTCTTGAGTGTAGCCTTACATTCCCCTTCTCCAAGTTCATTTTCATATTTTTCACACCAATACACTGGAGACGCAATATCACACACGTTTCATGTAGTTGTTACGTCTCGTATCGATCCAAGAAGACTGATCGGTAATGGAATTATAACATGCAATAAATACACATTTAGGTAAAATAAAAAATAGTAAAGAAAGACGGATTGATGAGAAAGTATTCACTTTGTTCTTTCGATCCTTCTTTTTTCCCTAAGGACAACCCTTTTTCTTCTTTAAATAAATAATTCAAAATGTGGATATAAATTATAGGTTCATTGTGTTCGAGGAAATAAAACTTTGTTTTCTTGTCCATCCCCTCAGTTCATGGTACAGTAATTTTTTTAAATATTTCTTATTGAATAAAATAAAATTAAATTTAAACCATTAGGCTTTACTTATCTAAAGCAGCTGTAAAACTCCCTTTAATGAAGTCTTTATGGATTTAAATGTGTTTAGCTCGATCGATGAACTCTGCCTAGAATGTGAACTCATGGTTTAACCTAATGATAAGTGCACTTTGAAGTAGCGGAAACATTATGTAATTCTGTAAGTCATAATAAGTATCTCCGTTTAGGGGATTATATTGGCACGAGACACACACTCAGATCTGTCATAATTGTTATGATGGGTGACAAGATATCCAAGAAAACATAGATGATAACGGCAAGTTTCATGCAAGTATTTTTACATGACTGTCTTTGCCACCTGGACGACGAATTTAATTACACACACACAAAAGAAGCATATTTCTGTTTGAACACACTAAATAATAATCCCTTACTCTGAAAATGTTCGATATGATTTTCCAACACTTTAAATTTATGCAAAAAAATTTAACGGCAGGAAAACACCGTCAAGAAAACGAAGTATTACCATTAGGAAAATTATTCCAAAATAAACTATATATAGAGGATGCGGTTATTTAATCACTTGAGCTATTCTTTGCTCCTAATGGCAATTTTCAAATGAATAAAAGATATAGGCCTACATATATATCTGTAATTCCTCGTATAGAGTGCCTATTGCTATTTTGCACTCAACATTCTTTTTTATTTATTTCGGATTTAAGATATTTATCTGTACCTAAATATCCATAAGTGCTGCCTGACACTATCTTAATGTGTTCATGTAAAGCATTGGAATCGGATTTTATGGTCCATTAACGGAGAAAACGTGACTTTGATAATTTAACTTACTTCATTATCTTTCAAACGTGCTTTGGTACTTCTCTCTTGTTACCCCCCCCCCCCCCTCTCTCTCTCTCTCTCTCTCTCTCTCTCTCTCTCTCTCTTTCTCTCTTTCAGTAGACTTTGTTTGCTCTGCTCAGTCAAATCAACCGACTTTAGAGGGGGTATTTCCGATGATTTAAACCCTCATTACTTTTTACTTTGTTGATATTAGAAGTGGCATTCATAACCATCGTAAATTTTATCGCAAAGATTACGAACTGTAAATCATACCTATCTATGCTGTAGGTAATGGTATCCTCTATTGTTTTAAAATAAAAAGGATTATTAATTCGTATCACAACATTCATTGAAAAACTACAGTGTTTGGATAGTGATCTATTTAATATAAGAAGATATAGATACTGAGATAGTTTAATATTTTTTTTTTAAATAAAGGTTTACTTCGAAATGAAGAAAAGAGAAAAAATAATGGAATTATGACATGGTGCTTAGAAGTTATTGCCTGCTTTGGCAAGAATCCCAAATTCGTGCTCGGATTGTGTGGAATTATCTTTCACGGGAGACATATGAAGTTGAAGTTAAAAAATTAAAAATTTATTACATCATTGATAAAGGTATGCCTATACTGGTCATAATGTGATGATTTAGGAATATAAATAGATTTCTTTATTGCCACTGTTTTATGTAGAAAAGTTTAACTTACCTGAAAGAGCAGGTGGTATTGGAAATACGTTTTATTACACTGGTATAAAACATTGGAATTCCCTTCCTAATAATATAACGAAAATAGAAAACTTTGCTCACTTTAATAGGAAATTAAAGGAAACCAAAACCCAGGGAGAGAATCAATGTTATTGGAAAGTGAGAATTCAGATAAGCACTTTACAAAAAGTTTCATTAAAATTGGTTAAAAAATGAGAGAGTTATGGAAGTTTGAAAAGTCTCGTTTTACTTTCTATGGGGATCCTCAAATTGGCAAAATTGCTTCAAAATGGCTGATTTTGTGAACAACTCTCCATTTGTTTTGTACACAGATTTTCAGATTTTCCCCATTATCTTTCAAAGTGCAGTTAATCTCCTTCTGAGCTCAACATATATAATGGGAAAATGTATTTTACACCACATATGTCAAGTTCAGGAGGAGACAAGGAGCACCCTGAGAGATAATGGGGAAAATCTGAAAATCTGTGTACAAAACAAATGGAGAGTTGTTCACAAAATCAGCCATTTTGAAGCAATTTTGCCAATTTGAGGATCCCCATAGAAAGTAAAACGAGACTTTTCAAACTTCCATAACTCTCTCATTTTTTAACCAATTTTAATGAAACTTTTTGTAAAGTGCTTCTCTGAATTTTCACTTTCAAATAACATTGATTCTCTCCTTGGGTTTTGGTTTCCTTTAAGGGAATACCTATCACTTGAGAGTCAGAGAAGAGAAGCGAATGACATGGTATATGACTGAAATAGCCTGAATACAGACCGCTTTTCTTTTCTCTGCCAGGTGGATTCATATTTTCTAATTTTGTATATATTTTTATTGTTTTAGAAATTAAATATAATCTCCATTTTCTCCCCTTTTCTCAAACTGTAAATGATATAATTTTAATCTATTAATTTTGTATGATTGAGGACCCCACTGGAAAAAAGCTCTCGAGCTTTCGTGGGTTATCCTTCTCAAGCTTATTCAATTTTTTATCTGTTTTTCTCTGACTATTCTATTGTTGTATGTTCGAAGCTTGGCGAATAAAAATCAATTAATCAATTTTACTTGAGCTTTTTCATTGAAACACATGATGATCATAATAGTGGTGGTGGTGGTGATAATGATGATGATGATGTTGATGATGACAAGGTTATCAATAAGTTATAATTTTTTATAGTGCAGCTAAAATACAAATATGCTCACATCACCTAATTACGACGAGGACAAAAAAGAATGCTTGCCAGAGACTTGCTGAACAAGGCAAAATAAATTTGAAAGAGCGATTTGGACATGACGATTATTTTTTCATTAAAAAAAAAAAACTATCGGAGTAATGAACGCATGTTCCTGTTCATGGGGATGATATATGCGTCATATGAAATAACTGAAAATTTTCAATTACATAAAAACTTAGCTTCTCCAACCCAACCCCACCCCCTTTCACAAACGACATCAATATCTCATTAGCATGCAAGGCAGACGCGTAGGAGGGTATGTGGAAGCCCTGTTCTGACTTGATATCTCACTATCAATTATTATCTGTACATCTTTATTTCATTAGTCGGTGAAAGAAGTCATCTATTCCAACACCCCGACCCTACGATTACCACACATATACCTTTAGTGTGTCACACATGAGAAATGTTAAAGTCATTAGCAATAGCGTAGCTACAAGGAGCATAAGAGGGCATGTGCCCCCAAATCAAATGCCGAAAGAGAGAGAGGGAGAGAGAGAGAGAAAGTACAAAATAACATGAAAAATGAGAGGAAAATGGAGAAGGGAACAGGTATCATAAAAATAAGAGGTGTGGATCCCCTTTCTACACCCTCCAACCAATTAATGATATTGTTAATTTGCATTTTATCCACCGAGTAAGAGCGGTGCGCCCCCACCCTCCCCACAACATGATGCTGGTGCAACCCCTGGAGGCTGGAGCTATGCTATGCCACTGGTCATTACCCAGATCTTCATCTTTCAGTGTTTTATTTCAGTGAAGACAGGTAGACGTAGTTACAAATTAGTGAACTGGATTGCTGATTTATTATTGATTTGTATCTATCTAAACTGATCTGGTTCCGAGTTACCTTGAATGTTTGATCATCTAGTAAAGAGTGTAATGACATATCAAATTAAACATTTTAATTATAGAAGTCCCAGATATCCGTACATACAGATAAACATATTAGTCATGCTTATTCATGCCACAAAAATAGCTTAAGCCAGTATTTATCCAATTTAAAGATAGGATTTTTTAAAGAATGTAATCAGGCTCGTCGCGCAATGAATTTAAACCAGTTTCTTCATCAAATAATGTCTTCTTCATATGTATTCAAAATTTCATGTGGTCAAGAAATATTTGATGAAAAATATAATTAAAGTTAGATTCATCGAGTTTTTCTTCAGAGTTGGATTTCTGATTGGCATGATATTTCATGCAGGTATCAAAGAATATGTCAATCATGAATATGATTCTATGATTTTACCCCTTTAAACCATGTATACTGTCACGATAAAATCGATAAGAACGGTGTACCTTTTCCCCATTTTTTTCTACCAATATTTCCCCCCAAGAAACATGATTTCAAGAAATGTAATGCCAATGTCATTAAGCCTGAAGTGGGTGAAGAGGCAAGGTATTTCTCGCTTTAATCTCACCATTTCGAATTGAGCACAACCTCGGCCCAAGTAATACATAAGACAGATATATACTCAGTATTTTTCATATCCTGTATCTAAAGTGTTCAGTATCTAAAACTGTATATCGAGGTACTTCCTCTATTTAACTTGACTTACTTGGGAGACATTTCTGCTGGATATCACTCCTAGTTACATTTAAAAGAAATATATATAAGATTCAACTTCGTTAATTCTATATTTTCTTAAATTTGAGAGTATGCTTGGATTATGTAAACAGGGATCAATCGAGGAATTTTAGAAAGTTGAAATGTTGAAAACCGCCAAAGTCAAGCATTTGTGTTATCTTGACACGACTTCACTTCTCCCGAAATATGACTTTCGAAAGTCCCACCAGGCCATGTCTATCTAAGAAACGTTTAGGGTGATCCAAGTTATTATATTTGTTGTTAAGGGGGACGGTCCCTGTTACCCCCATGGAACCGCTTACATATGTCTATAATTCTTATACACTCTAAGCAAATCTTGAACAGCGTGACTCATAATAATCCGTCTCACAACTATTTAATTTGATTTCTAATTGTTTCTCATCAGAGTAATTTCAATCTGTAATAATGCGCGAATAATCAGATAATGACCAACGAAGACAAGGTAAGTATTCCCTGGCAATACTATTACAGACATATTTAATCTTACTACTGTAAAATATATATAGATTTATGTCTACATTTGTCGCTTTTGAGAGATGTAAGGGTGGAATTTGTACCCAAAAGCATTTTAAACGACGCAGGGGGTCAGGACAACCCGAAACAACATTGCATACCAGGGCGCGAGGTATTTTTTTGCCTTCACTGGCTTCCGGGAAAATACTGAAGGGAAATTATAGTTTGGTTAACTGATTTACCCCTCCTTGGTGTCATTTTCAATTTAGATTTGCTCAAACTCGAGCTCGTAGAGGCTCGCACCTGTTTGAGTCATACATAGGAGGTAAATACATATAGACACGAGAATCGTAATATAAAAAGTAGAATATTGCCGGAGCGACGGGGGCAGGTGAGGCATTTGGAAAGAAAAATGAAGACAAATGACAGATAGGTCAGTGTCCCTTCATACAAAAAAAACCACAACAAAACAAACAAACAAACAAACAAAAAAAAAAAAAAAAAAACAGAAAAAAAACAGAACCCCCCAGTATTTTCTCGATATAATGTATGATTTACATGTATGTATTGTATACATGTTTCTGTATATATATGAAGCCTTTTCCAATCTGACCAAATGCTGTAGGTGCATTCCTAAAATACTGGGTGTCTAGTTTTTCACTTCTGTTGTTTCTGCTGATCTATTTATCTATAACTGGTATTCGAAAAAATGCCTCATGTGCCATATACCTATTCTAACTTTAATGAATATGTTCTAGACTTTCGAATGCAGAGGGGGGGGGGGGTTGCTTTAACCAATCCTGATTACACCACTTCATTGCAGCAAGTTCTGACCAAATACTCTTATAATTCTTTTCATGAGTATGTTCTAGTCATCGATCTCTGAGATCGATGGTTCTATCCACATGATCTAGTGAAGTCAAAAGAATTTTTGGCCCAATGATGACTTTTCCACCATTTCAAAGGAAATTAATTCTCTCGAATTTGTCTTTTTCATACAAAAAATGAACGTGGAATTTTTAAATACAGTTGTTTTTGTTTTAATAGTTCTAGATATTTGATTTTTTTCCTTCAAAATATAATTCGATTGTGGAGAGTTCCATGCTATACAAAATTATGACATGAAAGTTGAACTATCATGTGACAGCTAAGTAGAGCACTCCCTGTTGATATGCTTGATTATTGGACCACTGGGAAGAAGAGAACCATTATGTTAATGGCTCAGAATAGAGCAGTCCAGCCGTCATAGTTGATTTATATATATTTTTGGGGTATATTTATATGTGTATGTATTCGATGTCTTTTTATACGGAAAATAAAACCAGCCAACCAATGTCTCCTTCAACCATGAGTGTAAACATCTGTCTGGGAGTGTGGGAAGAAAAATAAAGGAAATAGAGACCTACCTCAACAGTCAACAATACAGCCAAAAATAATCAAAAGAGCATATAGTTGTTCTTTCCTGATGACATTCTGCCCCACCAACCCTTTTTGAATGTTGATTTAACATTTAGAGTGAATATTTCCATTTTCTATGAATCTTAAGTGATTAATTGTAAGGATTTGATTAGTTCAAATTTATTCTGTGTTGGATGTGACCTATGTCGCAGGGAAAAGAAACTTAACTTGGAACAATACGCTAGATGGTTTCCTATATTTTGTACACCCAATATTAAAAATGTGCACATTATTTTGATGTGTGTATGCCAATACATTTAATGTCACTAACATGCCATCAGGGTCCTCTTGCATAAAAAGTTGCGATTAAACGCAACTCAAAAAATTAAACGCAAGTCCAAACTACGCAATCAAGTTGAAAATCAAGTTGCGTTTAATTTTTTGAGTTGTGTTTAATCGCAACTTTTTATGCAAGAGGGCCCAGAACTGAATAATTAATTGGAAAGCGGGAAATAAAATCATATAGATGTATACATGATATCTGGTATGAACCCACTCGACATTGACATACAAGCCATGCTTTCTTAATAGACCCCTCCACTTATATACTTTTCTTTACTATTTTTTAGACCATACCACTCTAAATTACACCCAAGTCTAATGAATTATGATCTGTTATATCTGTTTGTGTAATTGATATGTCCTTGTTGTTGATTGTGATATGTACTAACAAAAAATGTAAAAGACATAATTTATGTGGAAAATGAAGAAACTTTTAAACTTTTAAACTTTAAAAAAATATTCTTTTTTTGGATTGCCTCAAACTTTTCAGGATGACACTGCACATCTCTAGCATGGGAAATATGTGACCGCGTGACTGTTGTTCTTTGGATTTCCTCAGGAAACTTTTTTCTGAACATTTTCACAAAATGGTTGCAAATATGATAGAATTGACCCTTTTTTCCGAATTAGAACTATCCTGTCATTTGGGATATGACTTAACCCAAGATGGAAATGTTAAAATCAATATTATAAACTTTCAGAGGTCAGAGAAAGTGACAATGCAGTCGCGGGAAATGGGAGAGGGCTGTCGGGTTCTTGGTTAACCTACTTAAGATTTGGGGCTCTGAGGAATGGCATAAAACAGGGGGCAACGATCTATCATGCAATCTTACATTGTTTTTACTTGTAATCATCACTATTGTCTTCGTTTATATTTTTTAAAATAATACCTTGTGCAATATGTTTATGATATTGAATCTACTTGTTGTTTATATCCGGGAAACAGACTTGTATGGGTTGGTCAAACCTTTTTTGTTTACCCGAGACATGTTTTTATAATGTCTGAATAAATTCAAATCAAATCAAATCAAAATCATGAGGATGGGTAGGGTAACACATTTTTCATCAATGACAGTTTCTTAAAACAAGCCAACACAGTAGATTCCGAAATCTTTGGGGCGACCATCCTCCTGCCTTGCATAAACAAATTACAGAGTGCGATTCGTTTATTCTGAAGAGAGCACATGTATTAGGTAATTCATAAGTTAAAATGAATCAAAAGCGGATTTCGTTAAAAGACACAGAAGAAGAAACAAAGGAATACCCTGTCTCATTTAACAAAATAACCGAAGATCTTTTTTGTTTGAAAATTTTCGTTATGATTTTGCCTACCGATTATAATAGTTTATTCAGAATTTGATAATGTTGCTGTATTATATTTTACATGTGAAACTTATTTAAAAACAAAACAAATGTAAAATTTAAGTACAGGGTACTCGATAAAAATTTTGTTTTTCTTAGTCTTTATATGAATGACATATATGTATGACACACCGAAAAACCCACTTTTACTTTTTAGTAAGGCTTAGAAACAGTGCATGGCTTAAAGAGATAACATTTTAGAATTACAAATCCTAAATAACGAAGGGGGAGGGTTCATGTATAGAAATACTGACCACGTAGCTATGAGCCGGAATTTATCAAATATCGCCGTCATCTATCCATTTGACATATTTTGATAATTTCTTTCAAATGAACAAAAATGTTTTCTTCGCGGTGACTTCAACCAAACTTGACAATCGTCGGCCCTCGATGCTTATGCGCTCAAGTACCGGGACCCAATATTCGACCTCTCTCATTACTTCAGACAGATTCTGTTTCTCGTCTAAATATTTGGATAATAACTGATGAAGGTTGCACAGGTTTTCGCTACTTATTTTGATATAGCTCGATCTGGGAGTATTTTCTCTCATTAATGTTTTCCCTGGTGGCGTTGTAACCTTTTAATTGAGAGCCCGGAAAAGAACTCTGATTTCACACCACGATCTCACAACGCCTAGGGGTTAGAGAGATGAAAAGTGATACAGTTTCAACTTATAATTGTCTGGGTCTAGCCAATGTTTGTCCTCACTCTAACTCGACGACGCGACGCGACAGTACTACTACTGATACACGTCTGAAAAAAAGAAAAGCAACAACAACAAAATTAAAAAAACAAAAACTATGCTGAAAGAAAATAATTAACTGCAACAGTAAATTCAGAGTGAGGATTACTAATAAGAAGAAAAATATCCAAATATTCCTCACTTAAAAACATCATTATATAAATATATATATATTTCTATGTATACATACATGTATGTATTCATTGTGTTGATGATTATTCCCTATAATTCAATGTACATTTGTATTTCCACAAATCCTTTTCTTCTCTCTGCCTCTCTCGTGAATATTTCTCTTTTCCGTACTCCTCTCATGTTGCACCTCCATTCTCCCCCCTCTTTTTCCTCTTTCCCCCTCTTTTTCTTTTCTCTTTTCCTCCCTTCTTTTTTCCCCACCAATCAAGCTCAGCGGTCTCTTTCTTTTTTGTATGTAGTTATTTTCTTTTTTTTAAATACATTTATTATGTAATAATGTATTATGTACTAAGGGCACCCTCGCCCCAAGCTTTTGCTTTTAGAGGTGTGTCCTCCAACTATGTATGTACCAAATTAATGTATATTTTGTCATATTTTTTGTTAAAAATACATGTACATTATTTTTGCTCATTTATTACTTTGTATATTGAAAAGTTGGAAATAAATGTCTTTAAATTGAAAACTGAATTGAAATAAGGGTCCGAATTTATGACATTCTTGGTGTCCCGTTTACATAAGGAACACACAGGTTTTTGTGGCTCTCAGTGTAAGATGCCAGTCGTTGAGGAAGACTGCAAAGTGATTCTGAGCATAACTTATTGTATCTTCACTCATAGTACTCTATCTTATACTCCTCTATTTTGTTTCTACCCAGAGCCACAAAAAATCAGTGTGTTCCTTATGTAAGTGGGACACCAAGAATGTCACAAAGTGGGACCCTTATTTGCGGAAATACCCACATGTAAATGTACATAGAACTCTTTACAAGCTAACGCAAATAGTTACGTCATTACATATATGTATATCTCTATTAGTATCCATCAGTACGGTAAAACTAGAAACATGAAACTTTTGCAAATTGTATATGTTTTTATACACCCGTTATAGTACTCATATTTAGAAGCTACAATTTTTAGTTACAGAACTTTTGAATAAAATTGCAACCAAAAAAAAAGTGCAAATGAACAGTTTTAATATCTACAACAAATGAAATACAACAGAAAAAAGTTGTCTAGATTGTGCTTCTATATATAAAATCATTTCACCGACATCTGGCGGCTAAACCCTTTTTTTTAAACAATATAAAATAGATTTTCGTGCATTTCAGCAATTGTTCGTTAACCGTTTCGACGAAAAGCGTGCTCTTCAGACCACAAAATTGATCGGATAACCTCAAATTACCCAATATTGAAAGTAAGTGATATAAACAGGTTATCTAAAATCCAATATCTATCATTACCCACGGAGATCAACAGAATGATAGCTACAATTTTTAGTTACAGAACTTTTAAATAAAATTTGACAAGTGCAAATGAACATTTTTTATATCAATGAAATATAATAAAGTACAAAAAAAAAAAGTTGTCTAGATTGTGCTTCTATATATAAAATCATTTTACCGACATCTTGCAGGAATTTTTTTTTTTAAATTATAGATTTTCTTGCATTTCTGATCAACAATTGTTCGTTAACCGTTTCGACGAAGAGCGTGCTCTTCGGACCACAAAATTGATGGAATAACCTCAAATTACCCAATACTGAAATTAAGTGGTAAAAAACAGGTTATCTAAAATCCAAAATCTATCATTACCCACGGAGATCAACAGAATGATATGCAGTATTAATGCGGCAAACACAAAGAGCAGAAACGATAGATGTGAAATATTTCATATCATAAGAAATCAAGGCATTCCAGAATGAACTCTTTTAATCATAGTCCTGTATTGGAGTGACACGTGTCAAAATCAATATGGAAGGTTCATGTTAAGTTTCAAAGAAAATTCACTCAAAGTGATTGTGCTATGTATCACTAAATCAGGACAACCTTCGCTACATAAAGTTCAATAACTGTCCATCTCCACCATTCAATATTTTAGATTTATATACCTTAAAAAAAAAACAAGTACCCGTTTTCCTTCTAAGCCCCGCCCCGCCTAGCCCCGCCTAGCCCCGCCTAGCCCCGCCCTATATTCATAACGCCTCGTTTCATACATCTCCATCTTCCCTCCCTTCCTCATCCTTACATTACCACGCCCATTCTCTTAATTCCCACCACCATAACACCCCTGCTCAACGTATCCATCTCTCAAGCACCCCATCCCGTTCACTTCTCATTTTGACAAACGTAAATACCGACACCCCACGGAAACTCCCTGAAGTTTCAGTTCGATACATTTGGAGCAGTTGTTCACTTTTATGAAATTGGTATCACACCGAGATGCGCCCTTAGAGCTGTGTAAGTATTTGTGATGCTAGCTCGAGTTAAGGTCTCAAACAGCGGTGTAGTTTTTGTTCTAGGCATGGAGGGGGGGGGGGCACTGGTCATAATAGGTGGATGAAGTGCGAGAGAAAATGACCATGGCCAGTGAGAGGAGGGTGTGGGAGGGGTCACACCATCTTTTCTTCCTTCCCCTCCCCTACTCTCTCTCTCTCTCTCTCTCTCTCTCTTTGCAATTCGAACGGGGGAGGCACGTGTTCCCTTAGCAGACTCCACTTGACTTGTTTTATAGCAACCCAACCACGGTAACAGTTATAAAAATGTTTCTTTACGATATAGATGTAAAAAACACACAATCAAGAGAAGGGAAACAGCTTTACACAGAGATCGTTAACTTACTCCTCGTTTCATTTTTAACTGCAAAATATAGAAATATAACACAAATTCCAAACAAGTATAGTTTTCGAAGCTTTATTGCAATGTCAAAAAGCATGATTAATCTATAATATGTAACGATAATTATATCCATGGTGACGAGCTTTGCCTAAAACTTTAAAGGTATGTTTCATGAGTACAAGGCATGCAAAGGTCAAAAGAGTTCATTGTTCTTCAAATCGAACAAAATAGACCTGTTTACTAATTTATTTCAATCTATGCATGTTACTTTCCAGAACTCCTCCTGGTCACTTACTGTTTGTTTCATCTGCTATGTGTAATGACATCTCTGTGATTGGAACTCACTTCGCGCAAATTAGTTGTTGTTATGTCTGGCAAGCCTCTGGCAAGCTCTTAAGTCCTCAAGAGCAACTTTTGTACAAGCTGTATGCGTACAATTAGTAAACAGGTCAATGGAACAAACATATTGCTAATGTACCACAAGAGGGGGTACCCACTGTTTAAAAGTAATTTCAATTCTCACGCCAAATTCGGTCTTGGAACTTAACATGCAAACTCGAACGACTGAGGATCTGAAGTATATTGGGAATTCATACTCAAAATCAAAATTTATGTCGAAAGTATGATAAGAAATAAAAAATAAAGGCACAAGGGATGGTTGAAATGAAAAATGTCGTATCCCACGGAACAATATTCGACATCTCATATCCCTACTTGTCGCTAAGACTGGCAATCAATGTATTTCAAACACGATCTCAAAGACTCGGAATCTGCCAACATGACAATAACTTATCACATAATCCGAACATGATTTTTACAGAAAGTACAGAATGATATTGAAATTGTTCTTAGATTGATTTCTTGAAAGTCTTTGCGATCGTGTTTTAATCATTATTTTGATCATTGCATTATTGCATGAATGGTATAGAAACAATAAGTTGGCGTGTGTGTGTTTTTTATATTTTAGTATGTTTTTGCTCTTGAAAAGATGCTAAATGAGGTGATTGTTATTTACAATATGTGCTGATACCCTTCTTCGAACTCCGGGAGGGTGTAAATACCTAAATGAGTGAAGCCATAATATAAGACCATTTCGAATTTCGAACATTCACCATTATTCATGAATTTTAACTTGATGAAGAACAAAGATATCTTTCTCATCGCAACCTTTTTTTTAATTTGATTTTGATTAATTTTTTTTTCTGCATTCATATAAGTACAGCATTTTTCGGCATATATAAAATAAAATACAAAAGTACTTTTTGATAATGAATCATAAATAACAAGTATATGTAACAATCATTTTTCAAAAACAAACACGAAATGATAAATTTTCTAATTATTGTAATTCATCAAATATAAAATAATTTGCGGAAGGACTGCCATTATAAGGAATTTGCTTGAGAATATGGCAGCCCCAGACAAATATTATGAAATAGCTAAAACATGTTTAAATAAGCAGAATGGATAAATAATTGAAATTCTAAGTTAAAAGCATATTGATGATGATGTTGATGATGAAATGATGATGATGATGATGATGATGATATGATGATAACGGTGATGATGATGATGATGATGAAGAGTTGACACATAAATTTTACCTTGTATATTCAGATAGTAACATCGTTTAACTTTGGCTTTTAATAAAGGGAACAACAGGATTTAAAGAATTCTGGGAGAGAATTCCATAGGTCTGGACCATGGTGTCTTATTGATCTATGGGCAATTATATATATATATATATATATATATATATATATATACATTTTTTTCGGTGACATAAACTTACAAAGATGTATATCATGTGAATGACAACTTCTAACATTTCGTCATGACCTGCAACACAAGTTTTGTGCTGCGAGCACTGTACTTTATAATGATAGGCCTACAGATTATAGACATCTCGTAAGTTATTCGAGAACTGTACATATGAGAAACTGAAGTAGAAAAAGAGACACAGATGAACATTATTAAAAGAGAATTAAAAAAGTAACAAAACAATCAAAGGAACAACAAACTCGTTATTACATCAGGAAGTTAATAGAAAATTAAAAATAAACACATTGAGATGCTTATTAATGATTGCATACTTACAAGTAACAGAACAAGTGCAAATTAACTTTGTCTTTTTTGAGGTGAGGATGCAAGGATAAAAATGACTCAGTTTATCATTATCAATTAATCAGAAAATGAAACAGAAAATATAAACACAGGACGAGGAGGATTACTACGAAGATTTACTTGATATCATTTGTTTTGATGTGTTCAGTTGTTCCATATACTTGAGATGCTTCACGATACCAGTCGATGAATGTTCTATTACTACTTGACACAGTTGTCCAAGGAAGATGATTCAGAAATCACCCCATATAATTGATTTTATAATATAGTATGATTTTATATTACCAATTACACTGTATTATCTAAATTACAGAATGATGGTGTTCGTAGAGCCATCTGAAATGGTTTAGAGATTACTTGCATCATAGGTCTTAACAATGGTTCAACTACCTCGCTATCACCAATTGCATGTGGGGTTCCTCAGTGATCTGTCTTTGGACCAACTTTGTTTTTATTATACATTAATGACTAACCTCAATCATCTACCTATTTCAATTTCAGACTATTTGGTTATGATTCAAATATTTCCATTTATTTCCCTTTGATTTATCAGACGTTACCAAAAATTTGATTTATGTAAGTGATTTCAATTAAGTTCAATGCGCATTAACATTTTTTTTTCCATCGTTTTTGTGGACATTTAACATTTATTCACATACTACAATATAATATAAAGTAACATATCTAGAATGAAATAACTTTAAATAAAGAAAGTGTGATGCAAATAAAATAACAATTAATATCAATAAAACAAATTATATGGTGATTAAATCAATAAGGAAATAGGTAAATATGAAAATTTAATCAAGAATGAAAGGCCATGTTCTGAATGAGGTTGAAGATGCATTCTTTGTTGGTATACATATTGATAATTTTTTAACCATAGACCAAGACTCATATAAATCGAACACGTACAGTGCTTAGCAAAAAAGAAAGAAAGAAAAAAAAAAGAATTATGTATCGGATGAGTCAATTTGTTCCCCAGTACATGCTATTACTACTGAATCATTCTTTTGTTCAGCCACACATTTCCTACGGCCTTGAAGTCTGGGGATGTACGTATGGTTCATTTTTTGACAGCATATTCATTATACAGAAAAGAATTGTTAGTGCTATCAACTTTAGTGGATTTATGACACCGTCTGCGCCTTTATTTCTTACATTGAAAATCTTATATATTTACAAGTTTCACAAGTTTTTAACTGCTACCTCTATGTATAAGCCCCATTCTGTATATGAATATTACCAGCTTTTAGCATAGGTATGGTACAAGACATTTTACCAAAAGTAAAAAAAAAAAAAAAAAAAAAAAAAAAGCATGGGTCAATTTCGTTCTATGGTTCTAGAATATATGGAATTCACTACCCTTACAGATATTATAGAGAAACAATCTGTCAAATCATTTTGTAGCAAGTGAAGATAAACTGCTATAATGGAATATCAAGAGTAATGTATCTCAGTGTATATATTTTTTCTCCCTTTGGTATAAGTCCTATCTTGTGGTTTTCAAGATATTTTGTTTATACTTAATAAATAATTTGTTGTTGTTTTTACCTTTTAGTGATGCTGACTGTGTGTATGTACATGCACTTGTTGACAATATTTACAGTTTCTAAACCTTACAGATATCGTATTTGTTTACTGATTATTGTAAGACCTTATTTGTTAGAGTATTTGTATTTTTAAAGAAGTCTTTACGTGTTTTAAGTATTCTCTACTTATATCATAATATAATAACTTAATTATCTACATAATGTGTCAGGGAACCATATTCATTAGCCATTTCATCTCTTTTGTGGTCTCCCATTATCATTTATATTTGTAAATACATTGTAAGATATATTTCATTTTTTTCAGAAATTGTAATAAATTTATTTATTCATTCATTCATTATCAATTCCTGATAATGGTATTTATTGAAAACTCAAAAAGCAAGGTTACAATAGCAAAAATACATTCTTTACAAAGGAATATTAATCATAGTACAAAATGAATGATTAAACAGTATAATAGATCACATTATCAAAAACATTATTGAAAACACTTAATTAGCATACAAACCATTCTGTTTTTATTTTGACTATTCTGAAAAAGGAATTAATTACTTATAGACAGTTGGTGTGAATGAAAGTAAAGAGCAGAACAGATTCATTAAAATTTGAGGGGAAACTTATATGGGGAATCAACCATTGATAATCAATCATATGCGATAATGTTTAGGAGAAAACACCAATATTTAATTACATAAAATCTCCTTTTTGGATTTCATTTAGAATGAAACAAACAATTTTTTTTTCCATTTATGAAATCATTAAAAATGCGAGAACGGAGATATTTTGGGGCTTTTATGTACATAACAAATAGAGAGTTCTTAATGTATGACATCACACATATAGAAGAAACAACAACAACAACACCTCAATTTCTGATTCGAACTTTCCAAAGTCAGAGCGAGATCTCATAATTGAGGTTTCAGATGAAAGCGTTCCTCGCCAACGACAGGCTCGGTGGATAAGAGCTTTCTTTAAGGGGGTACCAAATGATTACATTTGATGTTGACCGTGAGATCCTTGATCAGTTCTTCCCAAAAGTAGCCTTGCCCTCTTTTGTCATCTGGCCAAATCAGATACGGTCGATGATCACTGAGAAACAACTTGATGAGGAAAGGGAGATCGACCCCCGGAATATCCTCGACGAAGATGAGAACCATCTTCTCAGTACCGACGTCATTGACATGGTCGAGAACGGTACGGAACTTCATCATGAACCACTGGTCCTGTAGGGCTTCACGACTGATCACGACAATTGTCTTGAAGCTCTGTTCAGTAGCGTAGTTGACTGCGTCTAGATAGTACATACCAAGCATGAGCTCTTCATCGCCGCACACGATTCGATCGAAATCGGGGACACGCTCCGCCAGCGCTGGTTTCAGGTTTTCATTGATCCACTCATTGTCGACTTCGTGGTGCATTATGGCGAGATCGTACTGGAATTCTCTTCGGTCGACATCTTCGCGTATTTCTTCGTACCCAATAAAACAGATCTTGAGAAGGAAAATCTGTATCTGATCCACCAGCGCTGGTAGTAGATCACACCTAGAGTCAGGATCAGTGCCACCCCTACGAAGGAGAGGCAGGAGTACAGGATGATGTTTGGATCACATTCCTTGCCAGGGTCAAACTGGTCTAGCTTTTTTTTCCTGAAAGGCTCTGAGGTATTTGTACTATCGAGGCATGTCGTTGCGAATGAATCAATGAGCCGGACCGGACCTTCCAACCAACCATGGAACCACTTAAGATCACAGTTGCAAATAAGTGGATTGGAAGCCATGCTGAGCTCTCTGAGACTCGATAAAGATTCCAATGTGCTTCTGTTAAGACCCGCTAAACTGTTGTGGGATATGTCTAGATTCACAAGATTTATGCAGTGTTTGAACAAGTCTGAGTCAAGATATCTTAAGCCATTATGTGCCAAAACTAACTCCCGTAGGTTGTTCTTATGACCAAACAGCTTCGGGGGGAGAGAGGTCAGATAGTTGTGTCCTAAAAGCAGTAACTGAAGGCTCTCCAGATCTCCAAAGATACCGGCCTCTAGATTTCTGAGTACACAGTCTTCCAGGTTCAATGTTAGGAGATTTGTTAAATTATTGAAGATACCAACGGGTAGGTTAAGAGACGGTCTGTTTTTCGATATATCAAGTAGCAAAAGATTATGCAAGCCAGAAAAAGAAGAAATTTTGTTGATCGGATCCCAAAGAAAATTAAGGAAAAGCCGGGTGTTCTTCAAGCTGAGTTCTGTCAGAGAGGGCGTCTCTCTACCAAGGTAACCGGGTTGAGTCACTGAATCAGGGCACTCTCCATCGTCCAAGCTCAAGGTGTCAAGAGAAAGAAGGTGATTAAAAAATAGGTTCTTTAGATTTGTCGAAGAAAGGTCCAACTTCCTAAAAAAAGGAAGATTTGCAAACGTGTCATTGCCAATGAACCGTAGCTGGGAATTTTTACTCAAATCTAATATCTGAAGTGTTGTCAGACCTAGGAATGCAGAATTGGTTATCTCTCGTAGCGAATTGTAAGCTAAATTTAGTTTTGTGAGTGAGAGATTCCAAGTGCCGTTTTGACTGTTGATAGCTATTATCCGGTTATTGTCCAACAAAAGAGAACGGAGAGAAGTCATCCCGTTAAATTGGACGGGTTCAACTCCTTGCAAACCATTATAGCTTACGATAAGCCGAGACACCCCCGTTAGATCAGAGAAGACATTGTCGGGAATCACACCGAGGCTACTCCGTGCCATGTCTAATTCATCCAGGTTCTTTCCTTTTAGGGATGCAAAGAAGCCAGGCTTGATGGCGTGGAGTTCGGGACTTGTCAGTTCTAACTCACTGATGGACCAAGACAATCTGATGCCCTGAAACAAATTTGACCATTGTGAGTTTGCAAGACGCGAATTTTTCAGTATAATCCTTTTAACCTGGAGGGAAGATACAGCAGATGCTTTGATTAATGTCATTGGGTTTCCCGACAGTTCTAGATGTTCAACATAGTTGTTCAGCACGAACGTTTCCTTTGAAATCTGCCGAAATCTGTTACTACTCAGGTCAACCATGCTAAGATTATTGGTACTTGTCCAATTTATATTTCGAAGTTTATTCCCAGAGAGAAGCAAGGATGCCATTGGCTGTAAACTTTTAATGATATCACTTGGAAATGATTCCAAAACAGAATAACTAATGTCTAGATAGGTTAAGTTCTTTGAGAACTCAAATGCATTCGTATCTATATGGGATATGTTATTATATGCTAAAATAATAACCTCGAGCCTAGGATACAAAACGAGTGGAAAAAATGAGAGCCATGTCAGAAGATTGTGGTCTATCCACAGCTGCCTGATCTCGCGTGAGAGATCTATAGGAATGGACTCCAAGCCTTTAGCAGAACATAAGGCACTTCCCTGAAAAAAGTCATAGGAACATGGTGCTGTCTCGACAACAACAGACCCTCTTTGATGAATTATTGACGCAACTGTCAGTGTGACGAACACGGTGAGGTGAAGATCTAACATCCTTGTCATGGTTCGCTCTTTTGTATCTGACTATGATCATAAGGTACTTTCGTAGACTGTCATGCACCTAATTAGAAAAAAAAAATGTAATTAATTACAGTCAAAGATGCATTAAGTCTTCTCATTAAACATGACATCAAGATAAGAAACTGCATCATAATCCCCTTTCAAAGTATCACTACTTAAATTGGGGGGGGGGGGGGGAGACATCTCGCTAGGTCGCTAGTAGATATTGTACATCCTTTTTGATGGTGCAACGTATAACAAAGAGAAAGATTCCATTTCAGATTTCAGATTTCAGATTTATTGACTGTTTTCAATCATATTAACACAATACACTGCAGTGCATAACATAGAATAAATGCAGTAACAATAATATAACAATGATGTTTTTCCATAGATAAGGAGGGCACATAACTAAATATATGATGTACAAATATTGACCTAAGTGATGTCGAAAACAGTTGGACATGTTTAAAAGCAAAGCTTATATATTACACGTCCAGTACCTTACAATGCCTTATATAATTAATCACGAATGGGTCGTTCAGTAATATTAATTTCATAAAGCATCATTACGAGAAGCGAATTATTGATAAGAGGGAATTGATAAGTGAGTTGAGGTAGAAGGACAATTGCCTCAACCCACAAGAAAAACTAAAGTGTGAAAGTAAAGTGAAAGTGTAAGACGGTGTAGAAACAAAAAAAGAACGAAGAGGAAAACTAGTCAGGCAGATTGGTAAAATAATTGTGCACTTTTTCATAAAAGCATGAAATTTGGCATTAGGTAGAGTTTTTGATGCCGAATAATTCTAGATATGGGACTAACAAAAATTCGGGCCCTGGGGCCCGTTGTGTCCATGTTTAAAAAAGGTTGCCATTTCAGGGTCTTTTCCCTTCAAGTTGTCTTCAAATCTAGTTTGATATAATGAAATATTATGTAATATTTCACGGCCTGTAAAATCACACAAATGCTTTGAATGTCCATTTTTCAAATAAAGGGCCATCCTATATATATCAAAATATAAGATCACTGATTCGTTGAATAAAACTAAAATGCTTTTAATTGTGATTAGTTGACATACGTATTTAAAATCAATGAGATATGTGGCACAGGTGCCCATTATGACAACCCCCCCCCCGATTTTTGTTGTTGTTGTTGAAATCTTTGATTTTAATTTCTAATGGTATAGACAGCAATTTTGAAAGCGAGGTTATATAAAAAACCCATTTTAGCAGGCCACATAGGCCCATCGATGGCCCATTCGAGACATTCAAATTTGATCAATTCCCTCACAGAGGTTGTCCAAATTCAACGAATTCAAAATAGCTGCCAAAGTGTTAAAATGTTTCCTTGCATGTAACTCGAGTTTGGGCTTTAAAGCAAAGCTAATTGCAAGCTGATTATTATAGGCAGTATTGTTGGTTAATTTATTTCATCAAGATGGCCGTCACATTCAAAATGGCCTCGGTTGTGATTTAAGATGTGAATATTGGCATTTTAAAGTATACGTTGTATCTGGAAGCTTATAACTTGGTATAAAAGTGTGGAATGTAGTACTGATATGCTGGAGATTTCTATAAACGGAAAATTTCAATCTAACATTTAAAACATGATTCTCTTCTTATTGAAGAGTTATTCATGAACAATATAGGTAATATCCTGATGAAGCAAAAAAACAAACAAAACAAAACAAACAAAAACAAAACAAAAAAAAACAAAAAACAAAAAACACAAAACACAAAACACAAAAAAACACACACAAAAAAACAACAAAACACTTCTTTTGCAAATAAATGTTATTATGCCAAAATAAACTATAATCAGATGCAAAACAACTAAGTGAAAAATTGCACTTTCCTCTTCTTTCATCTTCGTGGTTATATTAAAAAAAAACAACAACAACAAAACAACCTGATATGTCCTTAAGAAACGACCTAGACATCGTAAGATTGATAAAGATGCCAATTAATTATGTATTCTTTATAAACAACTGCAACACATATTAAAGGGCAATCCAAACTTTGTAATAAGTTGATTCGTGTAAAACCAGAAAAAAGGGGAAACATAATGATGAACGTTTGAAAGAAATCGGACCAAGAATAAGAAAGTTATCAGTGTTTGAGAAATGAGATCACTATTTGAATCGCAAATGGGCAGTTGGATCAGTCGATTGTGAGGTATTCCCAGTCAACTCTCGATTTTATCGTGCACCGTTATTAATTTTCCATTTTCTCATAAGCCCCTTTAACCTCGGGGCACTATTAAAAACGTTTTTTAGTAACTTTTTGAAAAATTGACATTTTATTCATTTTGTGTGTTGAAACAAATGGGAGAGTTGTCCGCCGCTACATCACAGTGAATTACTGGTTCGGCCATTGCAATTTGGAATTCAACTTTATGTAGGGATTACAACTTTCATAATGCTTTCCGATTTCGTTCAAACTTTTAACAATGTACTTCTCTGATTTTTCTGCTTTCTTTTAGAGCAACTTGCCATTAAGGTTGGATGTCCCTTTAAAGAAAGAGAGCCTGAATACATCATTCTTTAGCAGATTAACCATTTTGCATTTGATGCTTTATGCCAAAATGCAAAATTATCAGATGCAAATTATATTTCAACACTTATGCAGTAATTTTCAATTTGATGGCAATCTTAGAAATGAAATTCGCTACTATTTAAATTATTCAGCATTATAAGATGTTCCTTTCCCTTGGTTTTATTGTGTCTCAACCAAATACAACATTGGAACTCACTTATGTCTATTTTAGGCAAAAAAGTTCCAACATCCATTACTTTCTACCTATAAGATATAAGCTTCAAGATACAGCATAAAATCAATGCAAATAACCACATCTTGAAACAGACCAGTGGTAATTTTGAATATGAAGGTCATCTTAATGAAATGAAGTGACCCTACACTAGATGTGTTCTGCTTATAAAACATACTGCCTTGCCAGTAGTTATTCTTTAAAGCCCAAATTCAAAGTTATATGCAAGTATGCATATTTTAACACTTCGGGGGCCATTTTGAATTAGGCAAGCCTCTTGTAAGGGAAAAAATGTCTTTGATGGCCCATCAATGGGTTCATGTGATTCCTCAAATGGGATTATTATATAACCTTGATTTCCAAATTGATGTCTACCATTTAAAATTTAAACAAAATATATTTTAAAAGTCTTATTTTGCAGATAAATTATTTGGGCATTTATGGGCCTTTTTGTTATAATGTGCGCCTGTGGCACCTATGTTGTTGATTTCATAAACGTAATGTTGACTGATCACAATTAGAAGCATTTTACTTATATTCAACAAATCAGCGATTTTATAATATTTTGATATAAAGGGTGGCCCTTAATTTGAAAAATTGTAACCTAAAGCATTTGTCTGATTTTAGAGGCCGGGAAATACTTATATAATATTGAATGGCCTTGAGTGGGATACAAGGATATATCGCACGAGCTATGAGCATATTTCACGAGTCGGCACGACGAGTGAAATATTTTCAAAGCGAGTGCGATATATCCTTGTGTCCCACGAAAGAAAAGCCATTCAATATTATTATTATTAATTGTATGATACCTAGTTCCTCAATTTTCACCATTACATGTCCTTATGTTTTTTGTATTGACTTCGACATAAAACAAAGGTAGAAAAAACATTTTTGTCCTTACCCAAGCATCTTGCAAGAGCTGCGCGCATACATCCATTGTCTTAACCTTTGCGTATTTAAGCGCGTATTCACTTTTTTACGCGTCACGCGCACCCCAAACCATGAGATATGGAGATAATTATATTGCACGGTCATCCGGGTACTTTTACACAAACCATGAGATATTGTTTTAAAATTGCACGGTCATCCGGGTACTCTTGCGCAAACCATGAGATACGCCAATTTTTCTGGTCGCCTGAAAACCCTTCATACAAATAATAATACATGATATTTCATTATATCAAACTAGATTTGATTACATCAACTTTGAAGGGGAAAGTCCCTGAGAGGGCCATTAAAAAAAAAAAAAAATTGGGTACAGTGGGCCCCAGGGCCCGAATTTCTGTTGGCCTTATAAGGCTATATCCAGAATTATTTGACATAAAAAAAAAACTCTACCTACATGCCAAAGTTTATGCTTTTATGAAAAAGTGCACAATTCCATCGATTTTCTTCACCAATCTCCTTTACTAAATGGAGGAAGGAGGAAAGTGAAAGAAAGTGCGTGTGTATGCGTGTGAGAAGAAGGGAGAGAGAGGGCAGGAAAAAGAAGGGTTGAAAAGGGAATCAGACAGAGAAGAGAGAAGAGGATGGATGGAGAGAGAAAGAGAGAGAGGGGGAGGGAATAAGAGAGAGAGAGAGAGGGGGGGGGGTGGGTCCTCTCGCTCAGTTTGAATTCACTGCATAGGTTGCAAAAGATTTTTTTTTTCAACTTGCTTTTGAAACACTTTGGGAGTTGATTATATCGCTGTTAAGTGAGTTCCAGTATTTCGGGCCGTCGAAAGAGACGGTTTTGTGTGCAAAAAGAGTGTGGGTGCGAGGAAGGTGGAAACGGTTGGATTGTCCGGTTGGCTATTTATGTATGGAACTGTTGGCAGTTCGTTTTTATTCAATTTATACATGAACTGTCCTGTTTGAAAAAGAAATGCATCTGGAAACTTTAGAATTTTTGATTCGTAAAATCATTGACCTAGAGGTGGTAGGTCTATGGTAAAATAAAGGATCGCTATGTGAACGAATGGTAGTATTACGCATTATCCTTATTTATTAGCGTTACCCCAAGCCATTATTCCATAATCAAGATAAGCTAAATATTAATAAAAAATATAGTATGAAAAGTGTAGTCCTTGGGAAGAAATATTTTAGTTTATTCATTATTCCAGTATTCCGGGGAATAATTTTGGATATATTTTGTATGTGTATGTTTCAGTTTAGTTTATCGTCAATCGTAAGCCCTAGAAATTTTGTTGATGATAGCCTATCCAAACTACGACCCCTACATTTTTTTTTTTTTTTTAGAGAGGACGAGTGTCGCTCCTTCCTCCAAATCGCGCGCGACACTGTATTTTGCAAGAGGCACTCCAATGAGCATTCAATACTACTTGTAAACACATAGCCACATGTATATTATAATGATTATAGTATTACTGCTTTCACTCGTCGTTTAACGTTATATCAAGGTTGAATTAATCTTTATAAGACACGATTTTTATAATCAGGAGTAGTTAATTCCCGTAAAAATCTGAAACAACGAAACTACCATCAAAATCAGGGCAGTATTCTTAATTACCTTGTTTAGAGGGTGCCAAATCACTGCAAGAGATAGTCCGCTGATAAGATACAATCTCAGAGAAACGAGTTAAAGAAAAGTAGGTAATCAGTGTCAATTCGAAGAAAGGAAATTATCACAAATCAGAAGGAAACAAGGAGAAATACATACACATAACTGATGTATATCCCACAGCAGTATCTGCCGAAGTGCTTTGACATACTGAACCAATCTGAATTTATATCAATTTCTTCTTCATTATTGGTTTTTAGATGTTTAAGTATACATTTCCCTTTTCCCCTTGGGAGTGCGCAATTAGCAATGAATGTTCTTTTTAATATAAAATATTTTATATAATTATGAGTGGAAAGCAAAGTATATTAATGACACAAACGTTAGTTAAATATTATCTTATCAATAAGAATGATTTATGAAAACTAAAACTAACTGCCCAATTAAGAGGAATGCAGCCACGAACGATTTAGAGAAGTGGTATAGCTATTAAAACTGCTCTAAAAAGCAAATTGCATGATCATGAGATTTTTTGGATTGTATTTCTCAGTTTCATTTATCATTACGTTTGGTAGTTTGTTGAAGGGTTTACCCACCTAGACGTTTATAAAAGCAAAGTGCATAATCAATTATGAAGATGATAAGACTTTGTAGTTTCTAATAAAATAGACAATAACATGAAGTTCTAATTAGTGATTTGCTATTGTAATCTAATAGTTCTATGTCTCAATGTATATTTTATACGTTGCCTAATAATATAATGCAATGACAAACTAATCGCTATAAACTGATATATAATTCAAAGGTTAAAGTAATACCTTTTTTTTAAATGTACTTTACATAATATAGAACAATATGTTTGTTGAGTATCCATCAAGAGCTTGGTGATATAACATTTAGAAGAAAGCATAGAATCCTGTGAAGCAAGGAGATTGTGTTGGGTACGCATCAATGGTCATGAACTGCCAGTGGCTGTCAGCATGTTCAAAGAAATGTCTCATCATTTTTCTCATTCGCATTGGTCGCTGGTTCACTTTCATCGTACATTACGCAGAATGACGAGGAAGACAGTATTTAAGAAAGGTGTAGGCGTGGCAAGATCAAGGAGTTGTTCTGTGATAACTCCTTGGCAAGATAGGATACATTTTTTTCTGTGATATTGTTTAAATCAACACTCCAAATTTTGCTAAATATCGGCAGAATATTCAGATGTTTAAATACTTAAAACATAATATCATCTGAATATTCAAATGTTTAAATACTCCCTACTAAAAATTGTCAATCATAAAATGGCGTATGTAGAAAGTGATAAGGAAGGGGAAGGAGGAGGGCGGTGGGGGGGGGGGGGGGTTAGAAAATAACGATCCCAACGCGAAACTGTGCCTGTACATCCATGCTTACCTAGCTTCGACTTCACATTGAGTGGTTAAATCTTGAAGTGATTACATAGCTATGATTATTTCAGATTATTAAGAGCAAATTGTAGATGACATATTTGCTTAGCACATGTAGGCCAGAAGCAAAAGGTATTGAATGGCGTTCTTGTCACATGTAATAACCGATAATGGAATATCTAGACCACTACATCTGTTTATCATTTGAATAATACGGCTACATAGGAGGCAAGAGAAGAAAGAAGAGAGAGAAAGAGAGAGAGAGAGAGATAAACAACACTCACGCACACCCACACACACCCCACACGCACACACACAGAGGAGGAGGGAGAAACGGAGAACTAGAGAGACGGAGTGGGGGGAGGAAAATTAACAGAGAGGGGAGAGACAGAGAAACGAAGAGAGAGGAGAAGAATAGGAGAATAAGGAGAAAAAGAAGAAGAAGAGAGGGAGAGAGAGAGAGAGAGAAAAAAAAGGAAAGAGTGGGGCGGAACCGGGGGGCGGAACCGAAAGGATCATTATATAACATACAGTGGATACCGGTAGTACATGTATTTGATGCTGCAGTCTCCTCGCTTCACTTTATACAATCTACAGTTTCCATAAATTCTGCTGATGGGGAGAGCCCCCAACTCTTTCCTTCTTAAAATCACAATCATCATCATAATATAGGTCACCTTGACATATCGCTTAGCGTCTGATCGGAAACACCAAGCTCGCATCCCATAATCAATGAAGTTTCTCGGCCGAAGTATAAACATCATGATTCGATTTTCTCTTTCATACAAAGTCACGGTGGGAAAGATCTTTGATTAAGACAAATATCTTCACGAAGATGAGAAGGGTTAATTTGTTTGCTAGGTGGGACTCCCCCGGGGACACCTTTGGGAAGGATGTAAGACCCAGATTTCGGAGACTATATAAATGAATATAATGGAAAAATATCAACATATAGCTACAGATCACAGCTTTATATCGCAAGTGAATTGTGTTTACATTTGAAATTAGATTTAGGCGAATCTCCCCCAGCCTCTGGCTATATCATTTAGAGATGATAATAAATAAAATGAGAATAAATCTTATTTACATACTAGGCCTGGAGATCAACAAAGAATTGGCAGAAAAAAATTGACCGAATTCATATAATGTCAAGAGGTCGGAATAACACTTTTAGGCCTATGAACTCACCCCATATTTCCATTCAATTCACGGTACATTAGATAGGTAACGCTGTAATCAGTGGCGGATCAGCGATTAATTTGGAAATGAGGGGATTACACAATTTTCTACGGGGCTTATAATTTGTCTAATATGTCTCTGAGAAGCAAGAATCTAGAAAAAGCAAACAGTTAAAGAATATTCTGAAGTTTACAGGGGTACACATGTGAAATAAATAATGACAAATACCCCCCCCCCCCCATCACGTCCGACTGGATACGCTACTGAGCACTGAATGAGGCCATCTGCAATCTCATCGGCTGATATGTTAGACCATTGAGCTTCCTGAACGCGAAGCATCACTCAGTAGAGCCCTCGTTACAGTCTAGTGCTAAAGTCAACCGAAGAGGCACTTGGGCAAAAACAAAAATGTTGTCTATGAGCGAGCCAGAATGAACGGTGAAGGACAATGTTTACGGGGATGGGGAAAGGGTGTGAGGGGGTGTGTGTATGGTGTGTGTCAGGGGCCGCGGAGCGTTTTTGAAGGGGGGGGGGGGCTGATCTGATTTCACTCATTAATGCACCGGCGTAAATTCACTTTAAGCAGTGGGGGTATGATCTCAACATTGAGGGGAAATTTCCAAAGTTTAGGGGCACCGATAAGGGCTATTTCTGGAAAAAAGGGGGCACCTACAACGGGAAAAATTTACAATCTCTAAACATTGTCATATATACCCTACATTGTGATTACATTTATAAGGATTTCAATTAGGTTTCTCTCTTACATGCTCTAATATAATTTACTTAAGCACCAAAGCTTGCAGTTGGGTTTGATGACCTACATATTAATGTGCGAGCGAGCGAAGCGAGCGAGCAATTTTTTAAGATCTGTGAGGCTGCATGGTGATCAACAACATCTTATAAATTAAGAGAAAAAAAAAGTTCTGAAAGGTGTTTAAACACAGTCTCGGCATGAGAGACAGAAAAGACCTCTAATAAGTAACATAACTATATCAAATATAAATGTGAGCGAGGGTAGCGAGCAAGCCTTGACGATATTAAAGTTAAGTTGCTTTAAATCGCTATAAATTAGGGGCACAAATTATGGAGTAAGAAAAAAGGGGCCCTTATCAAGAACGATAATGGCACTTATCAAAAAAGAAAAAGACCAGGAGTATGTCATATTTTTTTAAAAGAGCAATTATCAGAGGATGAAACATGTAGTATTTGTCGCACATGAATAGTGGCACCTCATACCAGAGGTAAAAAGGGCACTTATGAGAATGGAAAAGGGGTGTTTTTTGTTTGTTTGCTTGTTTGTTTGTTTGTTTGTTTTTTATAAAGCAAGAGGGGCTCTTATCAGAAAGAATTGTACTTCTTAGAAAGAAAAAGAGCCCGTTTCAAAATGAATTAAGGAAAACTTATCAGAGATGTAAAGGGGCACTCATCAGAGATGTCAAGTGTCATTTAACAGAAGGCGGAAGGGGCACTTGTCGAATTAGAACGGGCACCTCTCAAATTTGAATAGAGGATATGGCCACAGGTAAAGATGCACTTATCAGACTGAAAGGGGGTAATTCTTGTATCTGAAAAGTGAGAATGGAAAAAAGGCAGTTATTGAAAGAGATTAATAGGTACATTTGATGCAAATGATTTAAAAGGGAATTGTCGAAGGAAAGATTTTATTAGGAGTTTTATGAGAGATGAAAAGGGAAGAGACTCGTTTATAGAAATAAAATAAAGGGAGCACTTATCAGAAAGAATAGGGGCAATTATAAGATTGAAAAAGGGGAACGTATTATAATATAAAGGATACTTATAAATGGGGAAGGGGCACTTCTTACTAAGGAAAAGGGACAGTTGTCAAGGAAGAAGGGGCACCTCTCAGATTTTAATAGGCCTGTGGCAATTATCAGTGGTAATAAAATCAAATTTTAAGATTATGAAACGGGCAGGAATATAAAGGAAAGGAGCACTTATTTAAAGTAATCTATGTAAAAGGGGAACTTCTAGGATACCCAAATTCCTGAAATACTGGGGACACTGTACTCCCTCCCCCACCCCACAGCGCCTGATTTTAAATAATCCTAAAATTTCTCTAAAGAGTTAATGCGTCATTCAGAATCCTGAAAGAAGACTCATGAACTTGTAGAAGATGTGATAGATAGACTGTCATTTTAGAGAATGCTCTACAGTCCCAATAAGTCACGTGCAAATATCTGAGCTTGTTTTCTACAGTTTGTTTATAAAACCATGCTTTATTAGGCCTAGATTTTGCATTAACTGTGCATTGAAGAGGCGGGGATGTATTGCCCATTTGTACCAATGGAAAATATGTCAGCAATGGACATGGATTAGAGATTTTGATATACTGTATAAAATTGGAAATATCGGGACATTGAAATCATATCTTTAGCATTTTATTTGCATTTTATAGGAATTCTCACTACAATAACAGTCTTTTATATTAATTCTATAAATTTTATCAATTACTAGAAATGATTTCTTCCTTGAAAATTAGGGGGGAATTTTTTCTTTACGTGTCTACTCAAAAAAGTGTGTGTGTGTGTGTGGGGGGGGGGGGGCTGCATCCCCCAGCCCCCTCCCCGGCTCCGCGGCCCTTGTGTGTGTGAGTGTGTATATGGGGAAGGGGGAGGGATCTGAGGGGGTCAGAGAGAAAAAAAATTTTGAAATGTAAATTTGGTAGTGCATAGAGTGGGAAGAAACAGTATCGTTTTTGTCTATTATTTTAAAGACCGAACCTTTTCTGCGTATTTTAACAACCGAACCTTTTCTACGTACATCAGCCTTGCGGGAACCTCTCTGCCACTTCGAGACGCAAGTGGCTGTAATCATGATCTACCTATTTTTATTTATTTATTTATTAATTTTTATTTTTTGGCGAAGAACTGTGAATCTCTCTTGGCATGATTCTTTTTTTTTTTTTTTTTGCTGTTGTTGTTAATTACCTTTCCATAACATATTTTTTTGTCACTTAATTTTAATGATAGCATAATACCTACCTAATTAGTACTCACCTTGTATAACCATGGTAACATTACAAAATGCACTAAAATAATTTTGTCATGACAAGTACCAATTACAAATTATCGAGATTACAAAACATGAACAAGTAATGATATTACTGAAATCATGTATTAGTAATTTTGAGCTATATAACTATTGTTCCCACTTTCAAAAGGCTGCTTTTCAAAACAAAAACAAACATGAATGTTTTCAGTTATTAATTATAGTACGATATGAAAATGTTTTCATAAACTAGAGAGAAAAAAAATAGTTCCACGTCAAAACAAGAATATCATAAAGCTTACATATAATGTATGATAAACTTTATACAGTTCACGGGCTTTGATAAGAGTCTCGTTTATCTACCTGTCTTTTTATTTGTTTCTATTTCATTTATTTCATCATTATTTCATCCTCTGCATTCTAATAAAATATAACAAAAATAACACCATCCTATATGATTCATCTATAATTATGTCTAACTTTATAAATATGAAAGAAAATATATTCAATGGCATTTATTATTTAAAAAAAAATTCATATGTGGCATTTAAATTTATAATGTGAATGTGCTAAACTTGAAAAATGAACTCTGCATTACACTGCACTGGCAAAAGTGAGGTCAACAAAAATTCTTTTCCAATATCTGCCTAGTCAGAAAAAAAAAAGTTTTGTAAATAAACCCGTAAAGCCGTAAAGGATATATCCTTCATCAAGTGTCTTATGAACAGACAGATACATACGTAAGAACAGTATCTGGTTGCTCATGAATTCCAATAGGTTTATACTTGAACCGAAACATACGACATCCAGTCACGTGCCCCCAGGGCCGGCCAGGTGGGCGGGGCATTTATTGCGTGTTTACGATAAAATGCGATGAAGGGCTCTGGATGCGATGAGACCACGCCCCACGTGGCATTGCTCTACCAATCATGTCGGCTGCATGCACTGACGTAAAAAAATAAAGTAGCCAGTCACGTGCATTAAAGGCCAATTTGGCGGACTGATGTTGTTTTTCATGATACAGTAATGTTTAGACCACACCTCATTTGAAGAGTACCTAATTGCTTTCCCTGAAGTGGAGGTAGAGCAATATTCCTCGATTACACTGAAGCTCTGTCCCCTTGCCGTAGAAAAACTATCAATTGAAAAGTAACTGTTATTCGTGTATAACACCCGGTTTAAACCCCTTGAAAATGTTGGGCGTTTGTAATGTTTATGAAACCGTGTTAACTTATTATTTTAGGCAGATGGGCTTCATTTATCAAACATATAAAAATGATTAACATCCTTCTGGCATGATTCAACAGACAAGTTGTATTCCTCTAAAATCAACAATGACTAGCTTTGGAACAAAAGACGAATACGAATGTTGCAAGCTTAGTACATCTTTCCATGATTATTTGGAGCAATATCGCGTTGACTGATAATTCATATTTTCTTTTGGTCTTCCCAGCAATATCTTGCAACTCTTTCTCTTTTCTTTTGCTCTCTCTATATTCCACCCCTCTTTCTATCTCTATCTCTACCCCTCCTTCTCTTTCTCTCACTCCCTCTCCCTCTCTTTCTAATCAGTCATCTCTCCCTGATCAGTCATCTCTCCCCTCCGATAAACAGAACAATAAAGGAACACAGTTGTTAGAACATGCATAAAACAAACAAACACAGAAATCCAGTGACTGAACCAACTCTCATCTGACAAATGCTAAATCTTTTATTGCACAATTTTGTTTTCATTCTTCAGTATCCAAAATAGTACAAATCAATATTTTTGTTGTTTTTTTTCGTCTTCAAAAATATATTTCAGATTGTCTGCTGATCATAGGTTAGTAGCATCATTTGGAATAGTTAAACTGGACTTTTTCCCCCATGAAAAAACAAGAAATATTCATTCTAATACAAAGGGCACCTGCTGGGATGGGCACAGTACATCATGACTTGGCACTTTCGGTGAGCCCAATATGATGAATATTCAACACAATTTCCATAAAGTCACAACCAAATTACTTAACAAAAAAAAGCATCTATATGTATATTTACCTATACACTAGCAAGCAGGATACAGCATTGTTGATATGAACATATTTGTCCAAAATAAAGGCAAGTTTGTAATGTAAAATTAACTTTGTACACTTAATGAGTTGCCCAGGATTGTAAACTACATTATGCACAGCAAATTTGAATAAAATGCTCTCCATCGGTATGCTAATGACATGATGGTTTTGCTAAAATACAAATTAATATTAAGATGAAATTATCTAAAAAAAAAAAAAAACTGGTAGGAAATACATGGTACTCATATGAATATTCGTTACTTCATATTCCCAAGATAGGTTTATGGCAGCATTACCTCATGTTGTTATATTATGACTGAACTTCAAAATATATAAAAAACACTGGTTAATCGCATCATCGGACATCAAGTCTATTCTTCATACCATATCTCTCAAAATGCATTTTAAAATATGAATATACACTACACAAAAATACTCTAAAAATATAAACCCTATTTTGAAGGGAATAGCAACAATTTGGGAAGAGTGTTCTTGAAAAAAAAAATGCATCAACAACAAAGTTCAATTTCTTAAGGTGATGTCATTTTTTGGCTGGAAACAATTAGGTGTATGTCACACATTGCCCTTTTTTCACAGGATTTAAAGTGTCATCAACCAACATTTAACCTCTGTATATAATAATCACAATTTTTAAAGTATTTGGCCATCCCTGTATGTTACAATAGAATGAGAGATACAGATGAAATAAATCTGTTTGTGAATACAGAAATATAAAAATGTAACCCAGAGAAATTTTTATCAAAACAAAACAAAAAATACCATAAGCATTCGTTGTTACATGACAAAAAAAAGTACTTGCAGGGTTCTTAAAATGGTATAAAGCTAATTGGTTATAATATATGAAATGAAGCATATTATAAGCTGTCTTCAAGAGTATGTGAAATGCATCTACATGTTATGTAAGGAACATTTAGAGGTAAGCTATATAAATAAAGGATTCATGAATGACTTCTATTTATAAAAAGTCTCAAATAATTACCTGTTTCTGCTCCTTAAAATGGCAATGTTGATAACGGAACATCTAATCATTATACAGGGCAACTTCAACACAACTTAAAATGACAAATGCTTAAAACAAAACAACAGAACAATTATAGCAATGGTTAGAGTAAATGAAATATATGAAAATTAATTCTAAAAACTATCATGCAGCAATTCAATAATTCTCTATCTAGTTTTAGACACTGGATTTGTCTCACTCAAGAATATGTTCTATATACACTCTGTAAACTTAATTTTGTTACAAATATCACTTCTTTGGAGAGAAAAAAAAAAGAAGACTGCGCAGCAAGAGAATATACAACAGGAAATCATTACCATTTTCTCTCTTTGAAATCTGAAAAACAGACTACAATCTACAATAACATGAAAATTCATTGAAATATATCTTTATATACAGTATATAAAATATGTAATATTGATATGAAATCTATGAAATGTAGCTTGTCAAAGTCTCCACACATAGATGAAAGACGAATGATTATAACTGATATAAGAATATATACATAAACATATATATATATATCTATTGACTTTCTTGTCTCAAAGAATCAATATGATTGTCTCTGAAACTGATTCAATCACAAGCTATAAAACTAGTTACCACAAATGGAAGTAGCTTAAAAATCAATTGCATAAATGTTTAATTGGAGAGATGTCATTAAATTTGGCGAAAATCACAATCACATACAACAGATAGTATAATACATCTATATTCTCTGAAATAAAAGTATATCCATTACTTTAATGCTATACACAATATCCAAACAAGATAAATTTCAATGTTGAGTTGTTTAATAAAAGTACACATCAAATACAATCCATCATGTACAAATTTGTGAAGTACCATAACAATGATAAAACTGTCGTACTTTCTCACTGGAATTTACAGTTTGAAGTAATATGAAATAGGTACTGAGACATGCAGTACAAAAAATCTTTTATGGAAGTAGTTTTTTGTGGTGAAACTCCATTAAAGTACTGTTACAAGGGTGGAATTGGTTCTTGAAATGATTTGTTTCATTCATGAGAAAACATGTTTTTATAGTGATCTACATTGTGTGCTACCACATCTGATTTGCAATAATCCCCTTATATCTCACCAGTTCGCCTACCGATGATCCAACATTTGCTTTGGTGACGTAAGCTTCAGGCTTTCTTTCAACAAATATGTAGGGTAAGGGGTTAACATTGCAGTTGGATTTTTGTTAGGTTTAGGGCTAGGGCAAGGTATAGTGTTTGGTCAATTTGGTCAGTGTATGAAATTGATCGTGAAGCAATTGCAATTGAAGCATGTGCCAAAGAACCAGTCTACCCTGCACCTCTCCCATCTGCCACAGTACAAGCACCACTGAGTATGAACCCATGGAAGATACATTTCACAGGCTTAGAATATCATCAGTTGGCAGGCCACTTTGGCCACGAAAATCAAACTGCGTGACAGCGAAAAGGCAAGGCAAAAGTGTTCTTGAAAATTTTGATTTTAATTTCCATGTGTAACAGTGTATAAAATGAGAGCTCAAAGTCTGCATAGGTCATACTGCATTTTGCTGTGATGCCCTACTCAATGGCTGCTATTTTTCTCCAGGGGCCCCTTAATAACACAAAGGTTTGCAATCAATTGCAAATTTGAAATGATTCCAACTGGTTAATGGTCAACCTGTTTAACAATATGTGCATGCAACAACGATCTTGATTGGCTTTTGCTATTTTGCAATTGATTGCAAACCTTTGTGTTATTACGGGGCCCCAGAGAAAAATAGCAGCCACTTAGTAGGGCATCACAGCAAAATGTGGTATGACCTATGCAGACTTTGAGCTCTCTTTTTATACACTATCACACATGGAAATTCAAATTAAAATCTGATGTAGTACATATATATCCATGGTGTCTATTTGTAAGCATCTGTATAAGAACTCTGGGATTAATAGGCTAATACCTTCCACTTGCATGTTCAGTGTCATTCGTATATCATACTTTGAAGGAGAGTAGATACAAGTCACGCCATTCAAGAAAACAATTTTATTTCATAATACAATATATCCTTATATAAAATTTAACTTTGGATTTGAAAGCACTATATATGCTGCTATATATTTATACAAAAATTTTTGGCATTTCTATCAGTGGAAAAAATCAATTTCTTTTCCAAAAAATTAGGCACTTATTTAGAACTATATTCAATAGTTAGTTGTTGGTTATAAAAAGCACTTTTGGTAAATGATTAGTGAGTTGTTTCATTTCAATAAATGTTGAACCCAACAAATAACCATTCCTCTATAAACTGGAATGATTCAAGCATTTCTTGATCAGTTCATACTTTGGTCCTTTCACTTGCAACCAAACATAGTAATGATTTCCACATTTTGCAAGCAATTTCTTGTGTAATGACATTAAGTACAAATATACAGGAAGCAGTTACCGCATCGACACACAAGAATGTTGCGATACTCTGCTTGGAATACTGAATACAAGCGTGGGACTATGCTAATGACAGATATTTGTTATTGTCACAGTCTGTGTACATGTATGTGTGAGAAGAGATGTTTGTATGAGAAATGAAAAGATGTAACCTGGCTAATTGAATACTTGTTAAAAATTGTTTGTTTATACAGTGGTGGAAAGTGGAATGCATACTTATCGTTTATGATATTTACAAGGTTATTACAGATGAGCTATGGAACTCCATGGGGCCATTCCAAAAAGACATCGTCAAAAAAAAAAGGAGAGGGACAGAGAAAGATAATTGGGATATTGCTTGAGAAAAGATTACAAGCGCCAAAATAAAGGGGAGGAAATGGAGGAGTATGATAGATAAAGAGAGAGTTCAGGATAGAAGGAAGGGGAAAACAGAGAGCAAAGAGAAAGAGTGAGTATGTAAAATAAAATAAGGAGACAGAAAAAGGAGGGAGGGAGGGAGAAAGAGTGAGAGAGAAAGAGAGAGTTGGAGAGAGAGAGTTGGGGAGAGAGAGAGAAAGAGAGAGTTGGAGAGAGAGAGAGAGAGAAAGATAGAGTCTGGGGATATAATAACGCCATGTGGGCTAAACCAGACTGTTCTACTGAGAATTGATTTCCTAAACTTTATCCTAAACGTTATCCAAATCTTCTCTCGAGTCTAACATGCCCAAGTGGAATGACCAAAACCAAATACCCTATCATATATGCATATTCTATCAATTTTTTCTTTCAAAATATATACATTATATCTCCTGCAAACATGATTTCTTTATAAAAAAAACCTCATTCAAAGCACCATTCAATCCATATATTTTTTCCCCATAGTTTCTTTAGAACTCATTTGATCACCAATAAAACAAATGTTTTTAAGCTACACTTGACCACAACTGCAGTTGATCTTTTATACTTCTATATCTAGATGCTATATCACTATCCAGAATAATTCAGAGAATATGATAAACTAAGTTTAAGACTCTAAGTTTAATTGTCTTCATTAAAAAAATACAACAAATAAACAAACATGCTTCCTTTTGCTTTGGATGACAAGTGTGACATATTCCTGTCTCATAATTCTTAGAACATTTGATCAACATCAGATTCCAAGAATGTTTACAGGAGTTTGGCAGTATAGTGAAGCTAAGAAGCAAAGGAATCTTCCACTGCACCCACTTAATTATTACAGTTATGTTTCTCCTTATTTTAAAATCTTCCCTCCCCCCAAAAGTATAAAACATATTTTTACTGAAGCTCAGAAAAAAAGGAAAACTTGGCACATGTACATTGATTTTTGCTAATAGCTATACTCTGCAAATACGTCTTGTTTTACAATACTGAGATAGCAAATCAAAAGTCATAGTTATTTACATAAACTTATTCTGTATGATGCATAAAGGCAAATCATAACAAACCCCTAACATGTCCCCTGACCACATCCCCATATGGACAGTGGCTCAGCTCAGAGTTGATAGAACATCTTTCCTTCATACTCTTTGTAAATCCAATAGAGACAGTCTCATTTTTTGTTACCACACATCTCCATTGGATGAGAACCAGAGTATTCTACAGTTAGTAATCAACAGGAGAAATCTCAAGATCAATATAAACAATCTTAATGAAATGATCTTGTGTGTCAGCTGTTGACCAACTCCTGCGACACATACGTCCTTTGTTTGTCATGGTCACGACTGGTCATGCACCTCTCTGCATCTGCACGTGTCACCTGCATTCATCAAAACACTTAGCCACATGCAGAGATTGTTGGACATGTCCAACAGCCTCCTTGCGTGTTCCTACATGCTTGGAAAAAACGTGCAGACCCTTGTGTCCGACGCAGAGAGGTGCATGCCCGGTTGTGACCAACGCTTAAGAAATGACTGCACAAGGGAAACCATCATCTAAGCTTGAATCATCCCGAGGAGCAATCTTGGCATCAGACCTATGCCATCTGAATGTCCAAGATCATCTCCACAGAAGATCTTCCACATCACAGAGAAATGACCATCATCTAATAATCTAAGAATATATGGTACAGCATGTTGTAAGGGAACGTGTCGCCATACAAATTCCAGAAAAGACAAGTAGGTTATGTAACATATGGTTTTAATACAAACTTTCCACTGGAAGTACTATGGATGCAGGCGGAGAAAAGAAGACCCGAGATGGATGATGCTTCTCCATCTTGGTATTATACCATCTCCTCTTAAAAGTGGATTGTCCTGTACAGTGGGTTGTAAGAGCAAATGACTTCATATAAACATTTCACCGGTAGTACTATAACTGCAGATGGAGAAAAGAAGGCCTGAGATGGAAGATGCATTCCCACCTTGGTAGTATACCACCTCCTCCTGAAATTGTTGAAGGGCAATGACTTTATACAAACTTTCCACCAACAGTACTAGGGGTGAAAATGGAGAAGAGAAGACTGGAGATGGATGATGCCTCTCCATCTTAGTATCATATCATCTCCTCTTTTAAATGGAATGTACTGTACAACATGTTTTAAGAGTAATGACTTGATGCAAACTTTTCCAACGGTAGTACTATGGATGCAAATGAAGAACAGAAGACCAGAGATGGATGATGCCTCTCCATCTTGGTATTATACCACCTCCTCCTTGAGCATGGCATTGATCTGGGTCCGCTCCTGCTTAGGGATGGGCACTGTCACGGCAACGGCAGCGGGGGCTGGAGGACCGGAGGTGGCTGTGGGTGGAGGAGGAGGGGCTTGTATATGGGTCTGGGTGACAGTGACTGCTGGCTGGCTGGCTTGCTGCAGTTTGAAGTCGGCTATCACCTGTTGATGGAAAGTTGAAACAATATGAGATGTTACAACTGAGTTCTTGCATAAAAAAGAATAAATTTGGCGAATTCTAGTTTGGACGAAGCAAAACTAATCATCTCTTTATTCAGCTTCTGCTTACTTTTAACCCTTAATCTGTGTTGTATCAGTTTTGTGAACTATCAACATCATCCTCACCATATTCATTCATCTTTATCATATTGATTAACCTGTTATCCATTATCACTGATATCATTAACGTCCCACAATTACATAAGGTAGTATTAACTTTGCAGGCTACTTGTGCATCTCACTGTTTCACCTCAATGTTTTTATTGGGAAACTGCAGACATGGCAAGAATCACCAAGACTCACCATCACCACCACTACCATTACCATCATCATTAACATCATAATCGTCACCATCAACAACATCACCATCATTACTTGCCTTTAACACATTTAACATTAAAACTATCACTATCACCGCTACCTATCTTCAACATTACAATGATCATGATCATGATCATCATCTCCACCACCATCACCATGGTTACTCTATCACCATCCTTACAATTACCATCATCACTACCACTCCTACCACTACCATCCACCCTTACCATTACTCTCATCACTGTCACCATTACTATCACCACCCTTAGTCACCTCATTTACCATTACCATGTAAATCATAACCATTGTTATCATTACCACCACCACCACCACATCATTATAAAACAACACCATCACTACCCCATCAACGTCGTCATCGCTGCCGTATCCACTATCACCATTTCCACCACCACAGTTACGATCTCTACCCGTCTTCAACATTATAATGACTACCATCATCACTACCATCATGGTTAAAGCTCATGTGCAGCTTTGGTAGCAAAGAGGAAACTGGAAACAAAAGCACTGAATATGTGACCAGGCACCACAAAACCACCAAAAAGTCGCCAGATATGAATTTTTAGTTAAGGTCTGATTCTGAAAGAGGACATTCTCAGCTTTAAAATGATATATAACTCATTAGCACTGGATGTTCCTAACTCACTATACAAAGAGTATAATGCACAGTCCCTCAGAATATTACTTCTGAGAAATAAGGGTTTAAAGTTTGTGGTCTATTGAAGCACTTTGACTTGCAAGGTGTTGTGCTAAGGTGACAAAAGGAGGATTAGAACTCAATGAAAATTTCTATGAAGGGATTATCAGATTGTCCTAAAACTTGGCATACTTATTAGGCATATCTTGTCTATTATAGTTCCCAAGTATCAATGCAAGAACTTACTCCATTTAAAAAGTTATGAGAGATCAAAATGAGACAAGTTTTCAGGGTCTTAAAAAAAGAAAAGTAATACAACAAAATCCAGAGAAGACACACATAAGTTCAATAAAAACTGTCAAAATATACCACTTTCAGATTGTTTGGTGCCTCCAAATTTTTAGATTACTTAGAAGAAAGTATACTCTTTCAGGAAATACCCAAAACTAAAATTTGACCATGCCAACCCAAAACACATTGATTGAGCTCTAACTGAAAATCACACAGTGTGACTTTTTGATGGTTTTGTGGTGCCTAGTCACATATAGTCTCGTGTTGTTCTCCTTGTATAAAATGATATATATATGAGATCTTTTGGTATTCCATTCATGATTTCCGGTGAATTTTAGTGTAAATATCTGTGAGGAATGCTAGATAACAGCTATACACTGCCCTACGCCAGGATCCTTCCACCCCGACTGCTGCCCACTCAACGAGATAGAGTGCGAATAGCATACGCACTCCCCCATAGGCGAATACACGTGTGTACACGTTTTCATACAATTCCCCATTTTAGGGGTTTACATTCCTGTCCCGGTATATAAATTATTTTTTACCACTTACTTGTTTAATATTTAACTTGAGGAGGAAAAAACTTCACAGCAGCTTAGTTTTGCTAGTACCATGCTATTTATCCTCTAAAATCATAGAAATCTGATGAAAAGTTTTTGAGGGCTGACCAATACCAAGTACCAAAACTGCACATTACCTTTAACCTCCATCACCATTACCATTACCTTCACTATTACTGCAATCACTGTCACTGCTACTATCACCATACCTCATTTACCATGACCATGTAACACCACCACCACCACCAGCATCACCACCACCCTTTCATACCTGAGCTGTGGTAGAGGTCTGGGTGAGATGAGTAGCCGTACTGTGTGCAGCAGCATGCATAAGATGACCATTGACGATGCTGTGCTGGTCACCGGGCGGGGTCGGAGGGGGGTGACCAGTCATACCTGGCATGCTGGCTGGCACGTGTTGCTGGGAGGGGTCATTGGCAGAACCTTGAGAAACAGGTGTCAAATTGAAAATGTAAATTCAGGAATAATACTAGGGGTAGGGGACGAGGGTTCTATTCAACCTGCTTACAAACTTAGCCTATCAATAATGAAGTAACAAGAATGCAATGCACTATATTATTAATCTTTTTTTTAAAATGGAAATTAAGTCGAAGATGATGATAGCGTGTCTCCAAACAATGGAATTGGCTGGTATAAATCATGTCACAAGTATACAAAGAATACAAGGAACAAATAAGGTAAAAATACTCTTGCAACCCCCCAAAATAATAACTTTGCTAAAACATTTGAATATGGTCTTTTCCAACATTCTAGAATATATGCACACACAGTTCAACTAGAGGAAAAAAACTCAAGCCAATCTGCATTTCAAACAACAACCTCCTTTCATAACTCCACCTACCCCCAAGCAGCATCTCTTGTAGCAGGTTGTCCACCTTGGCAACACCCATGAGGCGGGCAAACTGGATCTGTTCAATCATCTGCCATGTGATGCTCTGCAGCGGCGGCAGCATGAGAAGGATCTCCCCAAAGCGCCCTCTACTGTCGTACTGCCGGTCATTTATGTAGTCTTCCAGGTGGATCTGGACCTGGTAACGAAGCATCTTGATCCGGCTTGGTTCACTAAGACCCTTGGCATCTGAAGAAAGAGGGTGTCATGTAATAATGTCTCATAACAGATGTGTATTTGGAATATTTGTAGTGGGACACTCTGTTGATGTTACTGACACATATGAACCAGTTTATAAACATATATATTTGAACTTCAGTGCTGACCTAGAGATGACAGCTCAAAGCCCTTTCAATCTTGTGGCAAAGGCACTATACATATTATTTTTTATCAAACTTATAACGCAGTACTAATCAAAACATCTGAAAACTAACTGTTTTTGCCTTATTTTTAATTGTGAAGATTACTGTGTTTTATTTTCACAAGTCATGAATTATTTTTCATGAAACATGAGACCTCATTTCAGTACATTACCCTTACATTTAATATTTCACATTAATTCTGTTAATTCTTATTGGTCTTCACGATTGCACAAAATATGCTTCAACAACAAAGAATTCCTTGTGTAGTGGCTAGGAGTGCTATTGTAGAATCAAATATTAATTTTAAGCCTGGACCCAACACTGCAACTAACAGTATAAACATAAACCTGTCATAAAACACAATCGCAAACCAAGACCTAACCTTTTATCTTTAATGAGGTAAAGCCTGCAGCACATTTCACCCAAGCAAATGTTGGATCACCCTCTGAACACCTTACCTGGGTCAAAGAAGACAATGGCTTTGAGGCAGGCAAACTCGTGGTCGTCCAGACCCACATCCCTCATGGGTGTGACCAGCTCATCCAGGACACGACTAGCCACTCTGTGGATATCCATCTGATCCTGGGAATGCCGAGGGAGGATCACGTCGGGTCCTAGCACCAGGATGTCTTTGTATGGGAGAGACCGCCTTGCTGCACCAAGGACCAGGTGCTCACCAGCATGAGCTCGTAAAAGGGCAACCTAGCATAGAGGCATAACAGAAAGGCGTGAGATAAGCGTTAGATAAGAAGAGGTTACCTGCTACACAGATTATTAAAAATTTAATGTGAACTAGATGTTTTCCTTGAGATTTATGTGACGTTTATGATTTCTTTCCATACAACATCTTTGAGAAAAAGCCCTTGTAAAAGCCAAATAAAGGCAAGGTGGAAGGAGCTTGAAAGTACATCAAATATTCAGTTGCCTTATTAGGGAAAATAAGGATCACTGTCTTCGTTCTTACTGGAGATCGGTATTGAAATTTGAGGGGTCCTCACGCAAAGGGGCCTTGTTAGCATTTTTAAACTAGGCGAGTCTGGAGTGAATTTTCTTGGGCCAGCGTCTCCCAGACCCCTGTTTGTGTTGAGCCCTGGAAAATATCTAATTTGGATGGCTAGTTATTCTACATTGATGTACAAAACTACAACCTTCTCTCTCATATCATATCATCATGCTTCCTTTGAAAATAAAACACAAAACTTATGTCAATGATTATTTCTTGTTAACTACCTGGTCATCAAGAGGCAGATCACAGAAGCTGGGGATATATTTGGCCCATTCTACAAGAACCAATAGATGTTGTTTCATACTCTCACACACATCATTCATTGTAGCTATCTTCTTGCCTGCTATGCTTCCATCAGGGAGGTTTACAGGATTGGGAATCTGGGAGAAATATTGGGCGGAAAAAACAAAGAAGAGAGAAACAGTTAATTTTTCTATTCAATGCCTACAGAGCAATAACACATCAATAGCTTTAATCAAGCTACATTTGAAAACAAAATAAGACTCATAAATACTCCACATCTGAATGACTCAATGTGTTCCAAATCATGCAGAGTCATGCCTGGATTCTGTTATGCTATGGAAGCTTAAAATACCCCAAACTTCTGATTATAATTTACATATTAGTAGTAAGCAATACAAAAGCTTTCGCATCTTTAAACTTTTATCATTTTGGTTGAAGCCTACAGAGAGTTCAAAGAACTTGTGGTATTTCATAAATTTTGACATAGCATCAACAGTTTACAGAGATATCTGCGTTATAATTAAATGATAACATAGCAGCCAAGCATCTCAATTAAGCCTTATTTATATATTCTGTAAGAGGTAAAAGAAGGAAAAAAATTTCTTACGACTTGTCTTGACATGACTTCTGCATTGACAAGCTGTGGAATGGAGACTCCTCCATTCTGAAGACTATCCTCATAGCTTGGTCTCCTGGTACTGATGCGATCCCGCTCGTTCTGAACCGCTGGAAGGGAAGAACAAGCTACTCATATCACTCAAATTATAATGTATCACGTTGACTGTTTGTGAATGTCATCATTACGACAAATGACTGGGAAATAACAGATCTGGATGTCACTTCATATTTTGATATTTTGCCTAGCATAATCTTGCATGTTAAAAACCTCAGAATGTCACAATATTGTTGAATTTGTTTTCAGCATAATTTTTCATTTTTAAAATTTGTTGTCTGTATGGTGCAAGATATCTCAGTGTGCTAAGAAACATGATATGGCCAGGGGAATATGAATAAAAAATTAAACCTGGGCCGTTTCATAAAATTTGCAATCAATAACAAGTTACAATAATTGTTATAAGCTACTAAAATCCTTGAACCTGACTGGCTGAGAGCAAATTTGTCAGAGAAATGGGGCAGTTGTTATTGGTAACTAGTTTGATGAAACGGGGCCCTGATCAAGTCTAGTGATAACTTCAGCCCTCTTGCATAATGAGTTGCATTTAAATAAATCCCCCAAATCATAGAAACTTGATTTTAAACCAATCAGGATCCCACTATTAATATTTCCATTAAATTTTTGAGTTGCATTTAAACGCAATATATAAAAATAGCCCCAAGATCAAATCTGGTAACTAAATCCTAAGATAAGATCATGATTGCTCAGTACCTTCTTTCTTCATGCCAGCCCTGAAGCATTTCTTTAACCTGCAGTATCTACATTGATTCCTCTTGTCCTTGTCCACCACGCAGCTCCTGGCGAAGCGGCAGGTGTACTGGTGGTTCTTACGCACGCTCCTCCTGAAGAAACCCTTGCAGCCATCGCAGCTCGCTGCACCGTAGTGCTTCCCCGTTGCCCTGTCGCCACAGATTGAGCACTGGGAGGGCTGTCCATTTATGTCATTTTCTGTGGAAGAGCAAGAAAGGTGGTGGATGTATTAGAATAGAGAAGTGTTGCCATTCATAATTCAATCTGTAGCATTGCAATGTGATGATATAATTATGAGGGTTCATCAGCCAGCAACTACATCGAACATTGAACTTTCTACAACTGCTTTGTATTTTACTCACTGAAGTAATATTACAGGACCCAAACTTTTCTGAGACAATTGTTACGAATTACAAGAGCCAGGGCAACATCAAAAAATGATCCAAGTGGTGAATGGGAGATACTTCAAGGCAATATAATGGAAATATGGGCCTGACAAAATTATGTTATTCAAAAGCTGGTCATAAGGTGAAATAAATTTATTTTCACATGTGACTACAGGAAATAAAGCTGCTAAGAGTCTGTAGTTTTGATGATGCAAACGGCAAAGATGTATGCAAAGATGTATGCAAACGGCAAAGATGTTTGGATACCACACATATTCCTCTATACATTGCAAATAAGATCTATTATTAGGATCCAATATGTTTCTGTGATCATAATTTCATTTAGCTTCAGAGAGTGTGAGAGAGAGAGAGAGAGAGAGAGAGAGAGAGAGAGAGAGATAAAGAGAGAGAAAGAGAGAGAGAGAGAGAGAGAGAGAGAAAGAGAGAGGAGACAGAGGGAGACAGAGAGAAAGAGAGAAACATGCCCATATTTCCTCATGATCTTTCCTGTCCTATCTGTAAAATATACATGTATACTGGTATGTACTTTATATGGCACAAGTCTTAAGGAAATCATTAGCTATGGTATGTATACAGCATTCTTAACATGCACCATATGCTTGTTGCTTGATTTTGATGATCACCCAAATCAAGTACAAATATATGGTATGAAACGCTAAACCAAACACCGATGCTAAGACCTACTCTACCGAAGCAACAATACTTCAAGGTCTGCACATAGAGGCTGTGAGGACACAAATCTGACCCAGTCCCATGTATGGTAAACTGAGTAGTACCAAAGTAAATAAGGCCAACTTTGCAGAGCCAATATGAGCAGAGTTTCAAGGGCTGTTTGCAGTATAGAATACATGATGAGAAAAAGAGTCATGAATAAAAGGAGGGCAATTTTACTAGGTATACATACAGCAGTAACGAATTCTGTAGCAATGATTTTGATAGAAATCTGAAAATTATATTTGATTGTTCCCATTTTTTTGAAAACTATTTTCACTATTCCCTTCTTCAAATATATGGATAGGCATTTCTGGAATGAAATGGAATACAAAGATTTAAACATAAATCAGGGGAGCATTTCATCAAGTGTTTTGTCAGTGATTTTTACCGACAACTGTTACAAGCTACTGAAATCCTTGCATGTGATTGGCTGAGAGCAAATTTGTCGGTAAAAATCGCTGACAAAACGCTTGATGAAACACTCCCCAGGAATGAATAAATCCACCCCTTTCCTACAGAACTATAAGTTTGGCAAAGTGATGTGAAAACGAGGGTAAAAGAGACTTTATTGGAGTATACCATTCTCATCTTCATATCTACAACGTGCGATTTGTGCATTAAAAGTCAACGGCAGTCACAGCACTCAATTAAAACACAATCGACTACATTAATGTAATTTTCCAAAAGATCTGGTCGTAAAATGTTAAAGTAGATATTCAAAGCAAATAACAAATATGCTCAATAATGTATCTCTAGAAACTAGAAAGCTTGCAGATGGTAATCGTATTTAATCGTGTTTGATGATTAAAAAATAACACAAATAAAAACATTTCTCAGCATCTGGGATATCCGAGCGATTCGCCAGAAATATACCGATGTTTTCGTGACGTCACATCAGGTGCCAATCCTGCCTAAGCAGACAACGTCCTATATCAAGTGAACGTAACTGCAATGCAATTATTTTTAAATTATAAAGAGTTTGGTTTGTTTCACCATGACCGTATTTCACATCATTCTAAAAGGGAAGTGAAACCGTTTCTAGTAACTAAAATCTTTTGTTTGTAAAAAGTCATGATAAGGGTCAATGATCAATCAAAGAAATCACACTTTCGAATTGTAAAGCCCGCTGAATTATAGCATGGATGGTATTCGTTCCCTCTTGAAACGCCGACATGCCGCGGTGCATGCAGCTGAAAATACAATGGCATCTTTTTTGGTTTACAAGCGATTGATTCCTTTATTTTTTTAACGCTGCATTTTTCATCAAAATAATACCATGCAGGAAATTTAGAGTGAGGCAACAAATAGGCATTTATACTGACGCTAGTGAAGTAAGAGAAATAAGTGAAGATGAGATGACAAAACAGGCACTGAAAATGTATAAGATGTTATGGGGCATCGTCTGCTTAGGAAGGATTGCTCCCCGGTATGACGTCACATATCTCAGCAGCGTTCAAAGAGCTCTATAGGTGCTATAGTGGGGCTGTGTTATATCATTTTATAATTGATAATAATCATTACTTCAAATGTTTCCAAGCGCTGAATTTTGATAACCTTGTTCAATCTAAGCTTCACCTATGCAATAATAAAAATTAAATCAATATTCAAAATCAATGAAATTCTACTTTAAGGAGTCTTTTTTTTCCAACTTTTTAAAACACTGAGATGCTAGCTGCAACAATGTGCAGTTGAGTGACTAGACACAATCAAACATCAATACAAAAGAAGGAAAATGAATTCAAAAGCACAAAACAAAAAATGACGAGTTGAGCCATCTGGGAAACGTGGAAGCGCGGGTGAAGGATATATTGCATGGGTGACCCACTTGGTCTTATTGTCTGTATCGAAACAACACATCAAAAGCAGGGGAACAAAAAAAAATTACTTGGAGGTTTGAATGAGATAAATTGTTGTCACAATACCGTGCTTGCAGTCAAACTGAATGAACTTGCAAGGTTCCCAAAGCTAACTTCATTCCGGTGTATACATGCATGTAGCCTTGGGGGAATAGGCTAGACAGTGGAGAGGGGAGAGTCATAATACTTGGTGTACAGTTGCCATTGGGAGGGCCGTGGATGTACTTGGGCCTACATGTACATCCGTGCAGTAATCACACCTAGTTTGCAGAAATTCCATGGACATAAATTGCAGGTCTTTTCTTCTCTTTTGCCTCACCATAGTCAAGCTATTGTACAATAATTGTACTCTGTCCCAATTAAAACAGACACTTGTACCCACCAGTATACTAATCCTAGAACTGCCACTGACAGACTACAAAAAAAATATGCAGCAAATGTCATACATTTTACCCCTATACAACACTTAGTTAAGTTTATAGGCCTTTTCATTCATTCATTCATTGATAACAAACTTTGATGACGTTGTCAAGTATGCCTAAGTATTAACAAAATGACATGTAGTCTGCACAATCGTTTAATCAATAACCCTGTCATTTTGTGTCAGAAAATTGATTAACTATGTCAAAAACATCTAACAATTATTAAACTGGTGCGGAATATTTTGTATTGTGAAAGTGTTGGTACCTCTGTAAAAATGGCATTTCTTCATTGATACATTCACTCTAAATGAGAAACCGCTATGCCCTGGTATGAAATAGATCATTATCATTCAACATTTCCCCAATATTAAGAGTATAATTATTCATACAAAATTTATCTGGCAAATAGCAAAACTTATCAACATAAGAAAACATAAAAACAAGTATCATCTCGTAATAAAATAAGAGAATAATAATTCAGACAGAGTGTGCAAAATATTTGATATTTTGATAGGGTAATAGTACTCTATAAACTACCAGGCACATGCAAAAAACATATACAAGCACTTGGACAAGGTATCCTCTTGTGGACCTTGCTAAAACCAACCAATAATCTACAGACAAATTTCTGACCTCTGGAGATGGACCTCCTTTCCATACAAATGTGAATCTTTTGACGACCCCTTTCATGCTTTGCAAAGTACAAATAAAGGTCGTAAAGAGACAGTAACAACTATACAGAACTACTACTGAAAAAGGTCAATTTTACTTCTACAGGTTTAAAATCAATCAAATGACCCTGTCATCTTCCTACAATATGAAATTGATTGTTACCATCCATAACAAAGTATAGTAAACTCAAAGGAATACTGGTTAAAATTCAACACACCAGGGTAATTATGTGCATATATTTAACTTTGAACAATTTTATGCTCAACCAAGGTAATATATTTGCCCAGTTGTGACCATCTTATAACCACAAATTAAGGGAAAATGTCAACTCAATGATAAAACTGTCATAAGTTTGTTTTATACCACGGACATTTAAGTACCCTTACATGTATGTTGGGCAATTTGTTCTCCAGATATATTATTTCATAGAATGCAGGATGTAGTTATATTATTCTAATAAATGTCAATGGGAGTCATGGACAAGGGATTTGTAACAATTTTCCCACTCTTCCAATCTTCCCAGTCTTTGTATTCATTGTGGGGTCTTGTTGAGGCTATATACAATCATTAAGATGCCTGTAAATCAATTACTCTAAAATCCCTCATGACCTGACACGGAGTGGTTTCATATTCTCAGCTAACCATTTCATGTGATGTCTTCAGGAAGTCATCAATGACTGGTACAATATTGATAATTAAACACCATACTAAAAGCTTTCTGTATACAAATGTACATAAGAAGGGAAGACACCTAATGGATGCTCACCCTCCCCTCCCCTCCCCACAAACTTCCACATGATCACCTGACCATAAGAACAGCCAAGTATTGTCCTTTCACACTGCATTATGGAGTACAAAACCTGTATCACACCATGTAACATGAATCTCTCTTCCAATTTTTTTACCAAACCCACATGCAGAGAATATCTTCTCCTCTTTCTCACCTCCCGATTTGGCCTAAACAATGGCCTGCTTTTCCTGTTTTGGCATACATATCCAAAAGCTTTCATTTTCAGCCTTCCACACAACCCTTATTTTGTTTATCCTAACATCAAAGGGATTGTTCACCTTTTTCATAATGAGGCATGGTTTAAAATGTTCGAAATAGATCTCAGAGGGCATTCAAGGAAATCGTAAATTTCCAAAAACATCATACCCTATTGTGATATTATTGGCTAGCATACAGCATGGACCAATTACTAGATATCGCTACATATGATATGCATTATTTTGCCTGCATGCATGGGCAATCTATGGGGAACCTAAGAGTACCTAAAAATACTTTACATCAAAAGAGAATAAGAATGACAGATTTCCAAAAGAGTGACATGCCACTTGTCAACTTGTGACAGAACTGACAAAACTAATAGAAATTTTGCTTCATTCAACTACTGCAAAGAGCTGAATAGGGTAGTTTTATAAGAAGTTTTGCTGGATCTGGAAGTTTTAAGAAATATGGGTCTCCATAGACAAGTAAAATTACTACAGGCAAATTTTCCTGATAGTTTGTCCTTGTGACTGCACCAAAAGCAAGATATATGAGAAGGAAAAAATGACGGAGAAAGTAAGACAGACCAAAAGATATGAGAATACATTTTCTCAAAAACAAGGCTAGTAGACACTTGTAACTGAGCTGTGAGCCAGCGAGAGGCCAAAGTGTACCAAAATACAGAGTCTCTGGAATTCAATCAGGTTTTCGCTGATTACGAATCTTACATGGTGTCTGCATCCAATGAATACCGCATTGTTAGACACTGCATACAAAATGATTGACTTGAAATGAACCTGGCAATATCTTTCCAAGACACTGAACTTATTCAACAGTGATGTCGATGTCACACAATCCCCAACCCTGAGTTACAATGTGTTAGAATGTGGTATGGCGTAGCAATGGGAGAGCCACCGATTACCAGTTCACATTGTATTTGTAGGTGTGTGTGTGGGTAATATATTACTACCGGTACCTGTATTATAGTGATGCTTGATTATGGCTATTCTTTGACAGAGGCACAAATTATTAACCCCCAACAAGAAGGGGACAATTTTTCTTTGATCTAAAAAAGTAATTTGAAACATTCATAAAGCATCCTGTTCGACATATCAATCATTTTTGAAGTTGGGAGCATAATACAGGGAAAACTCGACATAGAGAGATCGGCTATAACAAGAACATTACCATGGTCCCAACTAGTTTGCGTGTAATTCTATGGTGGCACAAACCTTTAAAGCAAGGTTGGCTATAACGAGATATCGGCTATAACAAGCTAAATCTCCTGCTTCTAAAACAAAGAAAAAGACTGGTAATCATTCCCGTTATAAGTATAACGAGAAAGCAAATTTCAGTGCACCTCAAATGGACAAAAATCATTCAGCTGGAGAAAGCATTAGCTGAACACACAAATACGAGCATAGTAAAGAGATATCACGCCATTTTGGGTGGCAGTGGATGATCGCGATGTGGAGTGTGTCTTTTTATTCTTACTACTGCGCAGGGAACCCACCCCGAAACAAGAATGAGACTTTTTTTTCCATGCCATACGGAAAAAGAAAAGAAAAGAAAAGAAATATGATTAAAACTTGCATGCATATCTCTTTAATATACAATACACCTAACAAATTTCAGTTTTACAATGTCCATTAAAATCCATTAGTTCGAGAAGGAATATTTCTGCTATTTGTCAAGCTGTTTAAAAACCTGTGTAAATGATTAACTCCGAGCTTCAATTCTTATCTGCCACAATCACCCTACTCAAGCGTTCTCCAGGTAATTTACAATGCATACCTGAATTGATGCAGTTACAAATTAAAGCATCAACCATTAAAATTCCTAATCTTTGCAGCCACTTAAACCTATTTGTCAATCATACAAGCAGCCGGTGTACACATATGAAATAAAATGCCCTTGACATGTATCTCTTGTTTCACTAATAAAGGCAATTTTATCTCTCCATAATTATTCAGGATCTTTTTCTAAAAAAATTAGATAAAGATACAGCCACTCATGATACACTTTATGGATGTGTTGAAGCTGTTGACTACTAAATTCTCGCATTCCCACTGGCTTTGGTATAAGAAATACCCGGTTCTCGTAGGCAAAGGGTTTAACCCTTTCAGGACAGGAATTATTTCAGGGCTAAATTGATCACATTTTGTTCTTCAAATTGGCAACAATATTTTTCTTTTAGTACTACAAGATTGTAATAAGGGGTAATGTCTTTGAAAACAATATACATGGTTAAAAGAATTGGCAAAAAGTTGAAAAAGTTGCCAATTTTGATAAAAACAATGATTTTGAACCTCTCAATGTGTTGCCAATTTAAGGATTTTAAATCTTATTCTCCTTTTTAAAATTCCTGGGATCAAACGCAATAGTGTCATGTAACAAAAATGGACACAGTGTGTGCAGAAATTTTTGCTCTTTCTACTCATGTATCTAGTATATTTTTCAGGGCTCTGAATCAAAAGTTATTGAGCCCAACCACAAAATGTGGTCAATTGTCTTGAAAGGGTTAATAATAACCTAGATAAACCTAAAGCAGTATAGGCACATACTGTTATGCACCATCAACAATTATAGATTTACTAAACTGCAGGGAGGAGGGAGTTGGGAGTAGGACAGTCTACTATTTGTGACAAGCAAATATAGTTATCAATTATACCAAGAGGGCATGTCCCAACCAAGTCTGAAAAAAAATGTGACAAGCAAAAATGAAAATAAATGAAAATGATTAACAATTTTTAGCGGGAATTAGGTCCTGGTATACAAGTGCATAAGTGATCCTATCCCAACAGACGATCAAAAAAAAGTGCGCCGCACGTGCAACATATCGAGTATGTTCCAGCCTTAAGTGTTCCGAGTCATTTCCATCAAAACTGTGCCGTCACATATTAAAGGTTATAAATTATAGGACTGTCGGTTTGCTCAATCTTTTCATCATATCATTCTAGAACTGGAACTAAATTTATATGAAAAGATGATTCTAAACATAATTATGATCTCTTTTCAATAACAGATAAAGTGTGAACATGTTATACCCAGTGGCGCAAATTTTGAAATTTCGGGGGGGGGGGGGGGGGGGGTCACCACATGATTTAACTTTTGTCCCTGTCCAAAATGTTTGAAAATTTTTACTGACAACCAAAAAAAAAAAAAAAAGGTTATCGCATTTTTGGGGCTCTAGTTTTCCTCCAAAATTCTCTGACAAGCAAAAAAAAAAAAAAAAGTTATTCAGAAAGGTTGGGGGGGGGGGCATGTCTCCCTGTCCCCCCTGGATTTGCATCCATGGTTATACCTAAGACAGCATGTAGTATTTTTTGGTTTCTGTTATCTGGTGCAACAATTTTTTTGCACAGGAAACCACAAAATGAAACTCTTTCTTGTGGCAGTTCCACCACATACAAATGGCAAAAAGGAGTCACAGGAGATAGGTAATGTGATGTATACTTCTCACGTTATTCTGGCTAAAAACAGCTTTAATTTATTATAGAAATAATTGTATGACCTTTCTTCCCTGACAAAAATAATACTTATTGATATACTGCCAAATATGATTTCTTGCCAGAAATTTGTGTTGATGATTGGGAGAAACTACTTGTCTATCAGCTCCTAACAAGATCTACAATCATTGGCAATTTGGCTTATTTATATCCATGCTACAGCCTACATGTTGAAAATCAGATTTGTAATTGTATACATCAGCATGCACATGTATGCTTGTGGGCTAAAAAGTGCTTGGAACAGACATACATGTATATCCAAAATTGTATGTTGATCTTTTTTTAGGATACAATCACATTTAGCATTTAAAACCCATGCATTTTCAAAATGCTGAACTCGCTTATTCTTTAACGGATAAGTTGAAGAAGAAAAAAAAACCCACAAAAAAAAAACCCACAAAAAACAAAACACCACAACGTTGTTCAGAAATCGGTTTAAGTAATAAAAGCCACAAAACTTGATTTATTTTATGATCTTATAATATTTACTGATGACTTCACTTTTTGTGCACATCTTCCTCCTCTCTTTATGGGAGGCATCCTACATTTATGGCACCCATTCAACTTTATTCACAGATTTTTCAATTGCCAGCCTTTGGAAAAAATAGAAGAGAAAATATTAGGCATCTTTACACTGGCCTACCAGACTAAATATCACTGCAAATAGAACAAATGCAAACATTGCATACGCCCCCTTTCTTATCGCAAAGGACTCCATCAATCATATTTATTCTATTTTTCTTTCCATTTGAATTTCCCATCACTATTTTTTATATATACCTTCTGGTCAGCCTAACTATTGTTTGGTACATGCTAACATGTCTTCCAGACTTGACAGAGTGCAAATTTAGCTATACAGTATTACTTTTCTTTCCACATACTATGAAGTTGGTTTCTTGTGAACTTCTACTACTGTAAATATACTAGTTTCATTTTGTGATCAATGCTTGCCAAGTCATAGAGATCCTACTTCCAAGAAGAGCATAATTTAGCCTTATTCATATTATACATTGACTACATTTTATAACATTGATTAAAAGCTCAAATTTTCATTCTATATGTGTTGATTTTGTAGTTGTTGAAATACTGATGCAATGTGATATTAAACTTCTTGATGCTTATAGAGAGGAAATAACATCTTATATTACATTCTTATTTCAATATCTAGGAAGATATTTACAATGCACGTTCAATTGTAACATCTAATGCTTCTTCTACAAAGTAAAATATACTCTAACCCACATGTACTTTTGATAATAATGATATTTTCATAGAGAGGGAACTGAAATTTGTGATTAAATGCTAAACTTCTGATAACTACTAAAAATGTGCTTCCTTGCTATGCAAATAGGCAGAAAACTTGGACCACAGAGTACTTTTATGAAGTAATATCTGCAATGCTGTAAGTTATTTATTAAAACTGTTACACCTATATTCCCTTATCCTGAAATATATCAAAAAAGAAGAAAAAAGAAATAAAGACTGCTAAAAAAAAAAACAGGTGCAGGCACATTTCATCCGCTCAGAGCAAGAAGAAGGGCATTATCTCATACATTTTTTTTCTTCAGAGTTTAATGCCCATCTGGCTCTCAAGATCTCGTCTGTTTGGAGCCAGAAGGGTGTTAAAGGGAAGCTTGAGTTCTGGGAAAGGTAAAAAATAATTTGTGAGCTTTCTCATTCATTTGATGTTAGTTTGGAAGATTATCATAGTAGATATGTCCCCTAAAGAGGATTGCTCTTCAAATGCTCTCACGTTCAAAATATGACACGAAACAGCTGAAATGTTCGGGCTGAACATCTGAAACACATTTCTGTGTGCAGTGCATGTGACTCTCACCGGGATTGAGTCAATTTCTTATCATTTTGGAGATTCCTATACCTTACAGCATACACCAATTCTTATGTGCTATATAATCAACCTTTCCCTATTGCTTTGAGACAGTTTCTTTCACAATTCAATCTCATGACCACAACTCAACTTTATCTTTAACTCATATAGTCTAATACAGAGTTAACCCTTTCAAGACAATTGACCACATGTTGTGGTTTGGCTCAATAACTTTTTATTCAGAGCTGTAAAAAATATACCAGATGCATGAGAAGAAAGAACAAAAATTTCTGCATAAACTATGTCCATTGTTGTTGCATGACCATATAGTATTTGAAGCCAGGAATTTTCAAAACGAGAATGAACTTTAAAATCCTTAAATTGGCAACACATCGAGAGGTTCAAAATCATTGCTTTTTATCAAAATTGGCAATTTTTTCAACTTTTCGACTACATTCTTAACCATGTATATTGTTTTCAATGACATTTTACCTTATAAGAACCATGTAGCACTAAAACAAAAATATCATTGTTGCCAATTTGAAGAACTAAATGTGATCAATTTAGCCCTTAAATAATTCCTGTCCTGAAAGGGTTAACACTCTTCTGGCTCTCAACAGAAGATCTGTAAGATAGTGTCAGGCAATACATGAGCCAATGAATTTTTCTAGTGACAATCTGTTAAATGATGCATAAGCTACTATATATTCTATGAAATGCCTCAATATCTAGACTCTATACCCATGCCAGGAAATGAAAAATGCTATAAAATGAAACTAATATTACAATAAATTTATGAACTGCATAAAGAAGAGGCAAGCAGAGTCAGCAGCAAAGAATATAAATAAAATTTATGAAAACATAAAAGGAGTCCCACTATACTTATGGGATAACATGCATCTATTTGATCACGATTCAGAAGATTTCAACACAGCAAGCATTCATCCATTAAGCTGACTTGCTGTCCTGCCTATACAAAAATGCCAACATCTGATCTTTTTGTGAGAAGAAAATCCCCTAAAGTTGGACTTTCAACTTGAAATTCAAACCCGTATCAGGTGGCAATTAAGCACCTTGAATGAATGGTGCTAAAAATAGACCCTATAGTGTTTCATTCATTCACAAAATTGGACTTCATCATCATGTTTTCCTATTTCATGGGGGTGGGGTGGACCTTCAAATATTTAGACTCGTGTGAGTTATTGTATATATTTTTCACATGCTGTTTTGTTTTTATTTCAGATTGGACTATGACACTCTGGCAAGAGGGAAAGGAGCTTTAGAACTAATAATACTATGGAAATCAAGGAAATTGTGGTATGGAAAACCTATGGACTTCAGACTGGAAGTTGTTCTCTGATCAGCATTATTCTGTCAAGGCCTGAAAGCCCTAAAGCACACACGAACTAAGACTTTAGTGTTGAGAACAAAAGTTTCATGTTTGTAAATTCTGACAAAGGCTCTTCTTTGAAATATAAAAAGGACTACTGTTTTAGTGGACTATGGAGTTTGACAAAGCCAGACAGGAATGTGGACTTCAGTCAGGCTAAAGGGATTCCCTGTCATCAGAAAAAAACCTATGAAATGGAACAGTTCTACAACAGTTTTTAAATACCCCCAAGGGTACAGAAGATCATGTTCAACAACAAACAATTGAATGCAGAAAGGAGGAGAAACTGCATCTTTAGGTAGTGAAATGTTAATGGAGTATGTCAAAGCTTGAAAGGCATGCAGACTTCAGTGAGACAAGAGATTCCCAGTCATCGGGATAATCATGTGAAATGGATAAGTGAGGACACCATATAGCTCTAGAACAGTTTTTGAGTTTGATGCCATCAAAGGCACATGAAGACCTCTTTCCAGGACCAGTGACTGAATAAAGGAAGAATGATGAAGAATGAACAGTTCTATAGTTTGATGCCATCAAAGGCACACAAAGACCTCTTTCCAGAACCATAGTGACAGAATGAAGGAAGAATGATGAAGAATGAACAATTCTTTAATTTGATGCCATCAAAGGCATACTAAGACCTCTTTCCAGGACCGTAGTGACTGCATGAAGGAAGAATGATGAAGAATGAACAGTTTTTTAGTTTGATGCCATCAAAGACACATAAAGACCTCTTTCCAGGACCATAGTGACTGAATGAAGGAAGAAGGACAGAAAATAGAAAGTGGAGAATGGTGTCCAACAGGGCTAGAAAGAGAGAGCACTCGGACCTCTCAAACTAATAAATTTTGCCATCATTTAATGGATTTAACGCCTTTCTGACTCTCCACAGACAAATTAGGTTACTTGCAACTGAGAGATTTGTCGCACAAAACATGTTGTTTTTGAGAGGCAAAACAATTTTCCCCGTTTTTTTCTCTCATGTGGGTCTGACCTACAAAAGGATTGGTACCTTTGTAATAGCAACAATATGAATGGGATAGATGTACACATAATTTCAAGTTTTACCTATTTGAAGATTAATTATAATAGCTTGGAGGAGGATGTTTACTAAACCATGGTAAATGGAACACGAACATTTCCTTGTCATAAACCTTTCACCTTCCACAGGAAAGGAAGGAATACATATCTTTTTTCACAGGAAATTAGCAGTATGGCCAAATGACAGTTTGCCAATAAATAAAATAGGGAATTCTCTTTGTATTCCTTGACGAGGTCTTATTTCGTAGTAGCTATAGGATAACATCATGTAATCAGTCTTACCTCTGAAAAAAATCTATGAAACACTATGAAAAGATCTTTATGAAAAATAGAGATACTGGCTTGCCAATGTGCTAAAGTGCTGGCCTCTGGGAATTAAGGGGGTAAATTGTAGCTCATGATCACTCAGAAAGTAAGGACAAATTAAAATGACCAAATAAGGAATTTTCTTACCAACTTTTTTTTACAGATTGGAAAGTGACACGAGGGTAAACTTTAAAACCAACCTCTGATTGCAACAAGTTCCACAGCGATGAAGAAATATTTAGGCCTATAATTTTAATGAACGAGGAAAAGACTTTTTTTTTTTAACCTTTCTACTTCAAAACAAAATTATTAAAACATTATTTGATATGCTCATACTTCCTTTCAGAAATCAAGAGACTATACTCTCTTGAAATATTTACAAAATGGCAAAATCCAGCTAAACTTGTTCTTCTTCTCTACTGTCTTGCTCATGTATACTTAGATGTGTACTACCATGGTTTCAAACTTCTTTACAGTGTACTGTACCAAACACCTAAAAAAAATAGTTTGTGTACACCTGGAATGTATAAAATTAACCTCAAAACACACCCCCATATTAAGGCCTGCACAGAACCGAAGTCAGAGTTGGGTTCCATGTGGGCCCTAATGTGTGCCAGCTCATACGGGTGCGTCAACTAGTCTACTCCCAAGCTGCCATAGTATTTATTTAGAGTCTATTCAAACTTGCAATCTCTTGATAGAATAAAAAAATTGAAGCTTGTACTCTGAATATCATAGGATAGCAACATGGATCCCAAAACATACAGAGCAAAATATTTTTTGGTGAATGGTACCCTGTAACTCCATGTGTAAACTGTATGTCCTAAATGTGAGTCATAGCATTTTTATTTGTATATCAAGCCACAGGTACTAACCTGTTCAAGTAGGATTAAAAACATTCTCTAGGTGATGGATAATAAGTAAATGAGTGTTCATTTATTTCTTTTCTTCTCCCTCTATAATCCATGCAAATTGCCCACCTGTTTTTAGACTAGCATCAGAGTCGAGTTAGATTACACCAATATCAACCTGTTGGATACAGTTTGACTTTGGTGTAACCATGGGAGCTCAAAACACCTTTCCCATAGACCCCAGCCAATGATGTCTTAAGAATCATTGTCAACAGGTTAAAATTACAGGAAAGAAAGCTTTGCGTTGACAAACCTGAGTCTATCAATCTCTGAGGTCTGGAGGATACAGACTATCACAAAACACTTGTTCACCAATACATGACGCGGATGTAGTCAAGCCGATGTAGGCTTCGTCTTGGTCATTACGAACCGTAAAACCATATTATCAGTGACCGAAGTAGAGTCTGAAATTGGAGACTACCGTAAGAATAGGGAACAATCATAAATAGTTAAACACTAACCAGGCCCAATAGGTTGGGTAAACATGGCGTGGCGTGAAATGAAGAAATGGGGAAAAACATGGGGAAAATCTATTACATGTATATAGATAGGGGGTTAAGGGATGTGGGGTACAGGTGTCTCCCATTTATTCTTCTTTTAAAAATCTATTTCATTAACCTAAAATAATACGAATATATGATCGTTCCGCTTGTAGTATGGTATATAATACAGGGTGTAGTGATGAAGTCAGAAAACTATATTTTGCCCTTGTTTTGTGATCATTATACTATTAAAAATAGAGTGATCACAGTAGAAAGAATGTTTGTATTTATGTATTTCAGAATAATCATCACGATTATCATGCATTTCACTATGCACTGGCGGCTTCAAAACTTTATTAAGGGGACGGAGTAGGAGAAAGATTCTTCTCTGAAGAATTAGGAAGACCACAAGTGCATTATCTCCATATACATCTATTACTACAAGTCTATTATTATGCGACAGTGTTTGAAATTCATTAATTGCAATTTCTAATGCTGAAATCCTTTAAAAAAACAGTCAAGAAAGATATAAATATTTTTAAAGAGTTGTTTGTTCCTGACACAATTCACACACCTGTGGATTAATAGTCCTACTACTAGCTGCCTTTACCCCTCTTCTTTACTCCACCCTCTGGGCTTGCCACACCCCTCCCTAAGACTCAATGGGCTATAGACACGCTATCGCGAAAACCTGAATTGGTTGACTCAGGAACAATTAATCACCAAACACGGCTGGAATTAAGCCGGATCAGAGCCCAAGTGTGTGCACAATATCTGGGTTGTCCCGTTCTCAAATATCCCTAGACGTAATGGAGTGTCCGTGTGCTCTCAAGTGCAAAACTCACTCGAGGACTGGAAGTATAAACCGCACAGAATGAATAGAATGTGAAGAGAGAGATAATAGAGTCAGGTATTCGAATTTGCAGGATATCATTATTCATGTTCATCACATCCCTAAATTGGGTTTCCATAAGGTAAAGGATATACATGTACGTGGTAGCAACCGTAGCATGCACTGCAAACAGAGAAATGTTGGGTCTTTTTTAGTCTATCATAAAGTTTTACTGAACAGACATCCACACACATACAAGATACAACATGCATTCTTTCATGTGATCAACCTTCAGACAACATTGTTGTTTTGTTTTTTATTGATTCAAATCAATGCTAGATCACAATGGATTTGGTTTAAAATCATATAGGCCTATTGAAAAATTCCTGAGATTTTGAGAGATATGGTTAACATAGGTCACAAGGATAAAAAATCCCAAATGTGTTTTATTTCAAAGCTATCTGTCATGTCTGCAAAAATGAGTATGAATATATTTCATGTTTTGCAAATTATATATTGGATCCAAAATTTGGAACCAGTCTTGTTATTTTGTACTTTACCATCTGATAGATTACGAGTAAGCAAAAGCCAACAGATATAACAAAAGAACGTATTTTCAGGGCCCTGTCTTATAAAAAGTTGCGATTGATTTGAATAGGTCTCAAGTCCTCCATTCAATCGCAAATTCAGTCTCCTAGTTACCTCTGTTATGTACAGAGTTGTGATTGATATGAATCTCACATTAACCCTTTCAGAACATAAATTATTAATGGGCTAAATTTAGCACATTTTGTTCCTCAAATTGGCAACATAAATATTTTTCTTTTAATGCTGCATAGTTCTAATAAAATGTAATGTCCTTGAAAGCAACATACGTGGCTAAGAATTTTGTCGAAAAGTTGAAAAAATTGCCAATTTTAACCCCCCAAAACAAAGATTTTGAACCTGTCAATGTGGTGCCAATTTAAGGATTTTGAAATTCCTGGCATCAAACGAAATATGGCCATGCAACAAAAACAGACTCAGTGTGTGCAGAAATTTTTGTCCTTTCTACTCATGCATCTGGTACAATTTTTTAGGGCTCTGAATCAAAAGTTATTGAGTCAAACCACAAAATGCGGTCAATTGTCTTGAAAGGTTTGACTTGCAGCCCATTACAACTCTTTATAAGATGGGTCTCCAGCCTGAAATTTCTTGCATCTTTCACAGATGATCTTACTTTCTGACAGTTCAAGAATGACCTTGTCAGAGGACAGAGAGCTTGAAAATGTCTTCTACAGTATCAAGAGAACAACTAAAGGCTGTTTTCTTCACTATCTATTTCACTTTTGAAATAAACTTTGTGTGTATGATCACTGCCCATTTCAAAGGATGCGCACCTTACTCAAAAATGGTCCCAAGCAGCTTTGCCACATGTATGAATCCCAGAAGAAATTTGTCGGATAAAAATAAATCACATTTCAAGTGTTGGGGGCTTTTTCGATCCCTGTTTTATCATAATCATAATTAGATAAAGATAGCACGGTGAAATAAACTTTGTGGGTATGAACACTGCCCATTTCAAAGGATGTGCACCATACTGAAAAATTGTCCCAAGCAGCGTTGCCACATATATGAATCCCAGAATAAATTTGTTGGAAAAAACAGAAATCATATTTCAAACCTGGGGGCTTTTTTGATCCCTGTTTTTGTTTTTATCATAATCATTAAAAAAAAGATAGCAGGGTAAGCTTGCTACACTCTCATCTCTCCACTCTTCTAAAGCTGGTTGAGCAATGAGTTGTGCATACTTTCACCTAAAGCAGGGGCCGCAGAGTGTTTTTGAAAGTGGGGGGGGGGGGGGAGGCTGATTTGATTTCACTTGAATAATGACAATTTCGAACCTTTTTTCAGGGATCTTATGAAACGTGTCTATTAAAAAAGGTGGGGGTGGGGGGCTGTGGGGCTGCGGTTCCGCGGCCGATGTAAAGGGTACCAATCATATAAATCCACAAATAAAAACAACCTAAAAAACTTGAACTTGCATTATATGGGTCAATGGTAATGGAGTATGAAGAAAATGAAGGCTAACATAAAACCATGCGTATGATCCCAAGTCCAACTTGGGTTCCATTTGAGTCCTATTCTATGTGAACGCCTACATCAACTAGTCTACTCACAAGTGGCTTTTATGTTTATTGAGAGTGTATTTAAACTTGCAATATTTCTTTAACTGTAACATTGAAGCTCATATTTTGAATATAGTATGACATGGAACCCCTAACATTCAAAGCAAGATATTTTTGGTTATTGGTATGTACTTTAAAGAGTCAAGGGTGGATCTGGATCTGTCATTAGAAATCAGACACTATTATCTGTCAGTGGTCAATGTCCTAAAGAATACAAGTACATCGTACAATGTCCAACTACATACATGTCTATGATGAGTCTCCTGAAGGGTTATAGGAAGTTGGCTGACCTTTGCATTGTTATTATTGCCGTAGTAATTAACCTTTGGGCCTGCTAAATTAGCCACTGACTTCCAAAGGTGAGAAAGAAAGCTCCCAAGTTTGATAGCATGTACCATTCTATTATTTTTGTTAGCATCATGACTGGTAGCTGTGTAAACATATGCTGAGTAGTATTAGTAATTCTTAAGTGTTATTGCAACAGTTTTTTTTTTTCCTTTCTGCTAAATGTAGCATCTTACTATTAAAGGGCAATCTAACCTTGGTAATAAGATGATTTGTGTGAAAGCAGAAAAATAATAAAAATAGGATGGCGAAAGTTTGAAAGAAATCGGACAAGGAATAAGAAAGTTATGGATGTTTGAAAAATGAGATCACTACTTCTATGTGAATCTCAAATTGGCAATTTGGTGAGTCAATTGTGACATTTTTGTGGACAACTCTCCCATTTGTCGTACACAAAAATATCATTAATTTGCGGTTTTCTTCGAGGCGCTTTTACCCTCGGGGCAGTACTCAAAATATATTGGAGATAGCATATTGTTATAGGTCCTCATGAACGAAAAGATCCTACTGAGTAATGCATTTTGAAAAAAAGTGACATTTTAGTCATTTTGTGTGTTAGAGCGAATGGGGGAGTTGTCCACAGCTACATCACAGTGACATTACCTATTCGGCCAATTTGAAATTCCCATATGCATAGTGATTACAACTTTCAAAAATTCATAACTTTCTTATTGCTTGTCCGATTTCGTTCAAACTTTCACCAATCTGCTTCTCTGATTTTTCCTCTTTCTTTCAAAGCAACTTGCTATAAAGGTTGGATTTCCCTTTAAAGCTTATAGCTATAAAGGTTCTCCATTTATTGTAGTTTTAAATATGATTTATAAGTTTACTAGAAACTTCAAACTCCTTTGATTTGCTTGCAAAATGTGAAATATTAATCTGCTTCTTAACTACTACTGATAGCAACTACTGGATGAATTCTGACAAGGAAACAAACAAACTAAAAATTTTCTGAAGGTCATCATTACTGTTCATTGTAAGCTAAGTAGAAATTCAATGTTCACTTAATATATAGGCTAATGAAATGTTATATTTAAATCAGTAATCAATATCCCATGTGTATTCTATTATGCATATGCTTTCAAGAATATGACATAGGCAAGTATACCAAACATATAGAAAAATGGATCAAGCGATCATACACCAGTTTTACACCAGTCACTGAAATTAAAGCAGCAATGGTGGATGTAACAGCATTGGGCTGGAATTGCAGTGTTTTGTATCTTTCTGTTAGCAAAAAGAAGAAGATGACTCCAAACTCTGACAAAGATATAAACTTCCTTCACGAAATGGCAAAACCATGGCAATGTTTATACATAGAAATTCATTGTAAGACAATGTAAGCAATGACTGATGCCAGTCCTGGCTAATTGCTGGTACTTTTGAAGATGTGATTTTTCTTTTCCACATATACTATACTTTTATTTTTGTGTGGAAGCAGAATGAGAGTGATTACAATGAAGATTTAAGATGGAGAAGTTTTGTGGTGCAGCTACAGACATCCACAGAAGCAATGGGTGAAAATGTCCATATTATATTTTCAAAATGATTACAGTCTATACCATAGAAGCCTTTTAAGTATATTCATTTCACAAAATGGAACTTCACAATAACGATATGCATGTAGTACATAGAGTATATCTGTCAGGAATTGAAAAGAAGTGAAGTATGAAAAGATGCAAAGGAAAATACTTTGAAGTAAACTTTGCCTTTATGAGCTCATATAATGCAAGTAGATGAATACCAATATCTGTAAGATATATGCAAGCATATGATTAGGTAAGGTAACATATGTTCTTTGTCTATAAATATCATCAAGAAAACAGTGATGATCAGTGGAAATGATATGATTGCTGACATACAAAATGAGTGAAAATGTAATTTAGATAATTCATTTGTATTTCATCCTAATTTGACAATATGAGAGAAAATTGTTTCTATATATTCAAGCTTGCACCAGAATGAATGTACAGTGTACATATATTTTTGGCCTTGATAGTCGAATACAACATAAGACAGAGAGATGTTTGAAGATGATAGCCAAGATGAAACTTGATGACAAAGTGTTTCAGAAAATTAATTTACATTCTATCCTTCGTTGATATTTAAAAAGAGAGAGAGAAAAATGTATCTTGTTACAAATTGGAAGCAGACTGGGTGTTTGCTTTTTATTGTTGCTATAGACAAGGTTCTGCAACACAAGACAAAGATATGATGGATAATGGTAGCGAAGGTGAAGTTTGAGGCGCCTTGCAATAATTACCTTGTCCGTTAATGATCTTGCCCTGCCATAGCAACGCAGCTGGCACACCTTTCTGGTTTCCTGAGCCTGGGTATGGGAAAGGCTCGGCCATATCTGGTTCGAAAAACATAAATAAGACGTTCAAAGGGTGAAAGTCTAGAGATGAAAGGTCTATTGAGAGGACTCAACGACAACAAAAGCCGCAAAATAGGAGGAATTTGGACCAATACGAGCTTTGCCAAAAGCCCTTTTCGCAGACGATAAGTGGGTACGATGGTCGGACCGAGACTTCAGACTCTAGCAGATCAGCCAGCTGTCCAATGTCTGCACGAACTATCGACTTTACAGGTAGCAAATTCCAGCCTTGACACGTAAATGCAGGAAGAATCGCAACTTGCAATATCTCCCGCTTCCTACCTCGTAACTTGAAGCTGTGATGTCACTGGTCACGTGGTGCTTACGGTAAACATCGAACTTGAGGAGAGCGTCTGACCTCCGTGATAAGAGTATATGGTTCTGACACACAAAATATTGCAATTTATGAAAAATAAGCAAACAAGAGATAACAGGGGGAAGATCAATCTCCAAAGCCTTAATGAAATGGTTCAAGAGGCTATCAGGGTTTAATAGTCCTAATAACAAATATTTCCCAAAATCTATTCCTTTCGTATAGTACGTTTGGCCTACTTCTCTATTTGTTTGGATTATACTTTATTAGTAATATATACGTGACCTCATAAAAGATGGTAAGCTCTATAAATTCCGAACTATAATACTAAATTTCAGTGGAATATATATACATGTATGATGGGCTCTACATGGTTACAGCTCTAAATACCACTGTTGGATGTTTGCAATGTTCAGTTTTCTAACCCCAATGTGCACACGTTCAGCAGTAACAATGGTCTTGAAACTGCGCATCTGTCAAATATGAACAGAGTCTTGTTTTTCTGAAGAAATACAATTGTTTCAGGGTGATCCCACCACTTTCAAACTGCCTTACTGCATCGCCTCTATCACTCAGTTTTATATTATTCACTTGAAAATGCTATTTGTACAGTAACAATATCTTTTGAAATAAGTTAAAAGGAGGACATTTTGATGAGAACTATTAGTCATCCTCTTCTCTTTTGGACAATTTCACCTTCTTCTCCCTCCTCCTCCTCCTCCCTCTCTATCTCTTCTCCCTCCTTCCCTCCCCCTCCCTTCTGCCTAACTCTGTCTGTCTGTCTCTCTCTCTTTCTGCTCTCCTCTCCTTTCTTTCATTATACCTCCACGTACCTCTATAAAATCATTTAATCAGTCTTGGCCTTCCATTGATAACCCCAAAGTTAATCATTCTCTCCCTGTCTCAGATATCAAATCCAGTCATTATCTCTTGATTCCTCAAACATAAAGATGGTTTGACTTGGCATGGAGTGCTAGCCTTCCTTCAAGGAAACAAGTGTCATGCTATTCACAATTTCACGCATCTGGTGAGTAGTTGGCATGCTGATGATCAATGATAAATGAAATCATTTAGATCAAAAGTACTGATTGGAGTGGTCACAAAATCTAATCTTAAGCTAATCCAAATTAAGTTTATGAAACCAATATCATGATGGACTTGGAAGGCAGGGAGGGCTTGGTTAAAAGCATTTTCATGCAAGTAAACTAAATTGACACATTGACACTTCACTCAAAGACAGCTGTGGAAATGATTTACAAAGGTACCTGCCAAAGCAAAAGTGAAGCTTCTGTTCATACCGATTCTATGACACGTTTTCTGCACATGAATAAAGCAGTCAGGCTGTACACAAGGCTACCATCTCCAGTCAAAATGTGGAGATGCAGTAATTCAAGTGTATGCACAGTGGTTACTTATTCCAGATCTATGCAAACAAGACTTTTACAAATGGAGGAGATACTGATAGCGCCAAGTGCCTATATATTTCATAACCCCCCCCCCCAAAAAAAAAGAATATTTTTTTAATGAATATTATGGCAATGAAGCATTGTTTTTCTAACCTATATTACACTTGTAGCAATTCATTATGTCAGGTATTTCAAGTGGACAGTTCATGGTCCCCGTTTGACTTTGATTTGACCATCCTAACCTTGAAACTACAAGAGAGGAAGTGTTTTCGGTAAACAACATCTTCCCTTTGTCGATGGTATGCTAGATTTATGTCACAGAGATCACACCAGGGCGACATTCTAGATCTAACTTCTTGTCAAAGATCCGCTTAGATTTTGGCAAGACCTAATGCCACAGGTGTCTACACATTCCATCTCAATCTTACATTATGAATCATGATAAATTCACAGAATCATGTAAATTTAACCATGACCGTGGAATACCAGAAATGAACTGTTATACTAGAAAGTGGAAGGAACTGGGCTTTGATAAGATACCTTAACTTCTGCCAAGAATAATATTGACAATGGAGAGAAGAAAATGCTTCTACAAAATATCTATTACTTCTTACATGAAGGTCAGGTACAACTGCGAATATTGCCAGTATTATGCTTTGTAATAATAATGATAAAAATAGTGGCTGGCTTCTTGTACAGTGCACATCTTCATCACTCCAACACGCCTGGTGCACCAGAATTATTACTGTGGTTATAGCTGAGTAGCCAGAGAGCATATATACCAGGTACCCATTTACACCTGGGTGGAGAGTGGCAGATGTAGATTCATGTCTTGCCAATAAAAGGATGTTAGTGTCGAGCTGGAATTAGAACCCTCCAATTCTAGACTGAGAGTCAAGTGAATGAACCACTAGACCACAACATAACCACCACAAGACACAAGACGTAACCACCATCAGGGGCATATCTGCCATAGGGTGGAGCCAGCATATGCATGGCCCCCCTCCCCTTTCTATGACACACAGGGCAGCCCAGATACAATTCCCATTTATCAATGCCTGGATACACTACAATGCCAATGTCTCTGGAATTTATAACTGATATAAATGGAATAATATAGGTACCCTAAAACTGCTTCACAAAATTCATGAGGATAACTTTTTGTTGTCACCTCCCTCTCTTTTTTGGACAATATCTCATTTAAACATTTAGTTTAAGCAGTGAGTGGGAACTTCTATTTTGTTAGTGTAATTAAGTAACAAAGTTGCAGAAGGCCATGTGGAAGTTGTAATTCAAAACAGTTCCTGCCTCCCAACCCAAAGTGACACTAATTTCATGCTGAAATACGCTTTCTTTTCACAGTGCAAGTTCTATCCTACATTAGCAAATGTAAAGTGAAACTTCCTTTTCATTTTACATGTAGGTCTATACTTACTGAATAGACTGTATGCAAAATCTAAAGTGTATTACATATCCACTACAGAAGACCTTGGCTGCACGTACCCCCCTTGAAATAAAATATTACATTTGTTATGAACATTATGTTACCCAAGGATCAAAGATTGTGGACTTTTTTTTGGAGATATTCAAACATTCTTCTGCCCTCTTTTTTGAGCATTCTGGATCCACCTCTCAGTTCAGCATAGGCTTACAATTAAAGGGTAATTAATCAACCTTTATCACCCACAGATACAATGAAGTAATTAATCAAAAGACTTCCCTTTTCCTGTAATATGAAAAGAATGACATTCTCCTCAAAGACATCCTTCTCTGTGCCACAAATCATGGCAAAGTCTGGTGATGCTCCATGCAGATAGTTACATTTGTAGCCTTGCATCATTAAAATAAAACAATAAAAAAAATCATCACATGATCTCTCATGACTTGGTAATTTCTCTTTGCTTAATAAGATATACATGTATTTCCAGACCATTTCCAGACCATTTATGCATGCAAACCTTACTACATGACCGATTTATATTTCCTGGCTAGAGTTACATGTAAGCACATTAAGAACTAGCAAAGAATTCTCAGCATGAGAGACATGAATGCTACAAGAAGCCACTTAATTACATGTATATCACTGTATATAATTATCATAGGAAATCATACGGATGTGTCAGTGGAATACCTATCCCTTTCATGAAAGACCTGTCCGGTGCATTAAGGGCACTCAACTGTGAAAGGAATGCATCATGAAAGTACGAAGATTGATAAAAGCCCGACATGAAGAAGGAAAACTACCTTATATCCCAAATCTGCTATTTGTACCTTCATTTTATCTTCTCTATATGTATGATCGATGAGTGTTACAACTTTTATTGAGTTCAGAGTGGCATACTAGCTGGTGCCAACTGGTGGGGGGGGGGGGGGGGTGGATAGGTCACAGGACTTTGCATCAGTTATATGGACTGTATATGATTGACAAAATTTGCAAGGAGGCATCCTCTTCCTTCCCTATCAAATAGTAATATTAGTGGTAATCACTTGGGGGGGGGGGGGGGGAGGGACTTGGATTTGGTTTGGACGAGGTTTACGTGGTCGAAGCCTCCGAACCCATACCCATTTTTAAGGGCCATTTTGGCAGAAAAAGGTACCCAGTATAGGGGAATTTGGATGAAAAAACAAAGAGATTTAAATTATTTTTGCATCTGGGATTTGCACTTAAGCTAGAATATGGGTGAGTAATTATTCTGAAGAAAATAATAACCCATGGTTAAGGCCAAGATCTAAAAGTGGGGCCATTTTGGGGGAATTTTTCAACATATAATCATACCCCACATTTTTAGCAAAAAAAAGCGACCCATTGGAGCTGCACATCGCTGCATACCGTATTAGGAAAGAACCCCCACCCCTCACCCTCATAGAGGTGACGACACTCAGAGTGACGGAGTGACATCACATGTACTCATACCAGAGAATCTAGTAGTAACACGGTGATACATGAACATGTAGTTGTTGGAGTGATGATGACGATGATGATGTTATAGCTGGTCACACGAAAGAGAACAATGGTGGAAGTGTTTGAGTGGTGATGATAGTGGTAGTGATGCAGATGATGGTGAAGCTGACAGTGATGGTGGTGGTGATGGAGGAGGAAGCATTTTAGTAGTGATGATAGATTAGTCATGGTGATGCTGTTTAGGATAGCAATGTTAATCATGATGACTATAATGGTGGTAGTGATGATGATGATGATGGTGGAGCTGATATCCTAGTGACTATGGTGATGATGGAGGTGAAAGTGTTGGAGTGGTGATGATACTTGGGATAGCAATGGTGATCACGGTGACAGTGACCATGGTGGTAATGATGATGATGATGATGATGGAAAGGGTCAATAATGATAGTGGTAACCATGGTAACAGAGGTGGTGGAAGTTCTGGAGCGGCGATGATATCGGTAGTGAGGAAGATGATGATGATGATGATGGGACTGATATTTTATTGATAAGTGACGATAATGATGGTGGAAGTGTGGGAGTGGTGACGCTGCTTAGGATAGCAACAATGATGATGATAATGATGGTGGTGGACGTGGTGGTGGTGGTAGAGATGAAGATGTGGTGGGGCTGGTAATATGTGATAATGATCATAATAATGACACTAATTCCAACAATGGTGCTGGTAATATTGCTATGAACTGAGAACGACGACGATGATGGTTGGCACAGCAACAAATAGAGGTGATGGTGGTAATATTACTGTGCGATTGATAGTTGTGGTGACGATGGTTCGGATGACAATAGTGTTAATGACAATTGGACTTAATAACTGCCATTTCAAGAGTAATTAAAATAATAAACTTAAGTTGCGACAATTCAAGAAATCTCTGCTCCCACCCCGACAAGATATCTATAGACAAACCAGCCAACAATAATAATCAACCAAGAATATTGTACCTTTCAAAGGTAAAATAAAAAGCCTGTATCAGGTACCCATGTTGAAAATGGATTACACTGCATCATTGCCCGAATAAAAGCTCAAGGCACAACAAAAATATTGTCACATTATGATAGGGAATGGCAAGACATTTTAATGACACCTCTTGACAATCTATCACATGTTTTTGGAAACAATATTGCTATTTGAATATCCAAGCACGTATTAAACCATCTCATCTTGTTATTAATACATTTGTCACAAATTAAGGTAAAAAGTTTACTAAAATAATTAATTGCTACTAACTAAATCTTATTTGGTACTTAATTTAGTCATAATCTACAGCTAAGGAGAGTTAAGGGGATTCAAGGAGATTCAAGGAGATGACGAACTCGTAAATATAGTTATTGAACGGGCACATAAAACTACCTGCAATTACATGTACTATCCCACCGAATACTAAGCTCCGGATAACTCTGGCTATAGAGTCTATGGGATATGTGAGTTTATACAAAAGTTAGAACTTAAATATCCAACAGGTTAACTTGGATTGAATAATCATGTCAACCGAATCAAGACATAGATCTACATATAATAGTACATGAAGTAAACCAAAGAACCAAAGGCAAAGAATGAAAGAACCAAATACAGCTGATCGACAATACTGCAATGTAGACTATACATAGTATAAATAATGGATCCGCCCCCACGAATTACCGCGGAAAGCCCCTTGCTAAAGCTAAATCTGAGATTCCCAGTGGCAATGCGTGAACAAATTACACTTCAGCTTCATAACCATATAACTTATTATGATTTTAATACCTTCACCAGGTTCACTCTTATTCATACTCATGTCGTCGACTTCTGTCTGAACTTCGGTAAGGAAACTGGAAGCCCCTCTTGTCCTGACAAATCAAGTGATGAGGTCAAAGATGAATAGAATCTTTGGACTTTAGAGTGGACTTCGATCGCCTGTCTGCTACTACCGAGTAACGTGGATGAAACTGGACTTCGTTCCAAGTTCGGATGTCTACGGACTCTGGAGCTCTTTCGCTCTTGGCTCGATCAGCTACCAAAACGGCTCACACGCGCTCATCTTTGTAGCAGGTTGATGTTGGCTTACTTGGGTATACAGTCATGCATAACTCAGAGAGCTAACGGTTATCATAAACCCATCGGAAAAGTAAATATCAACGCAATCAAGAATTCAGAGCGGTTCCCAAATCGACATTATCTACGTAGCCAAAGTGTACTACGAGGCCAGTCTACATTTCCGCGCCGTACGCATGGGCAAATTTGTACCACCACTTCCGCATTGCTTGGAATTCCCCACACATACGACCACCACTTGTTGCGCGCCCCCTACATGATCCCAACCGATAGGGCGATGATTCGAGGAAAGTTTTAATTTTATGAACGGGGACGGGGAAAGTTTCGGCCAATCAACTTGCGCCCGTGGAGCTATTGTTCTCCACTCTCGCTCCGTTTGCACGCGTAACGAACTTACCTTGAATATCTGCGATGGAGTTTTCTGTCTTGTTTTGCCATTGAAGTAAAAACACCTAAAAAAAGAAGAAAAAAATTGTGACACATATAACAGAAATCAACCCAATCAATACAAAAGTAATAATTTTGGTATAATTTACTGCATCCATGGTTAATTTGACTATACTAAATCTGTTGGGTTTCAGTTCAATAAAGACAAATAATACTTGCATTGATTTACAGAATTTTTGTATTTTCTGTCAGATGTCAATTATACTGATTTATTTTTATTTTTTTAAATTTCTTCAATCATGAACTCTTCCCAATACATTGAACATATAATTAAAATGTGAAAATTATTCCAAATGTTAATTCAGTGTAGTTTACCAGGTTATTTTTATTAAGCAGTCATGTACATGTCCTTGAAAAACATAATTTTATGAGAGCTTTTCTATTCACCAGTCACAAGTTATTATTTTTTTACAAAATTAATTGTAAATCACGCATTTTGGACAAGTTTTATGGTAACCAAGTGCATGCTTTATGGAAGAAATACTGGAGAAATATTCTTACACTTTGAAGAAAGTAACAGATTGGTCTACTGAGGTTACAGACAATTACATTATTACATTTTGTAATGGGAAATATTGCATTAATATCTTTCTGGATTGAAATGATTAAAGTGCCAACATTAATACACTTTTTAATTGTTTATTGTTCTTTGTTTCTTTGTTTTTTGTTTTTTAAAGGAACGGTGGCATATCTTTGCATAAAGTGGGGGTAAAATTACAACCCTAATATTAAACTGGTAGAAGCATAAAATAAAAAAACCCCAGATCAGTGACAGTGATCAGGGAAATCTGATTACAGATAAGCAAGTTATATATTTTCAAACTTGTAACTGATCAATGCAAATGGACAACTTTGTTATTTTGTCTTTAGGCACCTCTTCCATTTGTTTTAAAATGAAAATTTCATAACTATTATAGTAATAGATCTATTTCATAGCGGGTGATGTAAAAAATGGGTCAATTAACATTCCTGGGGTACAGGTTTTTTGTTCTTCTTGATTTTTTCAACTATTTTTTTTTGTTGTTGATTAAATGGAAATTATGATTTTATTATTTGCAGGGGGTAACCTCGCTAGTCATAAGGACCGCTATCCATAACGCATGACTAAACAAATAGCGGTCCCTCTACATAGCGAGCAAACCATAGACAAATTACCTCGCTATTCATAAGGACTTCTGTTCATAAGGACCACTATTCATAACTATTCATAAGGACTGCTATTCATAACGCGTGTTAAATGAATAGCGGTCCTTATGAATAGCAAATGGACCCCATTTGCAGAACCAGTGGAAGAAGTGCTTGCAAGTTGCAAATTAGTTCAGTCATTATCTACTCATTAAAAAAAAAAAATTCTTATACTTTATAATTTTTACCTCTGTCACTGAATCTATTTCTTTAATTTTCATGCTTTTATTTCAGCCAGCTGGATGCCAGAGAGGACTTTCCCTATAAGTCTATAAGAGAGAAACTACTGCAACACATTTACCAGAAAAAATGTTTTTATCATGAACAGGAATTTAATACATTAATTCATATTCACATAATATACAGACACCAAATTTACATAGTACATAATTATTTACACTGAAAACAACTTGAACGTGACATGTTTTCTGATTGATAATAATAAAAAATCTTATGATAAAAATATTTATAAAGCTACAAAAAATGTTTCAGTATAATACATTAAATCACCATAGAGTTATAAATACACTATAAGTAATAAACAGTTGCACATTGTGTCATATGACCATGTTAACTTGCTCTGCTAAGCACAAGAGACAATTTCTAATTCGGTACATATATATGTTTCAATTAGAGGTATACAACAGTTCATGTAAAGGTCAAATGCATAAACAAATTATAAAGATATCTGTATATCCTAATTTCAGAATTCTTTTTAAAACTTTGTACTCTCTTTCCAGGCAGTTTTTTCAGCCACTCAGTATAATTTTACACAGTCGGAAGGCTTCATATATGAAGGCTCTATAGATGAATCGCTGTGGATTTGCACCAAAAAGAATAAAAAAATCCTATGACTATGACCAATACTCTATGTATTATCTTCAAAATGACTGGATATTTATAAACCTTTCCACCAATTTCTAACCACATCCCATTTCGATTCAGGCTTTCAGGCAAAATTCTTCGATAACCAGGCAGAAAAATCTTCATTTTCGAATATTAACCATCTCGGAGAGAGAAAGAATTGAACTCCATTCTGTATGGTAATAATCAATGATTAACGAAATAATATCTACAGTGCAAACACAATGTCTTCATTTAGGTATCCAGCCTCTTACAGAGTAAACAGTGTTATGATAGGTATGTTGATTTATTGCCCACAGGAGCTGAGCATAGTATTCTTTTAAAGAGAAGTTGGAGTTCTCTTAAAGGTGAGAAATAATTTGTGAGCTGTCTCGTACTTTTGATTCCCTTGGGGAAGAATATCGTAATAGTGGTGATGTCTCATGAAAAGGATTGTCCTCAAAATACTCTGTTACAAATATAACTGAAGATAGTTTATAACTCTGGACTAAAGACTGGTGTCACACGTTTGTGTAGTCCTATATACTCATATTTGAATACAGTGCTTTTTATTGCTTGTGATTTTTTTCAGCAAGATTTATTCGATCTGTTATATATATTCTATTTGTTTTTATTTTAATGAATTGGTTGATTCTATACCTCATAATTCACAATTTGTTTGTATTCACTACATATGATAATTCATAATTATTTCTAGATAGTTTCTTTAGCAATGCAATCAGATAAATCGGTACTCAATATCACCTTTAAAAAGGAATTTCAGAGGGACAGAAATAGATGTCATGTAGGGGGGGGGGGGTGTGCAGAAGATAAGCTGGTGCATTAACAAGAAGACTACTGAAAGGAATTGGGCTTTTTGTAACTAATTCACAGGGAGAGAGTTGGCAGGTTTACAAATTCTTTGGGTTTTTATTTGTTTCTTAAAGTTCACCAAAAAAAAAATTCCAACATCACTATGCAAAGCTCAAAAATGGGTTATGGAAGAAAGGAATTGAGAACAACTTCTGGGAGATAATTAAGACTTTGATTAATTAAAAAGTGGTCAGGTGCCCATTTGCCCAAGAATATATTTAAACGATGAATTATTTTAAAATCACATTTGCATTAAGAAATAATGTATATGGAAAATATATTACGATAGAAATATCATGAATGTAGAGACAGTTAAAGACAAAGTTGAATTGTGGTCATAAAAGTGTCTCAAAGCAATTGGGAAAAGTTGATCATGTCTACACAAGAACTGATGTATACTGTGCGGTTTTGGAAATTGACCCAATCTCACTGAAAAGCACATGAACTGCACACAGAAATGGGTATATGGAACTGCACACACATGTAGTACGAATGTTCGGCCCAAACACTTCAGCTATTTCTCGTTATATTTCGAATACGAGGGCATTTGAAGAGCAGTCCTTTACAAGGGACATTTCTACTATGATGTTCTTCCAAACTGACATAAAAGGATTGAGAAAGCTCACAAATTGTTTTTTTACCTTTCCCAAAACTCAATTTTCTCTTTAAGATAGGAACAGATAGAAGCCTCTTGAAATAAGAAAGAAGAAATCTACACATTCTCCACATCTTCAACAAATTAAAACAAAATTTTTTTGTAGATCCATGATAATTCAATTTAAAGGAGACTAAACACAAAAACATATTTGCTATGTTAGGGGTTCCATAACACTATACAATGTTAAAAATATGAGCCCCTAATGTTACTTCTATAGAGATATTGCAATTAAAGTATTTTGGGGGAGTTGATTTTATACAAACTAGCTGCCAAAGATTGTTTTTAGAAGATTGGTCCCTTCTAGACATACAATCAATGCAAACGAAACCCTGTGCTCATGATCATATCATATATGTGCCAATCATAAACCACAAGGGAGAAACGAGACAGATCGTGACATACAAATAAAAGATGAAGTATTTTTTTTTATAAGAGGGTTGTTTTAGGGCATGAAGTGTTCTTATCAGTAACCATGATAAGATACATTACAGTGACACTGCAAAGCCGTTACATGAGAAACTCAAACGTTTTATTACCTTCAAATGGAGCATTATCACACGTTTATCACCCAAGGAGATTTGAAATCGGCTCTGTGCAAACATGTATTGCACGCAATGATACTTCTCTATCAGTACAACAGCGCAAAAGTGAATAGTCTGTTTGGATAAAACTTGATTATGAGTTCTTAGTTTTAAAATTCATAGAATTTCTATTTTGATGGTACTTTCTGCCCAAAATTATTGGTAGCAGCTGGTATATTATATTTGAAGTGCTATATAAAAAGAAAAAGAACTAGGTTATGCTAACTTTGATATCAAAATAGAATAAAATGGCATAATGGTCAAGATTTAGTTTTTATTTGTTTCCTGGGGGGGGGGGGGGGAACATTCCATGAAACCAAATCAATGAGTCATACATACCTCTGTACACAATCTATAAAGACGCCATGGAGATGACAAACCATTTTTCAAAGAGCTTTACAACCCACAAATTCTGAAACATCCTGTGATATCAATACTATTACTATTGGCAAAAAAAAAATAGTCTTTATCAAAATCTATTAGAATTCCTGAGTCACGAAACAGTTTTGAGGCTTGACTGTTAGAAAATGTACAAGATGGGAAGAGAGTGATACTGAAAATGAATAATAATATGAATGTCCCATTTAAATGAAGAAATGTAAAATTGTGTAAACTCAAGGCTGACTTTAGCGTTTAGCGATGTGCGAATCTAAATTTGTAAGCAGAAGGATACCGTAATTGATAGCTTATTGAAAGAAGTCCCTAATTTTGTTTTTTGTTCCGGGAATAATGAGAGAAGTATATATTATAACCTAAGATTTTATCAGTTTATGTATGTAATAAGACTTCAGTGAAAAGTGTGATCGACAATGGACAAATGAAAGGGAAACCCGTACATGGCAAACTGTCATTATTCCCATGCTGACCTGTCTTCTCTGCTGCTTCTACGGTACATGGACAGACGTATGGACAAATAATATTCATTCAACAAAAAATTACTTAGGTATAGTGCGCTTCACATTTCTCTATCTTATAAACACACAGAAGAGTAATTCCACTTAGAGGCTTTTGTCATGTGCAGCTACATTTTTCACCCCACTTGCCATTTATTTTCTTTACTGTGGTTTCATTTTTGCCAAAGTGGTTTTTTTTTTCCTCTCTTTGAGGCAGATTACAGTGCCATGGACAAAGTGCATTGATGATTTGTATCATATTTTGTTTTCTTGTTGAGTTTTAATTCATTGATTGATTTGTTTTGTAAAACGCTTTCATCACTTTTAAATTGGATATAGTGCTATAGAAGAACAATTTATTATTATTATTATTATTATTACTATCAAAGGAAATATTAAATGAAAAGAAAATCATGTCACAAAGTTTAAGATTAGCAAAATATTAAAAAATATCATAATAAAGCAAAAAGGAGATAGCTCTTCCCAACACAGAGGATCAAAATTTTTACAAATTTGTTATGAACTTTCACAATGTAAATATATTTGGTAACCTCACACTGGTGCACTGGTAAACGTGTTCTTTCATTTTAATGTTTCGCAGGGAATATTTGTCGGTGCAAACACTGTATAATCAGATTACACAAATAAGATAAGCACTTAGACAAATAACCTAAATATCAACTGATATAGACTGTAGCATACACACTGTGACTGATAAATTTATGTTAACTGTTGAATATGCCCGCCAAGTACATAGATATACTTTAAACAAAGGGGGAATTTGAAGGCTTTATATATTTTTTCAGTACCGGTAAGTATGTCACTGTCCTGCGAATTTCAGCAAGATGTTACAATCGGCAGAAAGGACTGGAAATGAACTCATATTTTCTTAAATATAGCCCCTTATATTCAAGAAGATATCGAGATATATATACCCCATTTACCCATTAAAAATAAACATTTTGGGTGGGAAATTGGGACTGGAGTAACTAGTCTCACTTTGCATATGTGAATGCTATCAAAGATCATCTGAAAAAGGCTTGCCTGCACCAGTTCTAGGACTTAATGTAAAAACTCAAGTCATATTGTCAACTGTATATTATTATCAATCCTCCAGGTAAATTTACAAAAATATACTATATTTGACAGGAATCGTTGAGATGAATGTAATAACATAATCTTTGTCTGGCCTGTGCAATATTGGCACATCACAATGCTGATAAATCACAGGGGTAATCCTTAAGATTCAACTGGAAACATGAGCAAGGGCACTGATGGGGAACACTAGAGGGAGCTCTTTAAGGTGACAAGAATGTGAACAAGTGTTCTGTTGAAATAAGTGACATACATGTTTCCTCATAACAATTTATCATAATGCTTACTTAGGACTTGTGTTGCAAAATAGTATGATGGCTCTATGGGAAGTATGAGCTCTATTGTTTGTCCCTGAGATGTTTTGAAGGAATAATAGTAACTCACTAAAAATAATAATTTGTTAATTACATTGAAGAAATTGAAGCCATTGAAGAAAGAATCCATTTGGATCCTGTATTATGTCCAAGGGAATGAGAGAATAAAGTAGTCAAAAGGTTAAAACTTCACTTCATTACAGTACAGTATCACTTTCACTGGTAGAATTGAGAATTCCCCTATTGCGAATTCAATCACTCACAGAATAATATGCCAAGCCTAATTCGTGAAAATTTTTCATGTGTGTATTCAAAATATATGGCGTATACAGTAAGATGTTATCCCAGCTGAATCATATAAGATTTAGTGACCTGTGAGAATAATGGATGATACTATTAAAGCATGATTTTTACATTGATTTCACAAGCTGATGACAACTTCTCTTGTCTTCATCATCTCATCCTCATGACCTCTTCATTGGCAATTCTAATAATAGTCCTAAAGTCAGCCTCCACGTGATTCCTCCAGAATCTCCTGTCCCGTCCCCAGACCTGGGCAGGGTAGCATGGGCTTGCTATCCCCTGCAAGATGCGGGCAACGGCACGACCGGTGAATGTTCTGTCGTGGTTAACGCTGATGAACTGGCGAATGGTCATGCGGATGCGACCCTCTTCTGAAGCATCAATCTGTATTTGTGTAAGCCATGTTTACAATAACAGTTTGAGTATTTTTCTCTACATCCAATACGTCTATATAATAATAATGATAATAACAGTAAATGCTTATATAACACATAATAACTAAACTAGCTCTCTATGCGCTTTACAACCGATGTAAATAAGTGAATATAGACAATGTAATATACAATGAAATAAAGATAGAATAAACAAGGAAAAGTTCAAAACCTACATCAAATATCACATAGAAATATCTAGTCCGCAAAATAAGAAAACCATCAATCTATATATCTATTCTAAAGGAATTTAGGGGGAAAACAGGATCATGTAACTATTTCTGTCATTTTATTGAATGGTAAGGGAGGAAATCAGGGAAATTAGCAAACAATATCCATCCTGAGCAATTTGTTAACATATTAAAGATCTACCTAGCCTCAATTTCAAATCGTACAGTATAAAAGGTAAGTTTCATGAAATATGTACTATGTTCAATACAAAATGGCAAATACATGTACTTGTGAAGCACTTGATAGATATTTCCAAAGCTTAGAGAGAAATTTTTAGAAATAGTTTTGATGTTCTTTATATCATGACTTTTGATATGTAAGCATAACTACACAAGAATATTTAGAACAGAGAATGAGGTTTCTCCAGTTTTCATAACTGACCTTGGAGGTGTCCTTCTGTCTGCCCTGCATCTTTGATAGGTCCAGCTCCTCAGTGAAGTACTTGATGAGCTCCCCTCTGAGGTGATCACTTCGCTCCACATCGACCTCATCGCAACAGTCCATGTAATTCTTCTTCGATACACTGTCAAAGAAGGTTTAAAGTAGTTACTAATTAGGTAGAAAAGGCTAGGAAAATGGGATGTGTGTATCAGATTTAAGAGTGCAATAATGCAAGAAGTCTTTCTGTTTTGTTTTTTTGCACAGGAGTACTGGGTAACTCTAAGATTTTGTGATCATCTACTTATGATCAGATGATAACGCTTTGCATGGCTGTACATCAGTTCGAATAGACCAGAATCTTAGGTGGTATTTCATGAAATTTACTTCATGGAGACAGTACCTAAATGCTTGCAATGCAACTTACACTGCTTTATAGATCAGGCATTTGACATCTTAACATCAACTTCAATAAACTGAGGAAGTTGTGCCAATAGCTTATCAAAGAATATAGCTGTGACTAATTTTGTAACCCAAAGACAGGGTTACCTTTCCAGGGTGGAGTAGATAGCACTGAGTTGTCCAAGCTCTCTCTTCTCCAGATCCATCACCCTCCCGTGCAGGAAGTCCACCACACCATCCAGCTCCGCATCACTCAGGTTACCACGGCAACGGAAGGAGAAGGCCAGGTCTGAGAACTCCACCATCACACCGGTCCTCGCCCAACCTGTATCAGGAGAGCAAGAAGGGATGAAACATTGATTGCCATAAAGGAGTTCCTTGGACCTACTAATGTCGCCCCCAAAAAATATATTGATAGTAAATTATGCTATTCTATCTGTGCTTGCTGATCATACTTATTCACGATATGAATTCTGATGAAAAAAAGCGATACATAAAAAAGTATTAAAAGTGGGATATATGGCAACTTTGCTCCATTGTATTGATGAAAATTTTATCTCAAGAAGCTGTTTGAATATCTATCAACATGAAAGGTGAGCTTACAGCAAACACAGATATCACATATTCCCATACCCTTTATCTTGTCATGCTTCCACTGCAGCTGTCGTAGCTCCCTCTTTACCGGCGCAAGTTCCCATCCCATGGCGCTCGCAAGTTCCACAACGTCAAACTCCAGCGATGTCCTTCCAGTGTCCTTTGAACCTTTCTTCCCACTGATCCTTTCCCTGGCGAGTGCAGCGGCTACAGCAGGGCTCTTGATGGCGCACTCCCGAAGCTCTCGCGGACCTCCGTAGAAGTTGAGTGTGCACTTGGTGTAAGTGTGAGGGTGTGTGACCAGCCAGCGGTCTGGGTGGAGCTCCAAGTAACACATCAGGGTTGCTATGCCTATGGGGAATTATATAAAACATTACAAACCACAATGAGTTTATGTACCCTTAGGTAAAAGAGAGTTTCAATAAAAACGAGACTAATTAAAGAAGAAATTGGAAAAGATTAAAAATTTCACCTTTTTCTTCATGCTATATTAAATGAAGAGAATGAAAGTGAGAAAGACAGACACAGAAACAGACAGATAAGGGAAAGAGAGAGAGAGAGAGGGGAGAGAGAGGGAGAGAGATAGAGAGACAGACAGAGAGAGACATCCACAAAAATAAGAGACATTGGAATATAGTGACAGCAAATTCAGACAATCTTTAAAAATCTCTGCTAATCCGTCTGAAGATAATTATAAAAACATTGGAGAACAAGAAGAGGAGGACAAAATACAAAGAAATGGATGAATAAAAAAGAAAAAATTAAAAAGAAGAGAAGAGTGAGGAGGGCAAGGCAAAATAAACAACAAAAAACAATACCTTCTTCCTTGATATCTAGGTCCTGCACAGTGGTTTCAACAGGCATAGAAGATGCATGACCGGGACATACATTCTGAGATGGTTTGTCTTCATTTACATCTTTCTCTCCCTCACTGGACTGTAACATGATATCGAGAAAAAACACTCTCCATGAAATGCCATTGTGGAGCTTTGTTTCCCATATAAGCTTGTTATGGTCAATTCTCTTCTTTTTACATTATAATCCAATTGAAAGCACTAATACATAATTTTGGTTGTTGTTGTTGTTATACTCAAAAGTTAATATCAACATAAACAAAGCTTTGACAAAAGACCTCAGAAGTCAAAACAACATGGAATTCTTCAGATATGATTCACAAGAGCATGCAAGGTAAAGCTATAATGAAAAAAAAAAAAAAAAGAAGCTGTTATTACTTTTTTGGGGAGATGCCACATACCTCTTTAAGCTTATGGATTTGATTGCATTTACAGGGCTTGAATATCCTCTTGACTAGTTTCTTGACGGTGAAACGGTCCACAGAATTCCCATAGGTGTGTCTCTTCAGTTCCCATACATCACTTCCCTGCAGAAGAAACAATGAAACATTAGCGATAAGTTAAATATCATATAGTGCTCTTTAGGGGCTTTGCGCATGACATTACATTTAACAAAATTACCAAGAGAAAGTGGACACCATTTATCACATCAGAAAATGTTAGACTCATCAAAACAGGAGGAGCAAGAAGTTAGCATTTATTTTGCCATACAAATTAGCAAAATGTATAATTGGTTCAAAACACAACACTACAGAGATATATTTTGACAAATTTAAACCAGTATACTTTCTTGACACATAAAATACTACCCTGTACTCTTATAATTGCATCTCTAAATAACCTGCATGTCAATACCTGTAAAAGTTTTGACTTTAAACAACAACCAAACAAATACTCTGAAAAAGCTTTTTTTTTTTCTATGAAGAAGTCTACTCACTGTTTTATCAAGGAAGATGTGACAATGTGCTGGTAGTCCATCTCTCCCTGCTCGTCCAATCTCCTGCACGAAGCTTTCAAATGTCCTCGGTAGATTGAAATGGATGACGGCTCTGACATCGGCTTTGTCAAGCCCCATGCCAAACGCTACTGTGGCAACAACGATGCGAAGATTGCCTGACATGAAGCAGTTTTGGACTTTCCTGCGCTCTGCAGGAGATTTGCCGGCATGGTAGGCCTCACAGCTGTTAACTTCGAGTTTCGCTTAATGAAAAAAAAAAAAAAAATTGGAATAACAGGTCATAGGCCTAGTTTGTTAATAATTTCTCAATTCATCACTAACCTAGGTCTATTTCAATTTGACTTTGCTGCCTTATAATTAGTTACACAACATTTCATTTTTCCAACTTAATTTTTATCACCTAACATATCATACATAGATAAATTGGGTACGGAGAGAACAGAAAACCCCAAAAAGTGCATTCATTTTTCCGGAATTAATCACTAAGATTCATCAACATTGATTGTAAATAAGAGCTTCAAAGTGGCCTCAGAGCCATTGGTTATGGCACTACAGCCTGATGTCCACCCTTGACCAAACCAAAAATGAAGAATATTTACCAGGTTTTTTGTTCTTCTTTCCTCTGATTTTCTTCTGGTAACTGCTTTTCTTGGTCTCCTTCTTGCTCTTCCTCTCCTCCTCACCATCCTCCCCAGTCTCCATCTTCTCTCCTTCATCACCATCGTCGTCATCTTCATCTGAGTAAAAGGGCTCACTTTGCAGGCAGGTTCTAATGAGAGAGGCAATCCTCTCCGTCTCATCCCGTCTTATGCAGTACACTATGATGGACTTCAGCTTGCGGAACCTCTCCCCCTTCAGCAGTTCAATCAAAGCCTACCAATGGTCATGAGAAAAATATATGAAATCATTATTTGCTCAAATACAGTTTACTTTGAGGCCATAAAACAATAACATGAATCAAAATCATTTTCACAAGATATCAAACATATTGCTTTTCATGTTCAATATGACATGTACACCGTACACGTACTTCTTATTTATGGAGCCATTACAGATTTAGTAAAGCCTTAAGAATTTAAGATAAATCCACCAGCTGTGAAGGTGGTGGTGCATACTGTTCACAAAAAGTACAAATCTGCTGTGACAATAAAATAGTTACAAGGCAGTAAAAACCCACATAAAAGAAATCAAAACAAAATTATTTAAAAAAAGGTTACTTGATAATTAACAAGCTTTTCTCTGAATAATGGAATAGCATAGTAAAGATCTTCTTTACCCTTTCTCTGTCTAGATCCTTGGAGACGGACAACTGCAGGTTGTTTGGCACTGAGCATCCTCTGATGACTGCTCCTGGTTGGTCTGCAATGCCAAGGTGGTGGGCCACACTGTTAGAGGTGGTCTTAGTGGCTGTAGCAGTCAATGCCAAGATGCAGTGGACACCAAGTCTTTCCTTCAAAACCTACCATTTCGATAGAAACAAAAAAATACAAATGATGTGCCGGACATCAGATTTCTACAATGACATAATGTTTAAATTTTTCTTTTTTTTTAAAATTCAAAGTCTGTTTGAATGGAGAGTAGAAATACATATAGGACTGAGCCAAAACAGATTTTTAAAAAACTGTTCCTGACAGTCTTAAATCAATGCCCAAATAAATTTCCACATGTGGAACACCAGAAAAGATTTCACACAGACTTTTTACACACCTAAAACTTAACTTGGCTTGAGCAGGTCAAAAATATGGCTAGAATTTTACTTTTTACACTTGGTATAATCTCCACCCATAATTCATTCTCAAATAAAATATTTGTATACTATCATTTAAAGCCATGTACTGATGGATTCCTATTTCTAAAAGTCTGTTTTGCCTTCTAAATAACGAATTTACGCTAGTGCATTTCTTCTCAAACTCATGGTCATGTTCGAGTTGGCGATCACAAACTTGCAGTTGATTGCAAATGTGACCATAACTAGCTAAAGAGTTTATCATCAAACCTTGCACAGCATAAGGTAGGAGGGCCTGAAGTTGTGACTCCATTCCGAGATGCAGTGGGCCTCATCCACACAGGCAAAGGCAACAGGTGGCATCTTGGAGGGGTGAGGGAGGCAGTTTGTACCCCCTCCTACCACTGCTTCGGGCGATACCAGTAGGATCTGCACCTTCCCTGCCTGAATCTCTGCATGGACCTGGAAAATACAAGTTTTTCATCCTCACTGTTAAATTGTGACTACCTTTGATGGATCTTATGAGGCTGCAGCTCTTTCTATACATTAATTTCTGTAAGACTTACATTGACAAATAGTGAAATTATTTAATAAAGGCACTGAAACTGTATAAATATACAATGCGTCACATTCATCATATAGATTTCATGGAATAATAAAAAATTTACTTTGAAAGTACCGTTTTACTTCACATTTTATAGGCATGTCCATGTCATAATAAGTGTCATAAGACCATCAATACAATCACTGGGTAAACTATAATTACGGATTAAATTTGTTATGTATGGGAAATGAACTTGCCCATTGGCATCAAAACACTAGTATCTTAATATGAAAATTACCTTTTCTCTCTGCACTTTGGACATGTGACTATGCAGCCTGGCACCCTTCAGACAGCGAGGGAGCCCTAGTACTTGATCCTCCATAAGGGAAACGAGAGGAGAGATGACAAGGGTGATAGCTGGGCTGCGCTGGTTGTACATGTAGGCTGGCAGCTGGTAGCAGAGTGACTTACCCGCTCCTGTTGACAGTACTACCAGTGTGGACAGGCCTGTGAGGAGAAAAAAAAAACACCCAGGTTAGAATTGCTATGAAAGATGTTCATGGAATAACAAGTAGATCTCATAATTCTGCAGAATTAGGGAATGTGTCTATTCATGTATTTAAAAAATAGGTCTTATCTTTGCTGAACATCAATTGTCCCCATTCGTGTCTTCCATGCCAACATTTTGTAAGAACAGATACCCTGCTATACATCAAATTTTGAAGTGTACAAAATAACTACATGTTGGTATAACTTGTAATTTTCGACACAAGATGAAGCAGATGTAGAGAAGAATATATTACCATATGGATCAGTTTGGACCTTTAGATGCTACAAGAATATTCTTCAAAATCATTCCCAACTTGATGATTATTGCAAAGAACACAAAAACAGAATGGCCAAGTGAAACTGTAAGCTGACATATGCTTACTCTTGGTAACCACATCACAAAACCTAATCATCTGATTACTCTCTCAATTCTTCTCACTATTATTACGATTTAACTCTCTTACCTGATAATATTCTCATAACAGCTTGCTCCTGACCAGGTCTGAAGGTCTCATAGCCCATCTTCTTTAAAGCTGAGAACACTGCCTTGGGGGTAACTAGAATGTGAAAATTTGAACAATATAATAACATATTTTCAACATCACTAACATTTCACTACAAATTATTTTCAACATATTTTCACATATTTTCATAATATACACATATTTTCATATATGTTTATAATATAAACATATTTAGGGAACATCACAAACATTTCACTACAAATTATTAATATATTAGACTAAACTGGTTATATCTAAGGTTCTATTTATTATTTTTGTACATCAGTATATCAGTAAATGCTTCAAAATCGGTGACACGACATTTGCTCCGAAAGGTCAAAGGTTAAGGTCAAGTTCATAATTTGGTTTTTTGTCAAGGACAATGTGAAGATTAGGATTAGGGTTAGGGTTAGGGTTAGGGCTAGGTTTAGGTTTAGGATTAACATGGTAAAGTTAGACTGGAGCAACTGTCGTAGGAGCAAATGTCATTGAACCTTCAAATCATGTTGCTTTATCACTTCATGGTCATTCCTGCCCAACTATGCTTTCATCTATGAGAAGAAAGACAAGAAAAGCACTGCAGAGAATGTACGAATAAGAATCTGACAAGCTATTAATAAGTTATACATATTTCACTTTGCGTACACTGATTGGCAACATGGTCACATAAAATGTAGGTCCCCATGTTGGCAATATGATTCTTTTCACAGCATAAAATGAAAAAATATAAACATGTTTGAAAAACAAATGCACACCTCCTGATTAGACTGCCAACTACATTAGCAAATAGGGGAGCAACAGTTGGAATAGGTAATAGTCATGAATGAAATCAAGCTCCTATACATTCTCACCATCTGGAATGCACTCTTCTGTAGGTTCAAACAAAGGTTCAATGGAGCGTGAAGCAGTTGGGTTCTCATAGATGGGTGTGGCAATGCTGAGAGGTTCGAACCTGTCCCCTCTTCCTTCATCTGTAAGGTTTCCTGTATTAAGATGATGATGCCAAGATGACCATTAGAAATTTTGCACTTTCAGCACCTTAATGCCTCATCATCTGTAGCTAGAGAATCAGCCATAATTTAAATCTGGAGTAGATATTGCAGGTTTACAATAGACCAGTCTCTTATCAAGCTGCAAAAGTACATAATAATGGACAAATATCCACATTATCGATTAATCCAATGTAAAAATGGATAATTACTGAATCCAGTATAAAACATTTATGGAATATCAATCATATCTATACAAACATACATGTACATACTATACCACTGCATATCTTATAGAAATTGCAACAAGAGCTTTGATGTGCTGATGCTCAATAAATAAATTAAATATTGAATTCCATAGAAATTATATGAATCTGGGGAGCGTTTCATCAAGCGTTTTGTCAGTGATTTTTACAGACAAATTTGCTCTCAGCCAATCAGATGCAAGGATTTCAGTAGCTTATAACACTTGTCAGATAAAATATCCGACAAATCCTTTCATGTAACGCTCCCCAGGACAGTGCATCAATAATAATTGTGATCTTTCAGGAACTTTGATCCAAACAAACAAATTTTTAGGAAATTAGTTAAGCACACAGGATTCAGCAGAATACTCTGTACTTTTCAGTTGTATGAGCAAACAAAGAAGTTTCAAGATCTGGTTTGGACTTCATCCCAATCAATTCTACCATCACACTCTACACATTCTACCTGGTTGAGCTTTGGCACCTGCTGCAGCAAGAGCAGCTTCCTCCAGGGTTGGTAGAGGACCCATCACGGTCTCAGGATCCTCAGGTTCATCCTCACACTGCTTCTTTACAGTGCCTTGTCCTGTGTTTTAATATTGAAAGAACATGATCCATCCGATGCGGTATAAACTGCACAAAATTATGATATCTATTGTTTTTATGGAGGATGAAATTGCATCTCCAACAAATATTTCTTGGTTCCCAGCAGCATTCAAAATCATCTTTAATGTTGACATAAATACCAGTAATATACTTTTCATACAAAAAAGGCCACCCCCTACAGAAATATCAGTGTAGATTGTAAGTCAAATATGTCCACTGTACATGTTACTCCTTACAGTGATTTGGTAACTTTGTAGAGACTTGATAAAATCTGAGCTGCCTGGCCTTACATGCTATCAGTGTATGTAATATGGTGTAAGAATGAAGCCCAGGAAAAAAAAAGCACTTCAAAATCATCATGTGCTTCACAAAAGTAAACAAAGTGTATGGCCATACGCTTTCGTAAATGGGAGTAATCAGTCATAGATATCTTAATAATAGCATTATATATTTCAAAACCTTTCTATGCCTGGCTATTTATTTATCCTTCTGAACATCGTTATACAAGAAAGATATCAAGATTCAACAATTTATTGAATCAAGCCTCCACATAGTTACCGAATCCCTTTAACAAATTCAGTCTTGCTAAAGTAAGATGTTACGAGAATACATTATCTTGAAATAATCTGCAAATGATTCATACTATATTTTAAGTCAAACTGTAACTTGCCCCAATGTTCAAAATAAAAACTTAACAAAAAAGTTAATTCCATTATATATTCATATCTATTTGTAAGATCGTTGAGCACTTGAAGCAAAGTAAGACATAATTATGTAGGCAAGTATATCATCTTTTAGAAATAATCTTGCTCTCCCATCTACTAATTATATTCAAAAGAAGAAATAAACCTACCTGTACATTTACTTGCCCAGTGTCCAGTCCCTCCACACTTGAAACATTTATCCGTTCCTTCGCTCATTCCTCGGGGGCGGAAGCCTGCCCTCCCTCTTCCTCCACCCCTCCTTGATCCTCCAGCACCTGTCTTCTGCTTCCACATCATCCTCTTGTAAGCTTCCCCCCTCATCCCCTTCCCCTTTCTCCGGTAGCTCTTGGTCAGCATGTTCAGTCGTACAAAGTTCTCGTTGAGGTTGCGTTTGGATGAAGAGATGGCACTGATGGCCGTTTTTCTTTTCTTTACCTTTACTGGGGAATCATCCTCATCATCATCCTCCTCCTCAACTATCATCTGTTCTTCTTTCTCTTCTCCATCCTCAGGCAATCCCTCCTTCTTGTTACCAGTTTTCCTTCGCTTTGGAGGAGGGCCTGATGGAGAGGCATTGACTCTCTTTTGGTGTCCATCACTCTCTCCAATATCATCTGAATTATTCAGTTGACGGAATGGTTTATGTTTAGAACTTTTGGGATCCATAGTTGAATCATCACTACTATTTGAAGTTTTAACCATGACATCATCTCTTGGTGATACATTTTCCATAAATGGAGCATTCTTTTCTTCACTCTGAAGGCTGTTTCCAGTGTTATGACTCTCCTTTCGTGGTATATGGTCACTTTTAGAGTAACTACTTGCAACATCGTTCTTGTTTACAATACATGTGAATCCATCATCCCTATCTGCTGCTGGATGTACACTTTGCAGAGACACAGAGTGCTTTTCGGGAATCTCCTTGATAGTATCTGCTTCAGGATCATCATTAGATCCCTTTACACTTTTCCTTCTAGTCTTCAATGAACTCCTTTTGGATACTGTGCCACTACTAGTCACTTCCATTTCACTGATTTGCTCATGCTTTTCATGCATATTCATATCTCCAAGAAAGGTTTCATTCTCCTTCTCACATTTCATCAGCCAGTCTTCCTGCAATGAGTGCTGCCTGGTTTTGGGAAGTCCTGCTCCAACCACCCTAGCAGGATCTAGGCTAGTCCTTTCCTTTACCTGTGACCCAAACTTGATGGTCTTTGTACTGAGCTTAGTCCCAAAGAAATCCAAGACTGGTGCAGTTTCTCTGTGATCTTCAGATTGGCTGTCAATGGAAGGTTTCCCTGATTCCTGCTTGTTAGAAGAGTCTAGTCTTGGATCTGTCTCCTCTTTTGACCAGAAGCTGTGCTTTTTGGCAAAAGGCTTACCCTGTCTTGGACCAATCGACATCTGTGTGGAAAGGCAACATGAAGATTAACAAGACATAACTGTAATCCATTATTATCAACAGTGACAAACTCGCACAAAATGCACTCACTAGCTGGTTATTGCTAATTGCATGGAATCATTTAGAAGTTAGACTAACTTGTGCAGATCTCATATGCTTTCTATTTGAAAGAATGGCAAACAAACAGAGATATCTTGATGGTAGAAACTGTAATGGCATAAGCAATCACTAAAACTGAATAAAAAAAAACCACAGAATTTTTAGACAATTCTTGTGCTTACAGTACCTTAGAGGTAAAGTTGAGTTCTGGTCACGAGATTGAATTGTCAAAGAAACTGTCTCAAAGCCATTGGAAGAGGTTGATTATTTAGCACATAATAATTGGTGTATGCTGTAAGGTTTTGGAATCACCAAAGTGATAAGAAATCGACTCAATCCTGCTGAGAGTCACACGCACTGCACATAGAAATGTGTATATGGGATTACACACAATGTTCGGCCAGAACAATTTCAGCCGTTTATGGTCATATTTTGAATGTGAGGGCATTTGAAGAGCAATCATTTTCAGGGGACATATCTACTCTGATAATCTTCCAAACTAACATAAAAAAGAATGAGAAAGCTCACACATTATTTGTTACCTTTCCCAGAACTCAAACTTTAAAATACTATACAACCAGGGCTTGCAAACCATGTACTGAAGAGTTACAATTGATCGTAAGATTGATTGCATCTCTTTATGTTACAGGCCACAGGGCTTGCAAATGTATGCATAACATTGGCAGGTGAATAAGAATGAAGGATGGAATGAAAGTCTTGTCATAAAATTTAAAACTATTGCCTCACATGATGAAAGCTCCTCTAAAATGGAAGACTCTCCTAAGAAGGAATCTTTCCAAGAGAATGATGTGTCAAAGATGACATCAAATGTATGATTTATCAAAACTTTTTTAAGTACTGTGAGCTGATTCTGTTCAGTTAGATATTTTGTTGCTTTTCACAATCTTGGTTGAATAGAAATTTTAAAGTTGGATGGTATATGTCAATTTCTAGGAATCAACATTATACCTCTACAAAAATCTGTGGATACATCTGTTCAAACTTGATCAACTTAAAGGAGAATGAAATCCTGGGGAAATATCCATTTTAATGAAAAGAGAGGATGGAGAGAAGCAATTTAAAAAAAGTTCCATTAAAATCGGTTGTGAAATGAAAAAGTTATGAAAGTTTGAAAAGTCTCAATTTACTTTCTTTGGTGATCATCAAATTGGAAATGTTGCTTCAAAATGGCAGGTTAAGTAACTCTTATGTTTTGTACACAAAATTTCATATTTTCTCCATTATCTCTAAAGATGCTGCTTGTCTTTTTGTGAACTCAACATATGTTGTGCCAAATACATTTTCCCATGATGTATCTTGAGCTAAGAAGGAGACAAGCGGCACCTTGAGAGATAATGGGAAATATATGAAATTTTGTGTACAAAACATATGGAGAGTTGTACTACTAAACCTGTCACTTTGAAGTAACATTGCCAATTTGAGGATCGCCATAGAAAGTAAATTGAGACTTTTCAAATTTTCATAACTTTCTTATTTCGTAACCGATTCTGATGGAACTTTTAAAAAATTGCTCCTCTCTATCCTCTCTTTTCATTAAAATTAATTTTTCCCCAGGGTCTCCTTTCTCCTTTAAACTAACCGGACTATATCCAGTGCTGTTGTTGAAGAGCTTCTTGCTGTACATCTTAAGTGCAGAATCTGATTTATCCTTCATCTTTTCAGCTGCTTTGTCCTCTTCTTCAGATGGCTTCCTCTTGGTCTTATTGAGGTGAGCTCCCCACACATCTTCACAAGTGGAATCTGCATTTTTGTCAAGGGTACTCTCCAATTTTTCTACATTCTTGTCAGTGCTAGTGGAATCCTGCACAAAATATAACAGAAAGAAGATTGTATAATTTATGATTTTCATAAGTTTTAATTTTCTTAGTTGTTGATAAAGGACTAATTTTTTTTAAATACAGGTTTGTGTAAAAAGCATATGTGAAATGGTTATACATCTAGGGTCAGTAGGGTGCATGTATGATTAATATTTTCTTTAGAGAAAATGGAAATTTATGATTTTTTTTAGTACAGGGATGAGGGCAAATGGGAGAGAAAATCGCAAGAAACGTCAAAGAGTTGCCGATTTGTGTTTGTTTGACTACAACTTAAAAATTCATAACTTTCTCATATCTTATCGGATTTTGCTCAAACTTTCACTAATCTATTTTTAAAAAAATTTTCTGGTTCCTTTAAAACCAGACTGATATCAGGTTGGATTTCCCCTTTAGCTGAGTGGTGTGTAAAATAAAAATAGTAACTTTCTGCCTGAAAGAGAAGCAGTTACGAGTATATATTTTTCTCCCATGTAGTATTTATCACACCCACTCAGACAATGAAGCAAAAAATTGAATACCACACAATGTCTATACTCTATAGATCCTTCAGAGAACTTACTTTCTTCACAGTAGTATGATGACTTGAGTTACAGCTGCTTCCATTTCCGTCACCCTGAGCTGGCTTTCGGCCCTTTTTTAACTTGTTGTACTTGCTATACAAAACTATATTACATAAACGAAAGAGTGAGAAAGGTTAACTTATAATTTTCATTTTTTTCCTAATTTCATTTATTTCCAATTCTCATTTAAAAACATGTACATATCAAATATAGCACATCATTATAAAAAGGAGGAAAAAACAACAACAAAAACACAAGAACACAAAGAAAAATACAGATATATAGAAGCACAAATGGATGAGAATATGGGGGAGCCAGCATAGGCCAATGACTTTGGCCTATGCTGCAACCTATGACAAAGGGAATTGTGATTAAGAATGCTAGAAGCATCATCAGATCTATGGTCTGTTACGAGTCTCTGAATTAAAAAAAATAAAGAAATATAAAATAAGATCGCTCATTCCAAAATACTGTATTCAGCAATTTATTAGGTAAATCTCTGTTGTAGATCATGTTACCAAAACTACAGGCCTTAGTGTAATTCAAGATCAAAAAAGTATATTTGCATTTCACAAGTTAATGGCTTTACAGGTTTATGTGAAAAATTTGATGGAAATGAATGCAATAACTAACAAATAAATGTCAAGCAAACCTTTAAATGTCTTCCTTTTTGTTTTGCATGTTTTTTTCTTTAAAAAAAAAATCTTCAAAATGAACTGGTCAGTGAATATTATCATCAACAAGTCGACTTCAAAATGTTAACACAATTTTGAAGAAAAAAAAATTCAACTGAATTTAATTGCATTAAACTGAATAAAATATCCAAGTCACTCTATTTCAGTATTCGATGGATGGGAATAGTCTGAAGTCTGCTTGGATATAGTGAATTAAAATTATTTGTTTGCAATTCGCATTCTCTTGGGTGGGTTCATCTGTTTACTTGCCAGTCACCCAACTGAGTGATAAAATGCATTTTATATTTATTATTATAATATGTAAATCTGTGTCTTCTGGTGCGATATAATTTCATGAATGTTCGTTTCCTATGTGTTTATATTTTAAATACTTCAGTGTATGATGGAACAAATTTTTATTGTAAAAATCCAACTGTGTTAAAATTTTTACGTGGTTGCAATAAATAAATAAATAAATAAAGTTGTTCAGACTGTAAAGATACCTTGGATATCCTGTGGGGCTGATGTTATGTCATCTCGGCCAGGCTTGCGGTTGTTGCTCTCTTTGAAGCCATTCTCCCAAAACTTTAGAGCTTTCTTGATTTCCAAGATCTCATTGCCATCACTGGACGAGGTCATGATGATTCAATGTGATCATGAATCGACCAAAAATCCAATCAGTTGTTTGTGTTGAAGGTGGATCTACTATGATTATTCTACAACAGAACAGAAGAGAAAAGATGATAGCATATCCAGGAATGCAATACAAGTGTGAGCTTTGACTATTGTAAAATTATAACTTTCGCGAATTGTAAACAAAATACATTTTTTGCAGAAATGAATATTTGTGTATCACAAAATTTAAAGTGTTCTGTCAATTGTGATTTAAATATTTCACGGTTTGAAACTTTTGCGACTCTGAACCCACTGCACAATTGGCAAAAGTTTCATGAATCATTGGAGTAATACAATCACCCACTACAAAACATTACTCTTCCACTTTCCTTTCTTTTTTCCTTCTGTATTTCTTGCCTTTACTTTCTCTCTTTTCCCTGTTCTTCCTTTCTTTCTTTTCTCCTGATATAATCTTCTGTACTAGATTATATAAGTATTACCTCCCATCTTTGGAAATCTTCAGTCCAAACTCCACTCAAACAATCTCCCTGTAATTTTGATGTTTTAATCTTTACTTGCATGCTGCTTTCCTCTCAACTTTCTCCCAGTTTTACGACCATTCATTCAGTACCTTTGCCCATTCTCTTACTCTAGAGTCTTACATTCTCCTCCTCCTCCTCCTGAATTCTTTGACTGCCAAATCTTGAATCATTTATGGTTTCATGTGATTCATGTCTTGACTTATGAAGGCAAAGGCTTGGTCCTAGTCCTACCATAATAGTAACTGTATGCCTTATCCCATTGATTCATGCCCATTCATACCCTGGATCTCACTTGGCACTGGGGACAACTCAGACTGGGTGAAAAATAATCGAGGCAGAGTAAGCCAGGAGAGCTTGAATTGATCACTTGCCGTAGAATGGTGCGAAGTCCGTTAACTCACTCTCCCCACAAATTCACCTTCCCCGAAAGGGAGAGGTGAATTTGTGGGGAGAGTCAATCAGTGGACTTCGCACCATTCTACGTTGAGTGCACGCACATGGGGTTGTAGCTTCATGGTTTTACGGACAAAATAATTAAAAACGTCCGGAACTAGACTAATGTGTGAGTGGATCTAAGCTAACGTTAACAAACATGTTTCTTTGTAGAAGTATATGATTAATGTTATGTTATCCTTTGTATGGTGGTGGATCCAGCTCCAGTGTCCGAACACTTTTCAGAAAATAAACGATAGCAAATAAAATATCAAACGAATATCTGTCAAACTTACATAATGAATGCTCAAAGTCCTACAGAAAAAGAAGTTTATGGAATTTTAAAAAGACAACGTAGATTTAATACGATATTCCCTTCCGAGTGAAACCCTTCCCAACGACGCAGCATTTTGGTCCCTTGAAAAAGGTACTGTATTTCCGAACATGTGAAACCTATGGGAAAAAGACACAACCTTTGTTTCAATAGTGTGGTTTTCATACGCGTAATCCCACGCGTATGAAAACCCATTTTAGGCGCTTAACTGTACAAGTTCGGTAATACAATCTGTTCGGAATTACAATCCTTGACTATAAAAAAAAATATCTGCAATTCGGCCCACAAGCCGCAAATGATTTTTTAAATCAATAAACCGTTTTTAATAAATAAAGAATAGGTCTAGTAAGCCGGCGCCGCGCCGGCCACGCCAGGCGAGCGCTAGCTGCATGCATTGCACTGGACTGCGAGCTTAGGAAGCGGAAGCTCAATCTCCATCGGCAAAGCTCCGGCCAAGTACCCCTCGACGGTCTGCTTCCGATCGACGCGGTCTTGCTTTAAATCAAAAGTACAAAAACTCTGTAAAGAACACATTAACGTACGGTACAGCAACAATACATATATATTCACACCTCAGAGAACATTCACAAACTGTGTAAAATATAATTCACAGAAATGAAATTATTCAACTTACTTTTCAGCAATTCGACATTCGCGCCGCGGGAACGAAATCGAAGATGTGCTGTTAAAACATTTTGCCACCATCTCGCGCACACGCCGATTATTATAATGCTAAAATTACAAGTGTGCTAAAATAATAACGTCACAAGTTGCCCGGCCGGGTTCAAAATAAGGAATTCAACATTTTGATAGAGAATGATAGGGCCTAACAGATCTACATTAAAAACAAGCAAGAAACAAACATATGAACAAACAGACAAGACAGTCTCAGTTTCAGTTTATTTCATATTTCAAATCACATAATTGGGACATAAACAATGACCATTGCATTATTAGGAAAACATCTTCAATACTTTCAACAAAAGAAGAAAAAAATGCAAGTGAACGTACAGAGACACATATCAATATTCCATCATTTTAAAGTTAGAATAAGACGAAATGATTTGGCGTGAAATAATTATGAGGGAGTCTAGTAAGAAGCTGGGCTTGTAATTGTAGATTCCCTAATTAAGAATTCCCCAGTCAGAAGCTTTGCCCCCCCAGTTGCCCCCCCAATAATTTTCGGAGTGAAAAAAAATAAAAGGGTGGAAACTGAAAAAGAAAAGAAAAGGAAAGAAAAAAGAGAAAAAGGAATGGAGAAAAGAAGGAAAAAGAAAGAAAACGGAAACTTGGAAAGCAGTGGCGGCATCAAGGTGGGGGGGGGGGCATGGGGCAAATTTGTTCGCTCAGCTCGTGTAAATATCCTCATATTTGGGTAGTTTTATAGCCGAATAATTTCTGTACTTTTCCACTATAATAGTGTCAAAAATTTTGCTCGCTCGCTTCGCTCGCTCGCAATACAGGCCTATAACTCCCACCACATAATCAGGCCGCAAGATGATCAAATGTCCTCATATTGGGGTAGTTTTATAGCCAAATAATAATTTCTGTACATTTTCACCACAAAAAGTTTCAAAATTTTTGGCTGTTCGCAATGTATAACTACCACCTTATTATCGGGCAGCAAGATGCTCAAATGTCCTCATATCTGGGTAGTTTCATAGCCGAATATAATTTCTGTACATTTTCACGACAAAAAGTGTTCGCAATAAATAACTACCACCTCATAATCGGGCAGCAAGATGCTCAAATGTCCTCATGCATATTGGTGTAGTTTTATAGCCGAATATGTAATTTCTGTACATTTTTACTACGCAAAATGTCAAAATTTTTGCTCGCTCGCAGTATATAACTAACACCTCTTTATAATCGGGCAGTTCAGCTAGATGCTCAAAATGTCCTCATATCTGGGTAGGTTTATAGCCGAATATTCTGTACATTTTCACTACAAAAAGTGTCAAATTTTTTTTTGTCCGCCCTTGCCCCCCCAACATTTTCTTTTGCCCCCCATTTGCCCCCCCACTTTAAAAATCCTGGTGCCGCCACTGGAGAGATGATCTTAAGAAAACATTTTTTTTAAATAATAAAACGGGGGAGACGAGGCTGGGTACGATCATAACTAGGGAGCCATAAAATGGATTGCGTAAGTATTTCAGAGGGATTTTTTGAATTTGGATATTTTGAATTTGAATTATATAATGGTTACGAAAATTTGTATTTCTTGATTACCATAATACAAACAAAACCAAACTACAAAGATTAATTTTACACAGATATTTGGAGAAATAGAAATGTGACTTTTCGTAATATATGTATAAGACTAGGAAAATTAATGCACACGTACTGAAAAAACTCATTGTAAAAATTTTATTACACAAAAAGTGTTAAACTTTACCACATTGCTGGGTTGACCGGTAGCCAACACAAATCTGGTGATTTTTACCCCGTTGCCTGGTTATTTCAAACGCATCCTTCTCTAATCAAATTACCAAATTCCTGGTGAACTAATCATACACAGAAAATAATTTACGCTTTTAACCAGGCGTTTGTTTTCTGCGTATATACGAGAAGAAGTTAAAGGTTAGATTAGACTGCAACCCCTCCAACACTCGATCCGGGTCAGTTGGCCTCAATCAACTTTTTTTAACAATCAAAAAGCACGGATTGTATCCATTATATAAAACAAGGATCGGAAGAGGAAAAAAAAAATCGTTAAAATTCAAAGATATTTTGTTTGTTACACTAATAAGGCCTTTGAAATCTCAGCATTTTCTTCTACACGTACACCCATCCGGATATTTTCAATTTTTCATCATTTTGGCGATAACATTTTGTGCATCACATCGGCATTTTTACATCTTTTCTTCTTAACTCGGAATGGACTCCCTGGCCCTCCCATCCCCGGTTGCGTATGATTTGTTTTAGTGCATCATTTTGCATGGCAAGGATTAGACAGAAAAATCCGTCTGTTTGGAGGAGTTTTACAACATTTTCTGACTTTTGAGGTTCTCCGGCCTCCAAGAGGAATTCCGTGAATCCAGACGTAGTCTCAGCGGAGCATATTCCCGAACGAAATAGACTGAATTTTCGGTCTAGGCAAGGATATATGAAGTTAATAAATGTCGGCAAATTTGGTCCTGACACCCCCGCCTCCCCCTCCCCCTCCCCACCCCCCCCCCCACCCCCCCCCCCCCCCCCCCGCCCCATTGAAAGTGTTCCAGCGAGTTGTGTGTGATATGATCAGGGAGATGGGTGTTTTACTATGGTTTTCGTAGTAGCCTATCTTCCCTTGCTTGGTCTACGGAGAACCTGTGCGCAGTATATATGGTAGAATGCGACCCCGCCTAGCCCTAAACTAGGCGTTGTGGCGTGCGCCTGTAATCCAGCTAACAGTGGAAGTTATAAACTGATTCAGCGGACCCAGGTTCGAGACTGAGTCACGTCTTTCGGATGGTGACGTTAAAGGTCGGTCCCCAGACGTAAATAATCATATCTGATTGATACACGTCTGTAAAAACCCAAACACACACACACACACGCCTAGCCCTAGCCCTGCGTACCGTACCGTATACCGTATAACAGGTACGTACCGTAGCACATGTTGTCTATCTTTTTCATCTCGTATCTCTAACTTGTTGAGCTTGACTCCGAAATCTTAAATTAACAGCTGTAAGGAAAATTTGATTTACTCTTTTGGATATCTTTTGCATGTATTACAAGGTGAGAAATAGAAAATAAATTTTGGGAAGATTTGAAAATTTTCTGTTCCATTTCTAACGATTCTACTTTTAAAAGTTAGATAGGGTCAGATCTACTTCGAGTTGTCACTTCAGTCCCACGCTACTCATCTTGTGTTGTATATTCCTCCTAGTACTACGGCTATGAAACTTTGTCTTTTGTCATTTGAAAGAGAAATCAATGAAGATCGCCCATCTCAGATCAGGACCACTACTCATCCAATATACTATAGATCTACTTTACTTTTTTATTATCATTTCTTCTTCTTTCTCCATACTTCTTCTCTTCCGTCTTCTAGATCTAGATCTAGAGTCTAGATCTAGATATTCTTTTTGATCCTCTTGTTCTTCTTCTTAGTTCTTGTTCTTCTTGTTCTTGTTCTTCTTCTTGTTCTTCTTGTTCTTGTTCTTCTTGTTCTTGTTCTTCTTGTTCTTCTTGTTCTTGTTCTTGTTCTTGTTCTTCTTTTTCTTCTTCTTCTTGTTCTTGTTCTTCTTGTTCTTCTTTTTCTTCTTTTCTTCTTTTCTTCTTTTGCCTTCTTATTTAACTCAGTTATTATTGATTATAATCATCATTGTTTTATTATTTTTTATTATTACTAGACTCTATCTGATTAGGTGTAGATCTAATGACAACGTTAGAGTCTATTATTATTAATATTATTATTAGAGGTATTATTATTATTAACTAGAAATTTAATTCGTCACTGAAGACGAATTAGGTGGTCTGTCACTGTGGCAAATTGCTTTGTCAGATGTGATAATATTTCTGCAAGATTATAATCATAATGTTGGCGACAATGATGATAAGATGGTCATAGAAGTGATGACAATGACGATAATGATATATTGATAATGATGATCATAATGACAAAAATAATGAAAATCACCACGATAATCTAAGTGGCATAGCGCCCCTTCAAGTTCAATTTTATGGGCGATTTTTTTAAAAGTGCTTGAAATGGCATAAAACGTGTGCAAAATGAATTTAGGAGGATTTGAAGAATTTATAAATTTTACGCGCACACAGACGCGCGCACGGACGCGTACGCGCGCGTTTAATGAAATGACCTTGACTGGAATGACAGTGACCTTAACCATGCCAAATATGAAAGAGAAATGACATTTCGTTATGAACATATGACCATAAGTTGATTTTCACAAAATGGCGCCTGGATGACGTCACGATAACCTGATGACCTTGAAAAAGATGGGGGAACTTGACCTTATTAGGACTGATGACTGACGAAAATATGCAGAAAATTGACTGAGCCGATTTTGAGAAATCGGGATAACGAACTGGACGATTTGATATTACAGGACATGTGGGAGATTATCCCCTTAGCTTTAATACACGACAGGGAATGAGATTGTACACAAACTACTGCACACTACTTTCCAATAGACATAACACGCAAAATTAGGCAGTTTATTACATTGTTTGTGATTTTATATGTTACAGTAGTCGAAGCAAATGGTAAAATATGAGGCAAAAAAAAGAAAAAAAAATTCAAAAAAAAAATGGACCCACCGGGATTCGAACCTGGGTCGGCGGGATGGGAGGCAAGTGCTTTACCAATGGACCAAAAGTTTTCCAATAGAGATAACACGTAGACGAAAAACGGGATTCTCAAATGACATTTTGTAGTTAAAAAACGGGCATGATCCCGACATCTGATCAAAAATTGGAGAGCACACTTGTGAAAGCTTATAGTCTCAGCTATAACATATTAAAATTTGGAAGAAAATCGAGCAGAAATTACAAAGATACTGCTCAAAGAAGACGGGAATGTAGAATCAAGATTTGAGAAAAAGTCATCTCCCATAGAGAATACACGCAAAATGAGAAAAATTGACATGCCTCCTTTAATCGCAAATATACGCCATGATGCCTTTGTCAAAATGAAAAATCGTGGTGACTGATCTTGTAGAGAATTGTCTCAGCTACAACACATCAAAATTTGGAAGAAAATCAACAATCTATTACTGAAATATTGTCAAATGAATACAAAAATTATGACGTCATTTTTTCAAAATCGAATTTTTGAGTTCATATGCAAATGTGACGACGTTCCGATCCTTCGACCCCCCAATTTTTTTCATGAATTCCAATCTACAACTCATAGGCTTTCAGAAAATGTAAAAAAAATGGGGGGTCTCCACGCTTTCTGACGAGCTATGGCGGATTCTAGATAGGCATGTTTTTAGCACTTTTTACATTATATTGCCCATTGACGCGCGCACGAATTTGAAAGTTTGACGCGCGCGTGTGGCATTATGGAATGTCGAGAATGACTGTAAATAGTTGGAAATTGTCAAGAATTGTGTCAGGAATACAAACCATGCACAAAAACGGCGTTTTTACGTTCTGTACGAGTTGTGCACGCGCATAACGCGCGCGGACGCGCACGGACGGAAAATTTTGAAATGCTTAAAATGTCCTGAACCATACTCTCCTTTGATTAAAAAGTGATTTTGAGCATTTTTAAATTTTGACGCGCGCGTACGTGCGCGTCATGATGCGCGTGCGGATTTTGTTGACATTTTATGTTGACCCATGACCTGAAATTAATGTGTGTCAAATATGGTTTATTTTTGATGACTCGTTATGAAGATATGATCGATAATGTGATTTCACAAAATGGCGCCTGGATGACGTCATGATGACCTGATGACCTTGAAAAAGATGCCAGAGCTTGATCTGATATAACCTGATATCTGACGAAAATTTCATAAAAATTGGGTGAGCCGATTTTCCGGAATCATGGTAACAAGAAAGTGTATGAAAAATAAAAATAAATAATAAACTAGAAATTTAATTCGTCACTGAAGACGAATTAGGTGGTCTGTCTTTCACTGTGGCAAAGTGCTTTGTCAGGTGTGATAATATTTCTGCAAGATTATAATCATAATGTTGACAATGATCATAAGATATGGTCATATAAGTGATGACAATGACGATAATGATATATTGATAATGATGATCATAATGACAATAATGATGACAATAACCACGATAACCTAAGTGGCATAGCGCCCCTACAGGTTCAGTTTTATGGGCGATTTTTCGAAAAGTGCTTGAAATGGCATGAAACGTTTGCAAAATGAATTTGGGACGATTTGGATCATTTCTAAATTTTGCGCGTGCACGGACGCGCGGACGTACGCGTACGCGCGCGTTTAACGAAATGACCTTGACTGGAATGACAGTGACCTTAACCATGCCAAATATGAAAGAGAAATGACATTTCGTTATGAACATATGACCATAAGTTGATTTTCACAAAATGGCGCCTGGATGACGTCACAATAACCTGATGACCTTGAAAAAGATGTGGGAACTTGACCTTATTACGACTGATGACTGACGAAAATATGAAGAAAATTGACTGAGCCGATTTGGAGAAATCGGGATAACGAACTGGACGATTTGATATTGCAGGACATGTGGAAGATTATCCCCTTAGCTTTAATACACGACAGGGAATGAGATTCTACACAAACTACTGCACACTACTTTCAATAGACATAACACGCAAAATTAGGCAGTTTTTTACATTGTTTGTGATGGTATATGTTATAATAGTCGAAGAAGATGGTAGAATGAAAGGCAAAAAAAAAAAAAAAAAAAAAAAAAAAAAAATGGACCCACCGGGAGTCGAACCTGGGTCGCCGGAATGGGAGGCAAGTGCTTTACCAATGGACCAAAATATTTCCAATAGAGATAACACGTAGACGAAAAACGGGATTCTCAAATGACATTTTGTAGTTTAAAAAAGGGCATGATCCCGACATCTGATCAAAAATTGGAGGGCACACTTGTGAAAGCTTATAGTCTCAGCTATAACATACCAAAATTTGGGAGAAAATCGAGCAGAAATAACAGAGATACTGCTCAAAGAAGACGGGAATGTAGAATCAAGATTTGAGAAAAAGTCATGTCCCATAGAGAATGCACGCAAAATGAGAAAAATTGACATACCTCCTTTAATCGCAAAAATACGCCATGATCCCTTTGTCAAAATGAAAAATCGTGGTGACTGATCTTGTAGAGAATTGTCTCAGCTACAACATATCAAAATTTGGAAGAAAATCGACAACCTATTACTGAAATATTGTCAAATGAATACAAAAATTACGACGTCATTTTTTCAAAATCGAATTTTTGAGTTCATAGGCAAATATGATGACGTCACAACATTTGAGTGGCCAAAATTATACATGAATTCAGATCTACAACTTACTGGCTTTCGAAATATGTAATAAAATTTGGGGGTCAACGGACTTTCTGACGAGCTATGGCGGGTTATAGATAGGCATGTTTTTACCACTTTTTACATTATATTGCCCATTGACGCGCGCACGAATTTGAAAGTTTGACGCGCGCGTGTGGCATTATGGAATGTCGAGAATGACTGTAAATAGTTGGAAATTGTCAAGAATAGTATCAGGAAGACAGACCATGCGAAAAAACGGCGTTTTTACGTTCTGTACGCGCTGTGCGCGCGCATAACGCGCGCGCGGACGCGCACGAACGGAAAATTTTGAAATGCTTAAAATGTCCTGATCCGTACTCTAATTTGATAAAAAAGTGATTTTGAGCAATTCTAAATTTTGACGCGCGCGTACGTGCGCGTCATGATGCGCGCGCGGATTTTATTGACATTTTATGTTGACCCTTGACCTGAAGTTCATGTGTGTCAAATATAAGACATTTTTGATGACTCGTTATGAAGATATGATCAATATTGTCATTTTACAAAATGGCGCCTGGATGACGTCATGATATTCTGATGACCTTGAAATAGATACCCGGGCTTGACCTGTTATGACCTGATATCTGACGAAAATTTGATAAAAATTGGCTGAGCTGATTTTGAGGAATCATGGTAACAAGAAAGTGGGAGAAAAATAAAAATAAATAATAAATAATAATAATAATAAAGAAAATTCTGACGAAATTAAAAGGTGATCTGTCAATGACAGACCACCTAATAAATAAATAAATAAAGAAAATTCTGACGAAATTAAGAGGTGATCTGTCGATACCGACAGACCACCTAATAATTATCATTTATTAGACCCTATTATTATTGTTAATCAATTGAACTTTTTATTTTCACAGCATTCCCAAGATGTCGTCCCGTGCTATGAGAAAACTTTGTAATGAACCTGACATCATGCTCAGGGATGAGGAGGAGATAGATGAAGATGGAGACCAAGCAACCATAGATGACACTCAAAGGTCTAAAAAGTCCAAGGGGAAAAAGAAGAAAGTAGTGAATCCATTTGAGTTGGTATGCTTGACATTTTTTTTCCCCCTTCATTTTTGTTAGGAATTATCTTATTAAAAAAATTATGAATATAATGAAAAGAAGAAAATATTTGAATAGAGGTATTTTTGACAAATTTGATTAGTTCATTTAACTTCTTATCTGTCATTTCCATAGACAGAAATAGCCGTCTGTTATGGGGAAATCTTTAATATTTCTGACATTTATCAACCTTCCCCATAGACAGACGGCAAGACGTTATGTACACAACAGCAGGGGGACGATCAGCCGGTCTGCACGGCGGCCGTTTTGTAACCACCCTAGATCTACTGTTTTTTCTCCATTTCCCCTCTATTTATATAGGCCTAGGGCCTACTATAGTTAGAACTATACATAATGTGGACCATTTAAAATGACAGAAATAAAATGTCAGAGGTACAAAAAGTTGAAATATTATGACTACCGAGCTGGTATAGTTGTAGTTTTTGATACCGTACGTCCGATCCACTGCACAGTGCACATCGACATACACTGGCAATACACACCGACACACACAATCTGTGTATTGGATTACAGAGATTGGCCCCATACTACGGCTAGTACGGTCTTTCAGTCTCTATGTACGGAGGTCTAGTGGAGCCAGACGCAGTCTCAGCGGAACAACCGACGATACAGAGAGACTGAAGCTTTTGGTCTATCATTTCCACTGAGCTATGAATAGTGTAATATTGATTGTCATTGATTATTATTTTTAATGTAACAGCAACTTATGGCATCTTGACATATGCTTAGAGATTCCCAAATGTTGATTGAAGTGTGTCATTTTCCAATGAGTAATGAATAGTATATTATTGATAAATGAATGTGAATGCCAAACTGGAGCAACTTATGGCATCTTGACAAAAGCTGATAGCGTCTGAAAACTGGATTGGAGTTTGTTACTGATTATATGAATACTGTCTTTCACAACAGTTGAATGATATAGATGATGCCCAATCTGACAGTGAAGAACCAGCACATGTTGAATCTGTTGAAGATCAGAATGGAATAGAGAAAAGCACAGAAGGCATTGAAAATGGATTGGATAATGCAGATCAGACTACAACAGAAGTGAAATCAAAGAAGAAAAAGAAAAAGAAGAAGAAGAAACAGAAGGGAGGAACTAGCAGCGGACAAGCAGAGGATGTAAGTTTAGTGAAAAGTTCTTTGTGTGTTAGCCATCCAACTTTTTTAAAAGTTCAAATGTGTATATTCCTTAAAAAAAAAAAATGTTGTATTTAATAAAGACATATGCCAAATATGTCCTTTTTCTCTGTGTGTTTAGGTCATATGCTTTGAAAATTTTTACCAACTTAACTAATAACTATAGAAAACATCCACAGTATCAAATGAACATATAAAACACAGAACAGAAAATGAGAAAAGTAAATCTACCAAAATCGACAGGAAAGGAAAATATTATTTCACTTCCATGTGATTAAAGTGACTTGATTTTAAAACCACCAACAATTCTTCAAGAATCTTTGCTAATTGCTGAGGAGGCAATTATTCCGTGTCCATCAGTGTACTTCAGTATTTTGCAATGAATTACAGACTAGGTGAAACAAGGAAAACTCTAATTTACAGATCTTCTGTTTCTCTTATGTATTTTGCTCTTCAGGAAGATGAAATTGATGCTAGTATACGAGAGGTTAACGAGATCTTAAAGACATCTCCTCCCCATTCAGCCTCTGCATCATTGACGTCAGAGCAAGGTTCCAGGGCTGCCCACTCTAAATCTTTATTGTCTATTGAACATAAGCATCTCAACCCAGAGAATGAGCTGAGAAGGATATTTGGAGCCAGTGTCATTAGAAATGAACAGAGGTAGATATGCTTTAGTTTAGGCCCGTTTCGAGTACTCGATTAACCGTCTACTCGCCCGATAGGGTCACTACACGACTAATGAAATTTCCATCGACTACTCGGTAACATATTTGGAACTTGTGAATAACCCCCCAAAACCTCTAATTCAGAATAAAATATAGAAATTTATCACTTAATTGTTAGTTCTAAGATATTTTAATGTCATTTGAATCAATAAAATTCACATGAGAGCGTTTCTTTTCGGTAGCTAAGTTCTCGAGGATCGAGCAGTAAAAACAAAGTCTGGCTGAGTAGGCTCCCGATACATCGGAAGCTGCAGTTATAAGCGGGTGTGTGAGCCAGCCGCGCACACATCGGTCACCGCGATGTACACCGTATACATGTAGCTCACCGTGTAAGCGAGCTCCTATCAAATTTTTGTAAAAATGAAAGGACGCGTATCAGCACAGAATATTTTAAAGATAGTAATAGATGAAAACAAAAGGACACTGAAATACTCCTTACTTGCTACGCGCGCTTGTTCGTTACCGACGGGTCATGCATGGGCATGCCCATGTCGATTTGACGAGGGCATTGAATTTGATGTCGATCGCACGCTCAGAATGTGCACAATTTCAATACGGAGAAAGATGAATGGGATTTCGTGTACTAAAACGCTCCGAACCCAACTGTACTTTCGGGTACGAGCGCCACCTCTTGGCGACTGGTAAACAACTGCAATATCATGATTACGACTGTGATGAAAAGGGGGAAGGAAATGACGATCTATTTCGCTTGATTTTACCTTGATTTTAATTTAGTCTTCACGAAAGTAGATAGGAGGAGATAATTTGCATTGCTCTGAATTTTAGAACCAACACTGATCGTTTTAAACTTGTTTAATTTTAACATTTTAATACGGAAATCGGACATTAGTTACGGTTGTTGCATAGGCTGTTTGGGACTGGTTGCATGGCTTCACGTTGGTGCTCCGGCCTGAAAAGGTTGCGCGCTTCGGGGCCGGAGCAGTCGGCCTGTCTTATTGCCAAAATCATTATACCGAGTAGTCGACTACTCGTCCGAAAAAATGTCCGTGTAAACGACTACCGAAAATGGCCTTTCAAAACGGGCCTACTTTAGTTTATAATGTTGCAGGGAATTGACATTTTGCTGGTAAAGTTCAAAATTAGTTTGCAATATGAGTTAACAGGGATAATAGTGTTCAGTCAAGTGGATAGTCATTTATCTCAATCCAGCTTGTGTCTTGAGATTACTCATACAGAGCTATTATCGAGCATGAAGATGACAGGGCCCAAGATGTTTCTAGCTGGGGCCTAAGGAAAAGGTGTGTTATGCAAAAATCCAACTGTATTCTACAGGTTAATGGATATATGGCAATGTGTGTTTCCTTTATAAATATGATTTTTTTTTTTTTAAACACCAACAAATCAAGTGGAAACTCTGAAAATCATGGGATCATGACTTCAAAGGTAAAATGTCAAAAGGTATTAAAAATGAGAGTGGCCTGACATTTTGGTATGTTGTTGATAAAGATGACTTAATTCCCTTCAGCTTCCACCAGGCATTGTCCCTAGTATTGCTCATGAGGTTTAGATGAAGCTTTAGCATGATATACTGGAACTTTTAAATTAAAAATTGTTTTTTTTTTTTTTTTGCCTTCAAGATTATATGTTTCTGATTCAACAGTGTTGGCAGCTTTGCCCTTAGCTTGATTTTATTTCGTGTTATCAATGTTTGTACGATTACCAAGTTTCATTACTTGATGATTTTTCTTCTTTTTGTGAAGGCATAGAGGAAGAAACCGGCAATACCAGAAATCAACCTGGCTGGTTACAGCTAAGCAGTCGTGGCCTAAAATGACAAAAACAGGTACAACAAAGATTTGTTACAGGTACAATTTTATTAATCTCTTGACAAGCATCTTGAGGTTTTGCTGTTTATGGACTGGTGTAGTTTTCAAATTTTTCAGCCCACCCATTTCAGTCCCGGATTCACTTAGCCCATTGTGTACGTGAACCAGGTGGGCCCTGTATTAAACGTATGGGATTGAGAGAATTCAGTAGTCATTGGGTTAAAAGAATGTAAGCAGGTGTATTTTGCAGTTGCTTTTGAATTGTAAAACTAATTGATAATAGTAATGAAGGGGTCATTTTTAACAAGCCTATTTGTGCTTTCCATGATCCCGCCACTATTATTTATTATACTGATTTGTATTGATTGATTGTAATATGTTTTTATGGTGGAAGTAAATGATTGATTGATTGATTGATAATTTCTTTTTTGCTGCTTGTCTTTTCAGGTTTAACAATGCAACACATCTGCACTGAGGGAAGGTACGTTTATCTTCCATTTTAAGAATTCAATTTAAGTACCAGTAATTATATCTTAATGATTAATGATGATTTAGTGTTTTTAATTGGAAGCTGATTTGCCTTTCATATGGATTTCATCATGTTCGATGTAAAGTTTCTGCAGATGCATGTCACATATATTACTTCATCAATCAAATAGGTTTTTTGAGATGTAAAGTGTACATGTCTTTGTAGAGTTCCCTATATTTAAAGTGTACCAACCACCTGAAAAAAATAATTTATGTACAGCTAGAGTGTATAAAATTAAGCACAAAACACTTTACCTTACCTTCTATGGGTTAACGGTTAAGGATCATGAAGAAAATGAAAGAAAACATAAGACCCGCTCGCGCTGAACCGAACTCCGACTTTGGTTCTGCGCAGCCCTAATTTGTGCGAGCGCGTACTGGTGCATTGACTAGTCTACTTACAAGTCGCCGTAATGTTTATAGAAACAATATTTGAAGCTCAAACTTTGAGTATAGTATAGAGACATGGAACCCCTTTTAATATATTTCCTTATTTTCAAAATATTGGAATTAATTGCTTTGCATACTCAGTACACTTTTACACTCACAGCAAACATGTTTGTTTTTTTTTACTTTGTACATGGTAAATTATACATTCTTGCATCATATCTTGATGGTCATGTTTTAAAATCAAAGTTTAAATCAAAGAACCATATGACAAAGATATAATCCCAGATATATTGCAATTTCATGATTCTATATTTTGCTTCTATTTCCTATTCTGGATTGCTTCTTTCTCGTTAGGTATGAGACGTTTGAATATGAGCACTCTAAGGATTACCAGAATGTCCAGTTTGATTTCTGGGATGCAGTAGAAACTATGAATCCTGCAAATATTATGGTGAGGACTGTTATCGGATTTTTTTTCCCCGTGAGCTCTGTTTGTATCAAACAATATTGCTGATTGCTGTTAATGACTTATTGCCTTGTTATATTCATATATATATAGAAAGACAATAAATCAGTGTTGCTGCAATTTTATTGTAGTGTATCTCTGCAGTCATTGAATGCATGCATTGTTGCTGAGGCAACCTTATGTTCAAGTAATGAAAAATTAGAGAGACACTAAGAATCATTGATCATTTGTGTTGTGAAAGAATGCTCGTATATCAGGGGAAGCTTGAACTGCAAAAATGTAAAGGATAACAAAATTAGCTCAATACCGCGTACACTGAAAATCAATGCAGGTATATATGCGTATATGAGACAACATATAGTACAGTTCTAGCAGACCTAATGTCCTGATATCTTTCATTGCTTTTTCTTGGCTTTTATTTTGTGTCATATTTTTTGTAGAAGATGTCATTTCTTTGTAGTTGTGAATATCCAGACAAGTGTAGGACATGTTTGATTTGCGAATGTTATTTTGAATAATAATTTCTGTTATACATGTGTACAATATAGATGCGAATGCATTAAATGTACTTTGAATATTGTGGGAACATCAAATTTAGCTATTAATTTTGTTTTCTACTGCAGGCTATAATGAATGCACATCCTTACCATATAGACAGCTTGCTACAGCTGAGTGAAGTCTCGCGGATCAATGAAGACATGGGCATGTCCATAGATCTTATAGGTAAACAACAATCCGCCGTTCTACTCTATACATCCTTGATATTGACATCATTGATAACAACATCACCATTTTGTGATGCATTATTTTCTTTTAAAGAATATTTACATGTTGCTTCATTTCTTTGTACCCATCACATATACTTTTATTCAACCCCTTCGGTGACAGAGGTGGTTTAAACCACCCAAATTTTATGTGGTATCTAATATTTTTGGACAGTATAAGATCTTTCTGGTCTTTCAGTTCAAGAAATTTGAAGTTACATGTAGATGTCATGGACCGTGACAATGTTTGTGTCAAGATGAACAACAATGAATGAAATAATGAAATAACGAATGATTAAGAGGTAATGATTGATAACTTGTCTCATAAATTTATATGGGACACATGTAATCTTGGCTGCATCATGAAGTGCATTTTCCAATAAATTTTAAAGATAATATACTTGCAATCAGTCATCAGCATGCAATTTCTTTATCCATTGGAGACAGTTTCATTATCATTCTTGTAACGATGCAAACTTATAAATTTGCATAAAGCCCTATATTCTCATATGTGCATCTTTTCCAAACAGAAAGAGCTCTGTACGTGTATGAGACAGCCTTCCACACACTGTTTAGTTTAGCCGAGGGGACATGTCAGTTGAGTTACAGACACGCAGAGAACAGGGGTTTCTTCCTAGCGCTCTTCAGGCATCTAACATGTCTAGGTCAGAAAGGCTGTAACAGGACTGCTCTGGAGTTCAGCAAACTTTTATTAGGGTGAGTAGTTGACATTGAAGGGTATGGAAAACACTTGCAAGGTTGCAGAATCGGTCAGAGCATATCTGGATTTCTTAAACCACTGGCAGAAAGTCAACTTACAAATGCAAGTATATATGTCAGTATGTTTCTAAGGAATCAGTGAATGATTGTTAAAATAATCTGTCTCCAAGTTTTGTTTGAGAAATTATTGCGAAACATAATTATCAATGAGCCACTGTACTCTCTGGATCTGATGTATTAACGTGATGTGAAGTTTGCAGCCCTTCCTTCTATTAATCAACAAAAAAATCTGAAAATTTGATTGTAAGAAATTTGTAGTCTTGCTCTTTTGCTGAAGAGTAAGTTTAAAAAAAATTTTATTTGTGAAAAAATATTTGGTACTGCAGAATCGGAAAATGGCTTTGAAGAGAGACATATTAAATCTTTTTGTCGTGGACTCATCAGAGTATACTGCAAGAATGAACAGAAACCGAAATCAAACAATATAAACAGAAACTAAAGGAACAAAGCATGCAAAATATAAAGAGTTTTAATTGGCTGCCTGAAAAGAACTTCCAATTTTCTAAAGAGATGATGATATCTTTTTAATGTAAATAATACCACATTGTGTTTCCTCTGCCCCATGTCTCCTATTGCAGATTAGAGCCAGATAAAGACCCTCTGGGTGTTCTCCTCCTGATAGACTACTATGCCTTGAAGACAGATCAACATGATTACCTCATCAGAATGTATGCTGAGTGGGAGGTACTTACTTTTTAAGTTTTATCCATCCTTCAGATAAGATATTGAATTGAGGTTACTTGTGTAGTAGAGCTACACCCTATGCATGTTAAGAGGCACAGAGTAAGGGGAAACCCTGGTGGAGTGGTTCCCTGCTTTTGCCAGTCAGTTATAACAGAAGGAGAGACGTGAGGATTTTATGTGATTAAGTCCCCTTTCCCCCTCCCAGGAATAGGTGGTGCAAGATCATTATTAAACAGTACCAATCACCAAAAAATATCTTTCTCTGTAAAAGAGATTCCATTGTATTGTACTATATTATACTATATTCAAAATATATGGGCTTCAAATGTCACTTCTATACAGAGATATTGCAAGTTTAATTACACTCTCTATAAGCGCAAAAGCGACTCGTGAGTAGACTACTCGACGCATCTGTACGTGCAAGCACCTTAATGCTATCCTTTATTGCCTTCATACTCCTAAACTGTTGACCTGCAGAATGCCAGATAAAGTTTTTTTAGGTTAATTTTATACTTTATAGCAGTATACAAATTATTTTTTTCAGGTGGTTGGTACACTTTAATAATATTGATAACGTTATGTAACATATGTTCACAGGGGGCAGATTTGGGTTTGAATGGCTTATTCTGATCAACTGGCACTCCCACCACAAGGTTAAGGCCCTCAAGCTCTTTGTCTAATGCTTTGCGTGAGTGCTAAGAGTTTCGTCTAATAATTTTGATTTCCATGGTTACGATCCAGGCTCATCGGAACCTGTCGCAGCTTCCAAACTGGGCATTCTCCATTGCCATGGCATATTTCTATAGCAGCTCATCCTCATCATCTTCATCATCATCCAATCAACCAGATACCAGCAGAGCAGATTCTCTTCTACAAGATGCTCTGCTTATGTTCCCCTCAGTAAGTACAATACAGGGATAGTTTTTATTCATCACAAAAGGTTTTGTTACGTAAGACTAAATTGTAATCAGTTTTTTTTTGTGTGTGTTCTTGTTTGTTCGTACAATTAAAGAGTGCATGGGTATGGATATAAACAGGGATAACAATTTTCATACTATAGCTGTAATTTTATCCCAAATGACACCTACTGAAATCATGCTCTTTCAGTTTTCATGTTGTACAGCACATTGGGCTTTAACATATCTGGGTCTCTTTTTCAGGTCCATTGGCTAAAACCAACTGGTATCCCTATATATATATATATATATATTTACATACAATGATGAGTTCACTGCTGTGGCCATAAATGTGCCGCCTAGATGTACATGTAATACCTTCTGTTTTATATTTGATATATTCATGTTTGAAGTAAGAAAGAAACAAAAGAATATCAAAGTTATGAAAAAACAAGAAAAAAACGAGGATGAAACCAGTAACAGGAACAAGATGATACTTCATAGCTAATGATCAACAAAAAAAAAGTAAGAGCAAAAAGTAAGAGAGAAAGTAGAAAAAACAGAAAAATTTGTAGGAAAAGAATGAGGGAGAAGAACAGTAGGATTATGGTGATGTAATCATGGCGACGTAATCTTTTCATTCTTGCTGCATCATCCAGGTACTTCTTGCCCTGCTGGAGAAATGCAACATCCAACCTGATGCGGCCATTGCCCGTCATCCCTTCTTCACTCTAACAATGGCAATGTAAGTCAATACCGTCGTAGATAAATAGAAGGTAACAAGGGAGAAGGAGTGTGCAATATACAGGTCATTTCTGACATCTCGAACAAGTTAAACCACAAATATGACACACATATAGTTGAATCTATTAAAGTGGATCTGTTTAATGCAAAAAATTACACCTGGAAGGAGGCAGAGAGTATGGCATGACTGTAGAGGTCATCTGCTGAGTGGAGAAGAAGGATTCTTTTCATTCATATTTTTATCCAAAATTTCTATTCAGCACACTATATTCAGTGTGTATTTATTCTTTATCCTTTCTATTTTCACTTATCTTTATAGCCATACAGCTCTTAAACAGCTTGTGGAGCTGTTTATTGCAAGGAATTATTCCTTCTGGAAGGAGGCAGAGAGTATGGCATGGCTAGAGAGGAATGCTAGAGAGGTCATTCGCAGAGTGGACTCAGGAGAGCCAAAAGTCAAAGAATATGCTGAAAAGTAAGTGAGAAATAAAGTAATATTTAGGAATTTTAGATTTTAGGATACAAATATCCATTCAAATTGTTGGGGACATCAAGAAATTAAAACAAGCACCAAATTGCATGTTTGTCTCAAGAAATGAAAATTTTAAGCAACTTTGGCACTGCCCCCAAGTGTATTTATAAAATTAATTCAGAAAAGAAAGTAATACATTTCATTCTTGAGTAGAGGTCGATTTATAATTTTTTTTTTTTTTGCATGGTTCAACCACTTTTGTTTTGTTTTTAGTGCAAAATGTTGAACACTACCTTTAAAGAATATTATTAGACATTCTTCTCTATTATCACAATGTTCTCTCTAGGCGAGAAGCCCGCTACCATGGGACACCACGGAACATCTACCGACACATCTTCCTGTCAGAGCATCTTGGAATCAAACTCAAGCTACCTCCAGAGCTTGCTAACACTCCAGTCATGTCCTTTGATCCTCTTCCACCAAAAGACTCAGACATTGGTTACTCAAGGCCAGATCAGTGAGTTCATTCATACTTTCTCGTCATGTTACCTTTAAACAGTATCTAACGATTGATGAAATATCATAAGCTCTGAGCTTTAATGTATATGTATTAATGTTTCATGATGGACTTATGAACAAATAAAGAGATGGCCTGGTTCCACATGACTTTGTATTCCTAGTATATGTCTGAATTATGAGGGACCCTACATGATTTTACATCTTTTTATTACTGTTTCATAGTTATTTCATTGACAGAATTATAAAGATGTTGGTTTGGTATTTTCCATTTCTGCTGTTGTTTTTGTATTTTTAATTCATTTTGCATCACTTTACTTATTAACATAGATATTCTATACAAAATCTGAGGTTTTTACTTGGGCAGTTGATGCCCATTTTACCAAGTGATATAAACTAACTTTCTAAGGAAAAGGTGCTCAAAGACCTTTAATTTTTTTTTTTTAAATCTCAATCTTTCAGCCGATTGAGGCCTGTCTCAAGAGGGCGTGCAGGAAATATGTTTACGGAGTTTCTGCGCTCACTTGTACCATCATATGTGCCACCGGTAAGTTCATCATCTTTTCAATCCTTTTCATGTAACACTCCTATTATTATATTCTTCCTAATGGGAGTAGAAAAATTATTTTTAACTTTACTAGAATTCAACACTCTCTTCAATCGTGTTTCATTGTATGGTACTTGGTACAGAAGCAGACATTCAACGTATCAGGACAGATTTTAATGAAAGTCAATGATATACCTTTTGTGTGATGCAGCCCCCTGGGGATGGAGGAGAAGATGAAGCTGAAGTAGACGAGGATCTGGGAGCAGCAGGAGGCTACCTCAGTCAGAACAGCAACCTGCGTCAGGGAGTAGGAGCTGTCATGGAGGCCATGAGGGAGCTCCTGCAGACCCTGGAGCCACTGCAGAGACAAGGAGACAACTCAGATGAGGAGGAAGAGGAAGACGATGGACCTCAGCTTGAAGAGCTAGACTGAGAAACCAGAGCGATACTGTAAAACAAGAAATTCCCATGTTGATAGATGTTTTGGGAATTTTGTGAGTGATGCTGCAAAATGATTGAATGACAACATGGAATTTTGGAATTTGCAAAAACGGCTGTCATTAACAATTCGTGACAGTTTTATATCACATAAATTTTGTTTTATAGTATCGTGGGGGCCGTACATGTATGTCTGCAAATTAGAAATCTGTCTCGACATTGTATACTAATACTTACATTGTACGCCTCACAGACTAGCTGTTGCTGATAGTCATTCAAGGATGAAAGTGCCAAATTAGTGTTCCACAAAGAAAGTTGGTGAATGATACCAAACTTCATGTCATTGCAGAAAGGAACATCAAGACAAATGATTGAACAGCCAATTGAATTGTTTCATTGGGATATGTAAAGACTGGTTGAAAAGGATGTGAAATCCACAGCTATATAAATGCAGAAGAAATGAGAATGGCAAGAGTACTTGTGTAATGCTTTGTACTGACTGAACTGAGTTGTTCAAGGTATACTATGCAGAGCACTGGCGGACCCAGGCCCCCCCCCCCCCCCCTGTCCTGGCCCCCCCCCCCAAAAAAAAAAGGCACTCAAAAACGCTGGCCTTTTCTTCTTTTAATTTCTTGTCAGAGGATTTGGGAGGAAATTTTTTTTTTTTTGCTTGTCAGAAAATTTTCAGAATATTGTGCCCCCTCCCTTACAAAATCCTGGATCCGTCACTGATGCAGAGTGATGAAGTACTCTATGTAGATAAGTTGAATGTTATAAAAAGAAATATTTGATGAATTCTATGTGAAGAGAAATTGAAGTGCCTTATTGGCTACTAAAAGTAGCCCTGTGAAATAAATGCTTGGATGTAGGATACTCAAATAAATTTATGGAAACTGGAATTTGCAGTAGAAATAATGAAGCCCTGAAGATGTTAATGAACTGTATGCTAGTGACTGAAAATGAATGTATTTTATGTGCATATTGTACGTCACAAAAGGTAAATCACGGCATATTTATGATCAGTAATATTTATTTGAATTTAAAAATTGGAGCAAATTGTATCAAGCTAAGGTGTGCCAACAATAGAGTGTGGGTTATTTTCCAACTAAATAAAATTGTTGAATAGGATATGAAATATTCATATGTGATCTTGAACTACATAGAGATTCCATGGATACTTGTGCCATTTGTGTCTTGCTATTTGTCAACTCAAATGCAAAAACAGGGTACCAAACCTGGACAAGGGCTTTGATGTCTTTAACCCTTTCAGGACAGGAATTATTTAAGAGCTAAATTGATCACATTTTGTTCTTCAAATTGGCAACAATATTATTTTTCTTTTAATGCTACAAGATTCTAATAAGGTGTAATGTCTTTGAAAACAATATACATGGTTAAAAAAGATTGTTGGTAAGTTGAAAAAGTTGCCAATTTTGATAAAAAACAATGATTTTGAACCTCTCAATGTGTTGCCAATTTAAGGATTTTAAAACTTATTCTCCTTTTTAAAATTCCTGGGATCAAACGCAATATGGTCATGTAACAAAAATGGATATAGTGTGTGCAGAATTTTTTGCTCTTTCTACTTATGCTTCTGGTATATTTTTTAGAGCTCTGAATCAAAAGTTATTGAGCCAAACCACAAAATGTGGTCAGTTGTCTCGAAAGGGTTAAATATAATCCTTCATGTTTTGAAAATATATTGTACTGCCTTGAAGACATTTAATTATCTTCTGGAACCAGCTGTTCTATAATGTACAGCGAGCTTGCTGTTTAAGGTATTATACAGCCAATTGCATGTAATGTATTTGATGTACATGTAGATGTTTTTGTCACCCCGTGTAATATGTTCAAGCAAATGTCTTAAGACAGGAAGTTTAAGCATGTTAGTGTTTCTGTAATACAGAAGCGGATCTAGAGGGGGGGGTTGGGGGGGTTGCAACCCCCCCCCAAAAAAAAAATCCGGGGACCATTTTTTTTTTTTTATCTTATCTTTTTTTTAAAACTTATAATTTTATTTTATTCTGTTTATGTATTTATTTTATTTTTTATTATTATTCTGCCAGTCCATCATATTCGACTGAGATTTGCCAGTGAGTATCAGTGACAAGCTGTTCATAATAAAAGTATTAGGCTGACAGTGCTTATTCCAAGGTCCCCAATTCTTTGTATCTGTGTTGTCAACTGGCCTTACATTGCAGGAAAATGCAACTAAATTTTACAAATTTTCATGGGGGGGTTAATTTGGCAATGACCTCTATACCAAAAATAGTGGTGTTTTAGATGCAAGAAAACGCCATTTTCACACACAGATTTTCAAAAATTCTCCCTACTGTGGGAGGGGGGACACCCCCCTCCCACACCCTCCCCCCCCCTCACTCGCTCCGCTCGCTCGGGCTCGGTCGCTACGCTCCCTCGCATACCGCCCCCAACCCCCCCCTTTATAAAAAGCTAGATCCGCCCCTGTAATACATGTATATTATTCCGTAACTTAATATGGAATTTGTCATGTCCAGTAATATATTCTGATTTAGACATGACAATTTGCAGGGGAGTAAAGGTTAACAAAAATACTTCATGCAGCACTAAGTGAGGAGATTTCTGGCCCTTGCATGGCAATTACCCTCGCAAAATTGTTTAGGGAGTTCTTTAATAATATTAAATTAAAGTTTAAAATGAAATTGTAGCTGGGATGTCATTGATAAAATGGAGTTATGAATAATATTGAGATGGCATCTTGATTAGGAGTATACTGTATTTGAAATCATTTTGAAGCGTACAACTAATGATGAGTTTCTATTGACTGAATATATTCCTTCCAAATGGTAGGAATAAGCTTCATGTGTATGAAGCCTTAGGATAAGTGCAATGTTAGAGTTTAAGTTACCTTCAAATTTGGCTTTTCATTCATTGTGTATAGATAGTTTCTTTGGTGCTTTAGTTATGGGAAAAAAATATCAAATAATGAAAGGCAAAAGAATACTGGTAGAAGGTTATGGATCAATAGAGTACTGAAGTGCTGACGTCATATTCGCTCGTCGTCCAGGATACTGGTTCCAAACAACAGATCCCGCGCATGAGGTTCATCGCAAAGTCATTCAAGCAACGGGCTGGAGCAGGGCAACTTCAGTGTTTATCGCTGGTGTGATCACACCATTGTTTAGCACAAAATTGTTAGGAACCAGCAACCTTGACAGCTTGGCTGGTATGACGTCACACTTCGGTACTCTACATTACATGCAAGAGAAAAATCTACATTTGCCATGGTCCACACAAATGTAGTACATGTATTCATGGTAAAAGAAATTGCTTGAATACTCTGACCACTGAACTGGGTAGCCTAGCTAAAGGCAGAGTAATATTATTTGGTAGATATGAAGGCTATACCACAATCTAATATTGTTTCTCTATCTCTCTGTGTATCCTTCCTTTTTCTTCCTTCGCCCCCTGTCTTTATAATCATTTGACTTTCTGACTAGAAATATCCAGTTTGTACATTTCATACGTATAGGTTTGTGTCTCTGCATCATTACAGTTTTCAACATTTTATTTGTCTTCCTTTGAATGAACATGTACATGTACTATGATCTACAATGCTCTAAATGTACTATTGCAGATTACTAGTACAAATGCAATATTATGAGATTTTTTCATTAAAAAAGTCTTTACACATGTATTCAGTTTTATAGCCTAGCTGTTATTTTTGTTGTAACATGTACATTTTTTCTGTTATTTATGTAAGCCATCATTTGGGCCTGTTGCACAAAACTTGCATTTAATCGCAACTCTTAAAAATCAAACGCAAGTCCTTAATGCGCACTTCTGATTTGCTGAAAATAAAGTTGCGTTTCATTTTCCTGAGTTGCATTCAAATGCAAGTTTTGTGCAATGGGGCCCAGTGAAGGTTAGAATTGGATTCTTTCATGGAAATTCTACATACCATGTTTCAATTACATACATTTAAAATATTAAATCCATCCAAATATGCACACCAACCCGTAACATTAAAAAATGAAACTAAAAAGGAATTAATAAAGTATATCACAAAAAGAACTGACATGTTTAATAAAGCAAATTTTATTGCATAATGCCACATATATAGAAGTTACAGGATATATATTATTCATTTTGAAAAAATAAACCTATTTTAATCACTGGTTAAAGCAGTAATATATACATGAAATGCATTACAAACATATGTCTGCATTTATTACAATTTATAAAAGGAGAACACTCATGACTTCATCTTTATACTGTACCAAACTTAAAGTACTGCCATTTCTGATTCTATTGAAACAAAATAATATCAATCTAGTCTCTTCTCTTTCAGAGGGGATATCAATCAGCAATTGATAAAGCCAACATAAACAATTCATTTGGAGTAAAAAAAAAAAAAAAGTCTTAACTAATTTGCAGACTCTTGATTGCAGGATTTTACCCTTATGTTCAAGCACCCAATGCAGAGCTGCCAAGTCTCCCTGATTGTCAGGGAGACTCCCTGAAAATTAGCTGATTTTAGAGTGAAAAACGCCAGATTTTCAACAATCTCCCTGATTCATACATTGATTTCTTCCATTGAATTGTGTGTAATAGAGAAAGATCTCCCTGATTTCTATGTAAATTCTTCCTGAAAGGTGGATATTTAAGTTGGCAGCTCTGCCTATGTTTTGACACCCAAGTTTTGACACTTCCATGCCATGATGTCCCTATATCTTGTAACGCCTATGTTCTGACCCCCAACTTTGGATACTTCCATGTTTCAATACCCAATGATTTTCACATCCAATGATTCACAAAGCATGTGCAAAGCTGTAAAGAGCAACTCTCAATTTACATGCATTCAAAGCAGAGCACTCATTCATTGTAAATTACACATTCCTCCTTGTTTACAAATTTTCTCCGAGAAATAACTCCTTGTAGATTTCTTGTACATTTCAGAAATTACTCCCGAGTAGATTTTATGTCAATTTCTTCTCCCTGTAATTTACAATACAATTTTGCCATTGTTACACACCTGTTTTTGTAGATTTCATACTAAGTATTTCCTGTGTGCAATATACAACCTGTCAGTCAAGGATGTCTGATCAGTTTTTCTCTGTAACTAGTTTAAGTTCTATGATGATATAACATTGTGTTGTGCCAAAGTTCACCTGTATATATTCTACAGTAGAGCCAATACAAGCAAAATGGCAATAGCTAATGATGACGAAAGAGTTATTCTGCTGTAAGATTTAGGTTTACATAAGTAATTTGTTGAATGATACCTAAAAAACCTCAAGGAAAATCCTGAGTTAATGATGAACAAAACACATGATTTTTAATCACTTCTACTGAATTTGAATACAGACCAAAATAATTATGACCGCATGTCCAATATGTTTCTGTCAACATGTATATCAATCACATTTTACTACTATTTATGATGCCATTATTTCAAATAGTATTCTTCATTACATAAAATACTAGAAAGAAAAGGATACAAACATGATTTTTAGTAAACTGACCTTTGAGCACTGACCAAGTCATGTCCCTGAGAAAATGCATAATGAGGTGAAGCTAAAAGATAATACCTTTTACACCTCTAAACTGGCTGACAAACAACAAAATTGTGACCATTTGGACTACTTTTTTTCAACTTAGAAGAGTAATATTCCTTCCAATTCTATGGGCGGCAAATAGCAAATATCTCCATCACTAAGCAGTGCATAGTGTTGTCTCGTCTGAACATGAAGGTTTCCAAAAACCACACCTAGTCTCATATTGTTCTTCTTTAGCTTCCTCCATTCATCTGGGAGGACTTCTATTCCTTCCGATTCCACAGATGCAGGTACATTATAACATTATAACAAACTCCTTGGGACCAAGGAAATTACCTCTTTATATCAAAACCTTGTTATATCAGGGCTAAAAGACAAGAGAATACAAAGAAGTGGGACCGGCAAATTACCTTCTTATAACGAGAATTTGTTGTAACAGTGTTCTTTATAACAAGGCTCCACTGTATCTCCATTTCAAAGTAGTGCATTGTGGAGTCCTATCTGGATAGGGACATATCTAACAACCACCCCCATTCTTACAGGGTTCTCTTCAAGTTTTAATACGGCATTAATCTTGGAAGAAATGTTTACTTCAGCTTAGGGTAGCAGGCAATCATTTAAGAGGTAGTCTACTCCTTCCAATTCCATGGGATACACACATCTCCATCTCTAAGCAGTGCATAGTGGTGTCTTATCTGGACATGGAGATCCCTAACAACCACGCCCAGTCTTTCAGGGTTCTCCTCAAGTTTACGGCAGCATGCAATCATCTGGGACGGGGTGACGGCTAGATGACGGGTCAGAGTCGCAAGCTCCAATTCCTCAAGGCATCGAGCAATTAGTACAGCTTCTTCCTTGACATCACTGTAACATGAATAGAAATATATTGAAAAAATCATATTCATTAAGAATATTTAGTACTTGCTAAGAAAAAGATTAAGTAAAACCCTAATATAATTTAGAAGAAGTTGGAGGAAAAACATGAAGACAGAGGAATCAAGAAAAAAAAAATGAACAGACTCAATGACATCAAGAAAGGGGCAAGGCAAGACAAATGTAGAAGTCAAATGTTGACTAATATATTTTGAATAGCTGTATGTCTTAATTTAAAAAAATAATCATTAACAACTTCACTTTACTCCTGTCAAGACATAATAATGCTCAATACCACAAAAACACACAGGGAATAGCAATACAAGTAAAATGGAAATGCAGCCATCTAAATTTTGTCTGTTCTGATTAATACAGTATGTGATAAACAGCACAAGAGCCACATCCAAGTTGTTAGAGGTTTATGAGCACAGAAATGACAGAATTATTCAAAATCATTTTCAAATATATACATGTACCTACCTCTTGTGATTGTGACATAGCTCTCTTGCTTTCTGTGCATTGCTCAGTAGATACCGAATGATGTTTGATGCAGATTTATTGCACATGATGTGAACGTCTCCATTATGATCCATGTACTGTTCACCTGTACTTCTACAATGTGAAAATATATCAGAAGAAAAGGATGAGAGAAGAATAATACAGAGCATAGAGATAGCAAGATGCAGCACCACAAAAACATGGTGAAAGCATTCTGTGATAGTTTTCTAGTACTTCATCTTTTCATGCTTTGAATTTAGATACAACTTATTTTTTTACCTCGTCTGCTTACGAGCCCTAATAGCAATGTTAGCACACTTAATTAAATGTAAAAATATAGATGCATAGTGTACTTTTACACAAAAACATTTCTTAAAGACTACACACTTCATTTATGAGATACAATGAAAAAGCACAAAAAGGACAAATATTTGATTAAATAATTAACCTAATACATTAATTACAAATGTGAAAGAATGATATCCTTGTAAACAAAAACAGGAGATATTTTCCTGTGGTAGACATCACTTTGCATTTTCTTCTCAACCCGGCAAATTCTTGTCAAATATCTAGACATCAATAAGAGGCTTATATACCGATACAATCAAATAAGTGCAAGTCAACACCAAGTGAAATAGTCACACTGAGGAGAAAAATCTCTACCTGTTTACATGACTGGATTGAATCCTACAATCAAGTTGATAATAATTTGATTCTGATATATATAATATATATTTACCCTTCAATGATAACACTGATTCCCTGAGTAATGCCCTCCGGCAAGACAAGGCATTCTTCCTCCTTCTCTCCTTTCCTCTTTACAAACTTATGCTTCTCCATGGTTTCGACGAGCCTCATGACGGCAGCATAATGGCTGTGTGCTGTCATGGTTGATGCAGGTCCCTCCAGAGCTTTGACTGTGCACCACCCGAGGAGAGTGGACAGGGCCTGCTCTGTGGGGGGTATGAAGGGAAGCATTTCTCTCTGCTTCGGAAGGCTGGAAATAAACTGCATTGAAAGAGATGGAATGCATTACACAATTGAAAAACAATAATTGTCTTTTAAGTGGCTATATTTCGCAATGTGGAAGAACTATTGATAGAGATAATGCTTATGCTTGGTGGGTAACTTCATTTCAAAATCAGAAAAGCCACTCATCTTGAATGAAGTCTAAATATCATGAACACATTTTTCCTTTCGAACACGAAGGGCTGAACAATATTATTACCTGGTTTTAGCCAAATTTCCAATTTAAAGCACTCAAGCATTACACATAAATGCTTCCTATTGGGAATCAATATACTTCACCTGGATCAAGAGTGGCAAATGCAGATAAATGTTAAAAAGGGCATTAGCATTGTTGCAGATATTTGAACACCTGGGTGCCGTTGCATAAAACTTGTTATTATAGTAACTTTGCTATTATAGTAACTTTTCATGGAATACTGGATTTTGATTGGCTCTTGAGCAACGTTACCATGGTAGTTACCATTGATGGCAAAGTTACTATAATAGTAAGTCTTTATGCAATGGCACCCTGATCATATAATCTACAGTGCTTAGACTACTAATCAACCCTACCACAAAAACTCATACAGCTCAAAATATCCCCCAAAGAGTGAAGTCAAACTTGAAAAATATATAATTGCACAGATTATAATATATCATAACTGCATGAGCAATTCTAGATGCTGGTGAGGTCGAGTGCTAAATGTGTTGACGATGAATAATCTTCAAGAAATACAATACTAATTTATTGACAAATAATCACTGTATAGGAAGATAACAACATGGCTAGATTACAAGAAAATATTGCACATTGTTTTCCATATCATTTAATCTCATAAGAGCAGGAGTGCTGCTCCCTAGCCTATCCATTAACCCATAATTGTGTGATGACAATATGACCTACAGAGACCCAATGATGCGGTACATCTTGACTGCCTAGAACCACCTGTCCAGTGGGTGTGAGTCTGGTCAAATCACCTAGCACGACTGTACAACCTGTAAAAGAGAGAGAGAGAGAGAGAGAGAGAGAGAGAGAGAGAGAGAGAGAGGAGAGAGAGGGAGAGAGAGAGAGAGGGAGAGAGAGAGAGAGAGAGAGAGGGAGAGAGAGAGAGAGAGAGAGAGAGAGAGAGAGAGGAGAGGGAGAGAGAGAGAGAGAGAGAGAGAGAGAATAGCAATGATAGTGACTTCTTGTATAGCAATAATATCTTTCCCTTGGTGACACTCCTGACACTCAAACATTTTCCAAGTGTCTGCTGTGTAGCTTTCAAGCAACTAGGTGGCAAATGTACTAATGAAGATGAATGTTATTGGTGAATGATGTTAGTGCAGACTAGGAACTCTCAACAATTCCTTTGGAAGTCAAGCGTTTGGTCCACTATACAAAAAAAAAATCTAAGTCAATTCAGAAATTCAGATTAAGAGAAATCTTCAGTAATTGCAAGAAACAACAAAATTTGGGTCATATGCTAAGAAATTAAAGCTGCTACAACTTCTGACTTGCTGTGAACTTGAGTGGTGTCTAAAAACTTTTCTGAAAATTAAATTCAAGTTTAAAATACCTGATGCTATCAATTCATTTATGCCTTTCCTTCCAAATTTAAAATGTTGTATTTCACATTAAAATATTCACTGTGCTCAGTAAGACTATATATTCTTCACTATAACTCCAGAATACCTACATTCTTCTCTTATACACCTCCTGCAATCATGAATTATCCTGCTTGCAGTATATCATCCGATACAGCTAACAGAACTGTTTAGAATTTCCACATGTTACATCACTGACTTGTCTTTGCCACAATACTGAATGAAAGTACTTAATGATTACGTGTTACCTCTAAGATTTTGCATGATGGCCCAGTGTTGGTGACAGACATCTTTCATAGTCCTCAGGCATGATCGGCAATTAGCAGAGTCCCACGTACTCTCCCATACGATATCCTCCAGGCTCAACTGACCAATCAGATCTCGCCTCAGAGATAAGATCTCCTCCCTGATTGGCCGACTGTTCTCCAGTTTCTTTCTGGCATCAGCTATGTTTGTCTTCAACCAATAACTGCAAGAAATTCAAAACAAAGATACATGATAATTGAATGCAGGTGAGAGAGGAAGGAAGGGAGGGATGGGAAGAGGGGGAAGAGGATAGCAGAACATTTGAATTGATACACGTCTGTAAAATCCCAATTACACCCACACACACAACTGGCAATGTCTATATTTGAAGTCTTACAAGAATACTACACAGGTATTGACAGGACTATTTTTGTGGGTTACAGATGTGAACTTAACAAAATGAAAAGGAAGTATTCTCATTATGTAATAATTATTTTAATGTTGCCTTGTGCCTCAAATACCTTTCTTATTTTTTACTGTAAAATAAAAGTAATTTAGCTTATGGGCTGCCATGTTTGGTATTAGTAATACACCATTTAATCAATATATCAAAGAGAATACCTCAATGTTATTTCAGGTTTTCCCTGCTTTTGTTGCACCTTATCCTTTGGGTTTCTCTTTCCCGTGTATGCATAGTACGATTGGTGCCATTCTACAGGCCGGGGGAATTCCCCTCCTTTATCGGCATTCTCCTGCTTGTATTGCTCGATGAGGGCAGTAGACAGGTCACATGACTCCAGGATACCATTCACTGTTGTATAGATGTCCAAGGATGACAAGCTGATATTGACACTCCTGAATATAGTACCTAAATGAGGGTAAAGAATTGCCAATTTGAATACATATCATTTCCATACTAAACAATACAAAAATGAGCATCAAATGGAATGTATACATAAACCAAAGCCATTACAATGAAGTTCTAACGTGCAATGCATCACACTTCGCTTGCTTCATTCTGTCGAAAATTCCACTTTACATGCATAAATCTCATGTATATCTAGACAACAATAGTAACCCCTTCAATACTAAGCCCAAAATACATCAGGCTACAGACTATGGAAAATGCATATTACATCAAAATTTAATTGTATGCAACATGTCAACAGGTAAATAATAACAATAAAAAACAAAATGCAAGATGGGATAGGGCACCAAGTGCACCGTAAATAATTTCCAACACTCGTCAAACACTAACATTAGTCAACCAAGGACACAACATCAAACCTAACCCTAACCCTTAACAAAAACTCAACCTAAGACCATATCGCAATCCAAGCACTAATTCTTTGACAAAATAAAGTCCAGAGCAAATGTTGGATCAACCCCAGTGAGCAATCAAATGAGTATAATACTGTACCAGTGTTTACTGGTTGTCCTCGTAGTTGTGTTTGATTCCTGAGGTAGAATGTAAGCTCAGTTGCAGTGTTTCTTTGCTCTTGGTGAAGGCCATCGATGTAAGAAAACAACTGCTTCAGGGATCTTTCATTAACAGCCTGGGAAATAGGAATTCATATGACCTGTAGTCAGAATGTACGATTTGAAATGATAAAGGAGTTTAAAGTTCCAATAGCTGCCAAAATTCGGAAGTTAATTTTAAGAGCTCGAGAATGATCAAAAAATGCATTTGCAAATTTATCAATTCTTAGATATATCGTTGTAAACATTACTGGTATGTTTGAAAATATTATGCTAACAAATTTTGAAATCTTTCACATAGAGAGAGAAGAAAACCTTTGTTGCAATAGTATTTTCTACAATTTCTCTAGTTCTGAAGTTCAACTATAAAAGTGATAACAGCTTTTTAACCAATTCCATCCAAATAATTCATACGTCATCATTAATAATGTGTTTTCCATTAATTCAAATGGCATTGATATGTTTAATGTACAAGTACCAGTGAGTAAGCAAATAAAGTAAAAAATTTCTTGTTATGTTAAGCCATTGGATATTATTTGATTTTAAAAACATCAAAGATTTTAATATACCTGATGACTGCATTGAGATGATATCCTTACTATAGCTGGGATCAGATCAAATATCATGGAAAATAAGTTTGTTTATTATGTTCTTAATTCCATGACACTTGGTAATATATATGGAACATAAAAAGACCAAATACCTTGGACTTGCCCAATAAAAAACCTTCAACCTTTATTTACTTTAGAGCAATCTTATGAGGTACATGCGGATGGAATTACCCTCTCTTTTGGATATCGACCAAAGAAGTCTGGGTGTACTGTGAAGATAAATGGACGGAGTGCTTCAGTAGTCTGAGCCACGGTGAGGTATTTGCGCACCCAGGGAAGGTTGTAAACACCCGTTAACCTAAAACAGGGTGACCTACAGAGAAAAATATATAATACATGTGGCTTTAAAGCTCATAGACAGTCTCGGTAGCAAAAATCATACTGGCAAGAAACTTAACTAACATAGTCACATACTATTCTCCCTTTATCATAAGGCACATGTACGAGATTATTTAACATTCCATTCACGATTTCGAACAAATTTTAGTGTAAATATCTGCAAGAAACGCTTGGTAACGGCTTTTCACTGCCTCACGCTGAGACCATATCCACCCGAAGGTTCCCCACACAGTAAACCCAGCGCTCCGCACTATGTGTAGCGTATTCTATAACACACAGCAATCCTCGTGTGAGTAATGTGTGTGGCCGTTGTTCGAATTTACATCCCCTCTTTTTTGGGCCAGGGATTTTTATTCTTTTCACCTCTAATTCGATAAATATTTCACTTGAGGAGGAAAAAACTTCACAGCATCTTAGTTATGTTAGTACCCTGCTATTTATTAAGTAAAATCAAAGAAATCTCACGAAAAGTTTTTGAGGGCTTCCCAAAACTATCTAATACCTTTAACTCAAGCAAAAGGCTGTATCACATATAGGACTGAGAAAAAAAAATGTTTATTTTTTTTCTCCACATGAATAATATTCAATTTAACTATTTCAGATTTTCTTTACACATGTCAATGGTTTCCTGCATTATTCTTTTCCAACTCCAGGGCCGAAAAGGAATCCTCTCCCCTACGGACATACTATAATTCCTACATGTATGCCTTTGTATGGTAGCTGTTACCCTATCCTTACTTTGTGGCATGGAAAGAACATTGATTTCATGAAAGGTACTTTCACATTTGCACAAGTACATGAAAGAGTAGGTAAACTGTTGTAATTTTACTTTAATAGAATGTTAAAACATTCCTGAATGTTTTAAAGGAACGGTCAATGTTTAGTAAGGGAAAGTTGATCTTCGTATTCAATCAGAATGATGAAATTCTATTTACCGGCAATAGCATTTTGCAAATTTGACTAAAATCATAGCTGTGGAGAGGATCAAATTAAAAGAAATTTCATACCACTATCACCACCTACTATTGAGAAGCAATCTCACCTCATAAACTGCTGAAAAGCAAACATTTTGTTTTTTGTCTCATCCGGCTCCCTTGGGTTGGGTTCTCAGTATGTGATAGGTATTAAGTGAAAGAAGACCCTGCACATTGTCTAAATAGAACCTGCATAATAGAAAAATGTACAAAAAATGGAAGAAGAAAAAAAAATCTATATTTTTGGTTGAATTTTCAAACCATTCATAAAATGAGACTGGTTTAATGAGAACTCCTCAAGCTCTACACTTTATAAAGAGAAGTTTGAGTTCTGGTAAAGGTGAAAAATATCTTTTTAGAATTACTTATTCTTTTTATCCAAAATGAGGTAACATATCATAGCAGGCTTAAAGGGCAATCCAACCTTGGTAATAAGATGATTTGTATGAAAGCAGAAAAATAAGAAAAACTGGATGGTGAAAGTTTGAAAGAAATCGGACAAGGACTAAGAAAGTTATGGATGTTTGAAAAATGAGATCACTACATCTATGCGAATCTCAAATTGGCAGTTTGGTGAGTCAATTGTGACATTTTTGTGGACAACTCTCCCATTTGTCGTACACAAAAATATCATTAATTTGCGGTTTTCTTCGAGGCGCTTTTACCCTCAGGGCAGTACTCAAAATATATTGGAGACAGCACATTGTTATAGGTCCTCATGAAAGAAAAAGATCCTACTGAGTAATACATTTTGAAAAAAGTGACATTTTAGTCATTTTGTGTGTTGGAGCGAATGGGGGAGTTGTCCACAGCTACATCACAGTGACATTACCTATTCGGCCAATTTGAAATTCCCATATGTATAGTGATTACAACTTTCAAAAATTCATAACTTTCTTATTGCTTGTCCGATTTTGTTCAAACTTTCACCAATCTGCTTCTCTGATTTTTCCTCTTTTTTTCAAAGCAACTTGCAACTACGGTTGGATTTCCCTTTAATGCCCCATAACAATGACTGCTCTTGACGTGCTCAGGATGGCGTTTCATCAAGTGTCTTGTCAGTGATTTTTACCGACAAATTTGCTCTCAGCCAATCAGATGCAAGGATTTCAGTAGCTTGTAACAGTTACTGTAAATTGTCAGTGAAAGCAAGTTTCATGAAATGGGGCCCAGATATTCTAAATGTAACTAGAAAGAGGTTACAAAGTGATTGGTGCAGTCAGCTAGTCTAGTCCATGGTTTGTTCTCAATGGCTTCCAAATCTTGTTCTGTAGAGCTGATGGTAGTGGAAAATTTTGAAATAAGAACAATTAGTTCCAGTGGATGAGTTTGCAGTTGGCAATGTCATTGGAGGTGGAATGGAAGAAACGACAGAGAAGCCTTGTTACATTAATGATATCCATTGTCATAAAGTTATTGTTACTGATGACTGTACGTGGGAAAGGAGAGCCGAGTTTGCGTGTACTAAGCACTGCTGTTGTGTTTTCAGAGGTTGTCGACTTTGCAGTTAAAGGTAATAAACAGTAGTGGTAGCAAAATGAAAGTTGGCATGAAACTGCTCAAAAACAGTCTCATATTGTTCGGCTTGCATAAAAAGATACATGAGTGAGATAATCCGGTACCGGTATTCTATTTATGATTTCTGGTGATTTTCAGTAAAATAATTCAAATGATCGAATATCAACGGTTACCTTATACCCTCGCTAAGGACCACCTACCCCGACGCTCCTGGCTCAACAGCGCACAGCGGTTCGCACACACTGTTTACACGTGTGTGAACTGTCAACACGGTACCGCGCTTGTAATTTGATGTTTATTTTTTGGGATACTTTAGCCATTTCTAAACCATTTTTCTTCAAACAAACGTCACCTACGTTTGAAATTAATCATTTCACAACAGTATATGTAGTAATTTCCATTCCAGCTGACAAAGTAGTTAAATATCCAAAGCGCCACCTTTCCCACTACTGTACGATACCTTTAACAACAAAGTAGTTGATGAGTTCACACCAGAGGGAGCCCTACAACTAAATATAAATATCAGTAGTGCATGTATGCACGTAAGTCGTAAAGCCGCCGAGTCTGGCCAGGCCAGGTTATCCTACAACATGCCATCTGAGACTGAGAGAAAACAATCTTCTTCAACAATTTCTCAATGACAATGTCTCAAAATCAAATTTAGAAGAACAATGAGTTCCCACAAACTTCCAACGACAATGAAATGCCGACCAAAGCATTCAGATTACTGTAAAACCAGAAATTTTCACATGCATGAAACTTTCGCGAATTTTGCGAGTAGTCTATATATTCTAAAACAAACTAAAAGTTGAGGTTTGCGAATGCCGCAAAATTATCAAATCACAATTGGAACATAAAATTATTGCAATTCGCGAAATTTTCTTGCTGCAAAATTGGCTGTCATAAAGTTTTCTGTCGAGAAAGTTTTTGGTTTTACTTTGACTGTATATTCCGCGATTCCGCCTCCGATCTCGTACGATCTCGTGCCTGAAGTGGAGGCCGCAGGGCCGGGGTGGTACCGGCGTGACTAACACTAGCAGCCTCCAAAACGCACTGTGATCATGGTGATACCAGGGACAGGTTACATTTCCCTGGTGATACTGATAGGATTACCGATTAGGAGACGCTGCTTGAAGATTGGATTTGGAGACGGAGTGGACTCCAAATCCAACTAAGCATTCAACAGCCCCCTCCCCTTTTTACATAATCTAAAAGAACAAAAAAAAAAATTAAGTTAATTACCTTTATCATCTGATTACACTTTGGTTGTATATGTTTCTCTCTTGATCATGCTACAGCTAAAAGTTAGTTAATGAGACAAAACTGCGTCAAGATTGAAAGGATAGCTTTATACAGTATCTTCTAGTAGGCAAATAAAAAGAAAATGTATGATGTTGGAAGAAAAAAAAGGGGGGGGGGGGAGGGTGGCGACTAATTTCCCTATGTCGGTCCACATGCGACAAACTGAATGATTGGTTTTTCACATGCAAAGAGAAATCAGAATGTGGTAAAGTGGAAGCAGTTTTTTTGGTGTTTTTTTTGGTGAAAATGATTGCAGATGTCTTATAATACTGAGTTCAAACAAGAGACCGCGGGAGATCACGGTCCTACTACCCGCTCTCCTCTGTATGCCTAATGTTGTCAAAAGGTAGTGGATGGGATAAAAGTTTGATAGCCTGGAAAGTCCACGACTCATTGGTCGAGTTTCGGTATAACTTTTTTTTTGAAGCGAGGCGAGGCTGATTTATTTTTTCCTCTGCGGATTGCATAAGAACAGGTCTATGATTATACCACAATTAAGCTTAATTACAAAAACTAGCGGCGCCCGTGGAAAATCCACGGGATTCGAGCGCAAAAAAAATGTAGTGAAAAATTGCACTGTTTTAAATTTTGGTTTATTAAACTTATATCGAATTCAATAAATATGTTACAATGTTTTTGTTACGAAATAATCATATGAAAACTATGTTTTAGCGCAACTTTAGGGTTGTATATTGGTGAACTTTTATTCAATCAAATGATAGATTAATATGTGTACATAAATACCATGTATTTTTTTAATCAATAAGACGAATGTTTAGTAATTATGGTTCTATGGGTAAAGGTTTCTAAAAGAAAGATTTTGTAATTTTTTTTCATCTAAGTTAATTTTTAGTTCCTCTTGTATCTACATTAAATTATTTTAGTATTGTTTTGTTATGTTATTCTTACTGTAGAATATGTCACATACTTTTTTTGAAAGTTAAAAGTCAATTTTTTAAAAATTTGTTCTTTGGGCTAAAATAATTTATTATTTTTATGTCTTATATAGAGGTGATTATGTATAATTCACTTTTGCTAATGAGAGAGATTGCATATCTACTTTTTTATGTAAGAAATAACAATATATTTATTTCAAAACTTGTTTCCACGTGAAAATCACGGGCCCAATAATACTGTGAAATTAATTTTATGTTATATGAGCTAATGCCTTTTAGCTTCCATGAAGATTGTTTAATGTTTGTGTTTTTATTAATTGAAGCAATTTTTTAACCTGTCCTTTCCCCGTTCCCACAATATAATACCCCAGGAGAAACGTGAGCGATGTTGCCTGATGCCTAAACATATGAAATTCTATCGTGCCATCCATTTTTTTTCTTCAATGAAACATGATTTGCAAAAGTCACTCCCAATTTACCCACGTAGCCCTGTAATATTTGAAACCTCAGATAAAATTGCGATCCACCACTTATAGTCCTAACATCTGTGGACACTTTGAAGGGGCGGATCCAGAATTTTGAAAAAAGAGGGGGCACAGAGCCGGAAAAGTACGTACTAAAGGAGGCAATTATTGTGTACTTAGGGTATGCCAGTTTTGTTTCAAAAGGGGGGGGGGCGTGGCCGATTCGCCCCCCCCCCCTGGATCCGCCCCTGGTATGGATGGTGAGTGAAGGCCCTACCATGCCCCCTCCCCTCCCTCTACCCCAGCCAATGGCGTATAGAAAGCGGGTTCCAAATTCTTTGGGGGTGATTTCATTTGTTCTATACAATGAAAAAATTAATCGATGCATTGACATATCCCCCATCCCCCAACTCCTACCCCATTCCCCCTCTTCTTTTTACGCCCATAACTCCAGTGATTTCATTTTTTCTACAATTGAAATAAAATCATTTGATGCATTCACATACCCCCCCCCCCCCCCCGCTATCTGTGAATATGACTCCAGTGATTTCATTTTTTTCGGCAATAATAATGAAATTAATTCATGCATTCACATATCCCCCATCGACCACCCGCCCCCGCTATCTACGCCCATGCCTTCAGCATATGAATATACTCGATTAATTCTTCAACGGATATATGTAGAATCTTCTCATACAGTAAGATGAATTTATCATCAAATTTTAACTGCAGTAATAATAAAAAAAGATGATAAGTAAACTGTTTCCAATCTTGAAATAAGCAGCTCAGTAAGGCATTTACTGCCGGACTCCTCCCCTGGAGTTCAGCCAGCCAACCCTTACAACAGCTCAGCCTCAGAGTGCTGGCGTTGCCGTGAAAGAGTACCGGCTTTATTTGTAGAGAAGAATCAAGAATGCCATCAGCTTTTAACTAATTACGGAGAAAATAGGGACAAACAAAGTCCACAAATACTATACTGCAACGTGGGTGCTGCTCCTATGGTGTACTGATCACAAAGTGTACGATCAAACAATTGAATACATACCTACACATACCATGGAGCTCTATGGAGCCTGTGACACCATGGGACATACCCATGCCATAATTATTTTCTTACGGGGGTTCCCCCCGGTAAGAGTAAGATTAGCAAGATGGCTAACGCGAGTCGTCTGACACGGGTCGCACAATGCAAGTTGATACTCATCGTGAACAACGTTGTTCGTCACCTGCCATGCCGTGCCTGTGAGGGGCCATATGAGGGAGGGTGCACGACCGACGACACCGCCGTCGTGCAAGGGATCCACGCGGAAAGCAGCCGTTCCTTCGGCCTGCCCGTCCCCCCCAAATCTCCCCAAATCACGTTTATGGACGTCGACGGCGACGACGGGGTCGGCGCGGCACGCGGAATACGGGAGACACGGGCCGTGGAATTATGCCACCGGACCCGCGCAACGGCAAAGGCGGACGCGGCGGGTGAAAAGAGTTTTTGCGACCACAAAAAAGCGGCCCCGAACGGATTTCGGTATTAAAAAGGAGATACTCAGACTGAGATCATGAGGATAGGCTGTGCGTTTGGCTAGTCATGCCAATAAGAATGCCCTCTCAATTGACTATCTGATAAAAGATTTATAAACACGACTTAAATGACAAAACAAGACTAGAAGCCAGAAAATGGTAGTTGTCGTAGTTTATTAGAAAACCCAATTACAGATATAACAGTTTTCCAAGATATAGTATTCTGGGTGTAGTACGTGTACTTGAAAATATTTAAGTGTACAAGTATTTTGTGATTTTAAAGGGAAATCCAACCTCTATACCAAGTTGCTTTGAAAGAAAGAGGAAAAATCAGAGAAGCAGATTGGTGAAAGTTTGAACGAAATCGGACAAGCAATAAGAAAGTTATGAATTTTTGAAAGTTGTAATCACTATGCATATGGGAATTTCAAATTGGCCGAATAGGTAATGTCATTGTGATGTAGCTGTGGACAACTCCCCCATTCGCTCTAACACACAAAATGACTAAAATATCACTTTTTTCAAAATACATTACTCAGTAGGATTTTTTCGTTCATGAGGACCTATAACAATATGCTATCTCCAATATATTTTGAATACTGCCCCGAGGGTATAAAGCGCCTCGCAGAAAACCGCAAATTAATGATATTTTTGTGTACGACGAATGGGAGAGTTGTCCACAGAAATGTCACAACTGACTCACCAAATTGCCAATTTGCCAATAGATGTAGTGATCTCATTTTTCAAACATCCATAACTTTGTTAGTCCTTGTCCGATTTCTTTCAAACTTTTCGCCATCCTCTTTTTCTTATTTTTCTGCTTTTACACAAATCATCTTATTACCAAGGTTGGATTGCCCTAAATATAAATGCATTATGTACAGATGAAACAGCACAGGGGTTTGGAACAGCTATGCAATGTTTAGGGTTAGCTCAGATGATAGAATTACCAACCAGAGTGGCAAATGTTACACTGCGTCATTATTAGATCATATTTATTATACCTTAAACATGCTTGAGACTCATTCAGGGACAGTAAGTAGAAAGTGCATGATTTATCAGATCACTTTCCAGTGTTTACATTTTCAAGGACTTCTTCACAAAAAGTCAATCCACTGAAAAGAAATCAATTTTAGATTTTATGACCTTCAGAAATATAACCACGGTCTTGCTAACCTCAACTGTTCAAACATATATGACTGCTGATGTGAATAAGGCTTACTCTGCCCTTTGCGCACTAATTCCTTTACTGGACTCAATATTAAACATGCACCTTTTATTAGAATAAAGCCCAAAATAAAGTAAATGATAAAAAGCCATGGCTCACTCATCCACTTATGAAATCTATAAATGTGAAACACAAATTATATTCAAAAGTAATCAAATCAAACTATGAAGAAGAAAACGTCAAAAGTATAAGAAATAGCCTAATAAGAAATATAAAAATGTTCTGACCACTGTTCTGAAAAATGCTAAAAGGAATTACTATATCCTTTAGTGAATGATAATAAGAACAAAACCAGTCAAACATGGTCACTCATTAATGAAGTATTGGGGGCAAAAGTGTATCAATAAATCAAGTAAGTAAACTAATTACAGTCATGTATTACACAAGCGGAAGAGCAGAATGAAGAGATTACTTGTAAATCAAATATTGCGAATGAATTTAATGATCTCTTTATGCCAATTGGACCAAAACTATCTAAGCAAACTTGCACAAAGGAAAAAAAAGGAGTTCATAAACCTTTTGGGGACATCAACTGAGCAATCTTTCTTTTGGAAACCAGACAAAATCGACTCCAGTTTGTTAAAATCGGGTATACACTATACAGCGCGTCCCATAAAAAACGAAACCCTTATTGTCACCACACTATGTGCTCTATGACAATAACTATCAATTTTCCATAAACTAAAAGTATTATGCTTTAAAAATGCTTTAAAAATATAATTTAAAAAAAAAGAGTACATGTATTATGCTTTTAAATAATACCTTGAAAGCATCAATCCGTACATGCTTTTACCTAGCAGCAGCATTTTGAAGATGACATGTAAAAACTCAGTTGTGCCGGATTTGGGTAAAACTGTGAAAACGTTATAGGATCACAATCCCCGTCATGCGATCATGACCCAAATGCAACATGACTTTTTAAACCCTATAATATATGAGAAGACCGTTTTCATCTGTTTCTTTCAATAATGGGGGTAAGGATAATGCCCTTATCATGAAATAATGTGTGGTCAGTATTCGGGATAAAGAAAGGGATTGTTTTGTATTGAAATGGTACCTGTAATCGAAATGAAAAACATTTTTTTTTTTCTGAACTGAAATTTCTTTTAAGAACAGAGCGGACAGAAAAGTGATATTTAAAAAAATAAAAGTAAAGTAAGTGACACTTTCCATTGTCATCAAATGAAAATACAAGGGAGAAAGGTCACATAAGACAGAAAAAATATCAAGATTATCGCAACTTCCCACCTCAGGAGGGGCACCTTTTCCATCACAGGAAGGGCACTTTTTCATCTTTCATGGGATATTGATTATATTGGAAATTTTGGGGGCGTATGCGCCTACCGCCACTGGAAATTGGTTATTGACCCGTGTTTTATAAATTTCTGATTGAATGTATTCCATCACACAATAGAATTTCACGTATCATATCTCTTAAAGCTGGTATTTCCAAGGAGTTATTCAAGTTAGTCATTTTGCATGTGATCCTAACGTTTTCACAGATTTATCCAAATCCGGCATCACAACTTAGTTTTTACATTTCATTTTCAAAATGCTGCTGCTCGGTAATGCATGTACGGATGGATGCCAGCAAGGTATCATTCAAAAGTATAATACTTCTAGTTTATGGAAAATAAAAATTTATTGTCATAGAGCACATATTGTGGTCACAATAACCCTTTGCTTTAGGAGTAGGGGGGGGGGCTCTAGCGATGCCCCTTCCCTTATAATTGCCTGAGTCGGCAATCGGGCCTTTCTTTTTATACAATGGCTGTATTTTTAAAGGGGGTGTCTTTTTACGCTAAATTCTCTGACAAGGAAAAAAAAAAGACAAAAAGATTATCAACAATTTGGCGTCAAAAATAAGCTTATGCTTCATTTCTAAAGGGGGGGGGGGTGCTTGAACACATAGAACACCTAAAACACCCTCCTTTTGCCAAAAGGGGTATTTGTACACCCTAACCCCCCCCCCCTCTCCCCTCGGTACGCGCATGGCTCTATCATACCAATACACCACACAGAGGGTACTGATATAGTCGCTTCTCGGCTCGACTGTGAAATTCACTGTCCCAAAGCCATACTCCGAGCTAACTCTCCATAGCGTTACACCGGTTTCGCGTCAATTTACCACACTGATATGTACATTCATGTTCATAATAGACCCGCGTGATTGTACTTTACATATCTGTTTACAATTTAAAATTACTACGTCAGAATTCGCGATGATGGGATGTTTTCGTGAGTTGATTAACTCACCGAGTTTTCCAATTACCTTCTTATTATTTTTGTCTTCTTGTGCCATGGTAAGAACCGTGAAAGCAACAGGAATTTTCTTAGAGGATATGACCGCTAGTCTTCGCACTACTTCAACAGATATCGGAGTCGCTCTTGGACTGTTCTATGGGTTTACTTATTTTCCTGGTATGTATGTACCACAAAATATGACATCTCATAAAATAACAATCTTATCTCAGCTTGTGTTAAATCGCATTTTCTTTATAACGTTTAAGGCCTAATTAAGCCTAGGTTTGGATCGTAGATCCAATATTAAAGCACAGTAAAGGATGATATACAAATCAAACCTAAGGCAGGATTTAAGTGCTCTTCATAATTATATTTTGTACCATTTACCCTACTTTGGAGGGGTAAACAAAATGTATGCAATTATTGTTTCTCTCAACAAAATAATGAAGCCTATATTTTTTACAGCCTATATTCATAATTATATTTTGTACCATTTAACCTACTTTGGAGGGGGGAAACAAAAAGTATGCAATTAATGTTTCAACAAAATAATGAAGCCTATATTTATTACAGCCTACACAGTGCGTATGAAAAAAGTACACACTTTGAAAATATTCTCCAAAATCTTTATTTCACAATATCGATATGAATTATGAGTGAGGGTCTGTTTCATGGGATCATAGTACTGACAATATTTTACGCTTGAGTGAGTACTGGCTACTTTTGTGAAATTCGAAAAAAATGGTTTGCGCAAAAATGCCTAGGTCTTGAATTTGATCAAAGTGAGTATCAAACAGTACTCCAGGTTCTCTCTTAAGTATCAATAATTGATTTGAACAGTCATTCAATCCTTAACCCTACCTAGTAGTGTACACCCACATTGGTGTATCCATAAATTGATAAAGGGGAGGGGCGGGACGCTCCCAAGACGGGTTAAAAGTCGGCCTATCTTGACAACTCCGTTCTTGTACAAGCATCAGCTAGAGCATAGCAAGTTGTACTGATTTTTTTCCGGGGCCTTCAAGAAGAAGCTATACACCAGCTTCACCCAATGGCTGGACACACCACTGCCCTCACAACTGCCATCACAATTGCAGGTGGTGTCTTTCCAGCATCATCTGCATCAATGTGTGTCGGGGGGGGGGGGGGTGGGGCGGGTGGGAGTGTGCGAATAGGTGTAGGTTTAAGGATTAATTGATTGTTTAAATCAATTATTAATAGTTGACAGAGAACATGAAGTTACTGCCGGATATAGGAACTTTGATCAAATTCAAGACTGAGGCATTTTTACGCAAACCAATTTTTGCGAGTTTTACTATAAAGCAGCCAGTACTCAATCAAACGTAAAATATTGTCAGTAGTCATTGTGCCATCCGATGGAACACACCCTCACCCATAATAATTGTATGAGAGAAAACCATATCGATATTGTGAAATTATTATTATTTAGGAGGATATTTTCAAAGTGTGTAATTTTTTATAATGTTAAATAGTGCAAGAAATAATTTGTCATTGTTTGGTGCTGCGTTTGTATAACGCAATACATGAAAATTCGTCTGATTACTTTTTCTGAGTAGATGCAAAATAGCAGATTTATAAATAAGCCGAAATTTCAAACCGTTGGTAAGTAAGCATTGAATGGTTTGAACAGGGTTACATTTTCATGGTTGAACAATGGTGAGAGAGTTACAAGTTTAGCGTAATCCATATTTCAATATCCGTAATAATGAAATGGTTCATACCCAGCGTATATATTATAAACCTTTTATGATTAAGATTTAAATAACATCACGAATGCTAAACAATAAATAATATAGCATACACATGCATACAGATGTGTTGTAGTTGAGATTTAAGGCTTGTAACCAATAACTTAGGTACAATTTTCTAACTTTTTTGTGCAGCTACTAACTGTGGTGGGACACAATTTTGATTTCGAGAGTATTATGTAAGTGTAACCTGATTACTATTCATCCTGATTTGAAGTTCTTTTTGTCATTAATCATCTTGGCAAAGAACAGACTGGATACAGGAGTAATTTTGAGTCGTGCCTTCGAGTAAATCTAAGTCGAAAACGAAGCCTCGGAACCAGAGTGAGACCTTCGAAGAAATCATCGAAACTGCGGCGGAGTCCCCTGCCGAAGATCCTGGGGATCAGCACCTGGAAAAAGGGGAATTAATATCAAACGCCGCGGCTGCTCAACGAACCGGTAAGGGTCACCCCAATCACATGAATTCAAATTCTCCCGCTGAAATCCGAACAATGATAGCTGATGAAGTCACAAATGCTCTGAGTTCCAAGGCCGTCATAAACACCATTGTTGACGCTGTCTACAATAGACTCTACAAGAAACTGGCCGATGAGCTTCATGCAGCATTCAAGCTTGAGCTGAATAGATCAGAGCTACGGATGGACGCCCTTGCCACGACCTTAGACCTACTAAGTAAGAAGGTGACGGAGCTCCAGTCCTCCCTCGAAGAGCAAGAACAATACTCGCGCCGTCAGTGCCTTCGGATCTACGGCCTTCCAGAGAGCCGCGGTGAAAACACTGACGACCTCGTCATCTCGCTAGCTGGAAAGATGGGTGTCACCATAGACAAGCAGGACATCGATCGCAGTCATCGAATTCACCCGAGACGTGAGACCTCGTCACGTCAAACTCCAGATCAACCTGCTCGCCCCAAACCGCTAGTTCGTCGATTGATGTACGGAGCGAAATCGCGACTGAAAGGCACCGGTATCGTGATCCGAGAGGATCTTACAGCATCTCGACAGGCCTTGTTCTCCAAAACTTCATCCCACCAGAACACGAAGTATACATGGACCATTGATGGAATGATTTTTACTCTGACTAGGGATGGTCGAAAAGTCCCGGTGAGGAACGCCAGCGATGTTGAACGGCTGGACTAGTAAGGTACATGTATACGATTGTATTATGTTGTAAGGTTCTGGTTTTCGTTTTATGGATAGTATTGTAAATAATGATCTAGATTTTGACACTGATTTTAATTGTATATACATTGATCATGATGAATTCAGCAAGAAATACCATACTAATTCTCGATTTAGTTTAATTCACTACAATGCAAGGAGTCTAAGAAGAAATTTTGACAGTATCAATAATGATTTAACACTACTGAAATATTCATTTTCCGTTATTGGAATTACAGAAACATGGATGACTGATAATAATAGTTTGTTTTCATTAGATGGCTACACTCTATACAGTTCAAACCGGGTATCCGGACGCGGTGGTGGCGTTGCTTTGTTTGTACGAGATCATTTAACTGTTTCCATTCTAGAAAATATTGCATTTCATACTCATGGAGTAGAGTCATTGTTTATCAGTATACAAAATCAAAATAACAGAAACATAATTATTGGAGTTATTTATCGTAACCCGTCTAGCAATGTAACTGATTTTATTTATGAACTTGATAGTATTATGGAAACAACATGTAAAACGACTAGATATTGTTATATTATGGGAGACCTGAATATCAATTTATTGAAATATGATACACAACTTTATGTACAAAGCTTTCTTGATTCTATTAATTCTTATGGTCTTTTTCCTATAATAGATAAGCCAACTCGTGTGACTAAAAATTGTGCAACACTTATTGATAATGTATTTACGAATGTTGTAAATGAAAATAGTTCCTCTGGTATATTGTTGTCAGATGTTAGCGACCATTTTCCCATATTTCATATAGCAGAATTCAATATACCATTGAATAATATCAGTACGGCTACTAGAATTTTGTACCGTGATATAACTCCTTCGGCTTTGAACTCTTTTTTAGACGACCTGAAAAACAATAATTGGAAAGATATTCTGGATACTAATGATGCTGATAAAGCATACGATATATTTTTAAACGAGTTTCAGTTTTATTGTGATAAACACATGCCTCTAAAAGAACGGTCTCCAATTATCAGTAATATTAAAAAGCCTTGGATAACACGGGCTCTCTTTAATTCCATTAAGAAAAAAAATATTATTTATAAACGATGTCATTCTAACCCAACGAGTGTGAACGAAGCAATTTACAAAAAATATCGTAATAAACTAAATTCACCTTTACGTTTTGCTAAAAGGAAATATTTCCACGACAAATTTGATAAACTCAAAGGTAATTTAAAGAAAACATGGCAATTTTTAAACAAAATTCTCGAAAGAAACAATATTTCAAGAGCCAAAGGAATTATTCATGAAGATATTAAGGTAGAAAATCCGTTTGATGTTGCAAATATATTTAATGATTTTTTTTGTGAATGTAGGATATGATCTCACACGATCATTACCAAAACCAAGTGCAATATTCTCTGACTTCATGCCTAAAATGTTTGAAAAATCTCTGTTCTTTAATCCTATAACCGAAAGTGAAGTTATTAATGTAGTGAAGAATATTAGATCCGGAAAAAGTCCCGGATATGATAACATATCTCCTGATATTCTTAAGCCTATAGTGTTCATTTCATTGTTAAACCATTGACTCACATATGTAATCTATC
>CM046845.1:24767315-24913579 GCA_025618425.1 Heliocidaris tuberculata
AAAGATGAGTCACACTCGATGACAAGACGCTGAAACCACAACAGACATCTAGGTGTGATCTTACAGAGATTTACTGGGCTTTTCGCCCTTCAGAAATAGCAAACAAAGAATGCAGTGGGGGATGATATGTTCCAGCCTTGACTGGTTCCATGTTAAACATTCAGGTTCATGTAAATAGATATTCCATTAAAATAGAAGAGTGTTGTTGAGATGACAGCTTGTTAACTTAAAGGATGTCTTCTCGGGTGTGAAAGAATGTCTTCCAGGAGTTGGTGTTTTGCGTTTGATCACTCAGTAAAATGTGTCACTTGGTTTTGTCAATATTTCATTTCATTTCTCTCTTTCATTTGATGGTTTTTACTTTGACACACAAGGTATTCATAGAACTGTGCAATAAGAAGGCTTTTTCTATGTCAATATGAATTTTGTTTTAATAGTATGACTCAGTCAGGAAAGCACTTGTACAAACATGGTCTGTAAATAAGATTCCAATGCAAGTTAATATTTAGCCCTAGAATTGTTTTAAACCATCACCTCCCTAAATTGGCTGATTATTTATCACTAAACCCAAAAATCTGAATAGTCGATGATGAAATAATGCATTGAAGTGTAATTGATATGTCAGACAGTTGACAACTTCATTTGCGTCGTTGTAAGCCTACAACTGTAGAATAATCTGTTATATGATGGAGGTGAAATATGTTTCCAGCAGATTGTAAACACATGCACATCAATGTTTCTCTCAAGGGAAGAAACACTACTGTATTCAAGGTTTCTCATGTCTGTATGCATAGAAACTTATATAAAGCTGTGTGCTTTCCTTAGGAAATCTGATAGAGTGGAACTCGGGGAGAAGCACCTGTTCCCCAAGACTAAAAATGGTATCATTGGTGCCAACATTTATCCAGGATACCTGAATATGGATTTGTTTCTTCTGTGGCAGCTCAGTCCATATGTATGTGTGCAGCTGATTGCTTGTCTCCTAGAGCTCTGTTTTTCCTTTGATAGATTATGGTTTATGTAGAAATATATATGTATATCTTACAATCTGAACAGGCAAATCCAAAGTGTTTGTTCATTCTGTGTCCCTGATATTGGAGAGTATCTTGGAAATTGATCAGTATTGTCATTTTCCTTAATATCATGTTTGATTTAGGTCTGATATAAAATTCTGATCTATTTCGGATCTAGGCCGGATCTTTATGCTTAGTCTAATCTATTTTCTAGTAGAGTCGCCAATTGGTACAATCATACTAAATTTTATGAATTGGTAAAATACAAGACAAAATACCTTTGACTTGCCTGAATACTAAACCAAATGGACAAAGAGGTACCTAATAGAACACAAATTTGCCATAGAAAAGCAGTACAAAAGGAATATGAATTCATGTATTACCAAGTACCTTATCGTCTTGTAGGATATAAAAGATCAGGGTTCCTGAATCATTGAACATGTCTTTTTTTTTTCTCCTTTCTTTATTTTAGCCTGGCTTGACCATCACCCACCATGCTGACCGATCACTAAACAGCTTCTGCCAGTGGCAGTCCACCTTGACCACACCCAACGGCACCCATCATGACCACTCAATACTGCTCACCGGAAATGATATATGCTCTTGGAAAAATGAACCATGTGATACACTAGGTAAGTTTTGTGATAGAACAATCACACAATGCTTCATGATGATAGAGGCATATTCTTGTGTATGTATATGTCCTTGTGAAACGTGCACATAATTATCAGAGTCTGCAATTAGCAACAACATATGAAAGTGATAAATGAGACCCATGATATATATGGGGCCTCTTGCAGGAAAAAAAAGTTGAGATGAATTGATGAAATGCCTATCCTAAAACCAATCAAGTCTGAAATATATGATATTCTTTTGTGAGAAGTCAAGTTTTGTTTGATTTTTTGTGAGTTTGGAATAGCACAAATTATCTACCCTGTTGATCTACTGTAGATGTAGACTTATTGTTCATGCTGCACAAATCCTTTGGATTTTATGATTTTATAGGTAATGTTGCTAAGATATTCCAATTAATTTAGAAGAAGCTTTTACTAGGGGATCATTTGTTTAATACTGGTTACTTAATATATTGGAATACATGGAATACACTAAACGCCAGTTATTAGTCTTATCAACGATGGATTGGAACATATGTTTTGTATAGATTCAGAGGTAACAATTACTTGAGAGTGATTGCCCTTTGTATGTAAACATTTCCAAAGCCCTCCCTCATTTTAGTATTCTTTCCCCGCTCGATATCTTCTTCCAGGTTTTGCACCCATTGGTGGGATGTGCAGTAAATATAGAAGTTGTACTATAAATGAGGATACAGGACTGGGATTAGCTTTCACCGTTGCTCATGAATCTGGACACAGGTAAGTCAAAGATTAAAAATTAAGTTAATGATGGGTGTTGTGTGTATTTTCAAAATTTAGAAAAACAGCTCATTTGGGCAGACACATAATAACAATAATGTTGGCTTCATGTATAGTCAAGGATTGTAATTCCGAACAGATTGTATTACCGAACGTGTACAGTTAAGCGCCTAAAATGGGTTTTCATACGTTCGGAAATACAGTACCCTTTTCAAGGGACCAAAACGCCGCGTCGTTTGGAAGGGGTTCACTCGGAAGGGAATATCGTATTAAATCTACGCTGTCTTTTTAAAATTCCATCAACTTCTTTTTCTGTAGGACTTTGAGCATTCATTATGTAAGATTGACGGATATTCGTTTGATATTTTATTTGCTATCGTTGATTTTCTGAAAAGTGTTCGGACACTGGATCCACCACCATATAGCTTTCCTGTCTGTCAGGCAGTGATGCTCCAGGCGATTCAACATTACTACCCTTGTCATAGCAGAGTGGGCAAATATGTAGAGCTCTAGCACATCAGGTGCCCAGGTACACCTGGATGGAGAGTGGCAAATGTAGATTAATGTCTTGCCAAAGAATTTTAGTGCCAGACTGGGATTCATGCCCATAACTTTGTTTTCCTTCATTTTCTTCATATTCCTTAACTGTTAAGCCACAGAAAACCAGGTAAAGTGTTTTGAGGTTGATTTTATACATTCTAACGGTACACACATTATTTCATTAGGTGATTGGTACACTTCAAATCCCCACTGAAAGTAACCTGATTTCAAATCTTGACTTGTGGTACAATTAATATGGAAGCAGTTGGTTGCAGTAAATAACAATTAAACCAATCAAATAGTATCTTAATTTTAAGTTTTGTGTGGACTGTGTATAATGCCCAACAATCTCTCCAGTAGGCCTGTGGTTTCTGGATTATGTATATATCATGTGTGCATAAATGACTTTTTATTCTAGTAATTGTCAACACAATGTGAAACTTTAGTGGTGATTTATGGTGATTGGAGAATCCATAGCCATTACATGGCACCGTCAGTTTCCTGAATACTACTAGCCTATATCAACAGAAATCCCAAATACAGGTGTGTTGAAGACTTAGGAGAAAAAAGAAAGCATTATGATGACATCAGCATAGTTCAGTTCGTGGGCCTTGTCATTGTATTACAGTTAAACTCAGTGGCGGATTTAGGGAGGGGGCGGATTTAGGGGGGGGGGGCAATTCCAGCCCATGCCCCACCCTCTTTTGAAAGAAAAGTGTACATTGTGCCCCTTCTTTTTGGAATTGTATCCCCCACCCCCTTTTAGAACTAATAACTTTTTTTTTTTTTTGTTGATTTGTGTGCCCCCCACTTTTACAAAATCCTGGATTCACCCCTGGTTAAACTTGTATGTAAAGACCACTCAATAGATATGCAAAAGTGACAACTCTGTCATTGTATGACATGCAAGTATGAATGTAAACATTTTACATAAAAACTACAGAAGTGGCAATGCAGACAGTCATTAATGTTTGAGTTTTTAAGATTTTAAGTATAATCCACTGATCATTTGTAAAACTTGATATTATTTAAGATGATGTAATAATGTAAAACATCATAGCTCAATAATGTAATGGTGTGAGGTATATATCTCTGAACATGACACAGCAAATGAATATACTGTAATTTTTGTAAGTGATTTTCCTTTAAAAATGTGGCATGTTGTGATCCCTCCCAAAGAATCAAATTGCAAATTTAAAGGAATATATTTCTTTTTAGTGGCATGAGATAAAGGCAAAATTGATAAATGATAGATATTACATCATATGCCTATTGTACATGCTCATCTCAAGCTATATATGATGACTGTTTCATACTATCGTAAAATAGATAGATATTTCATGCTATGTCAGTCAGGAATTATTTTTAGGAATATGATGCTATGTATTGAGGAGGAGATGAGTTAACCAGAAGAAAAAAAAAATTGATGGTGATGATATCCTGTATGGTGGAGTCAAAGAGACAATAAAAAAATGGGTATGCCACCTGTTGGGTTGGGCAGTCAACTTGATAGGGAGAGGACAAAAGGACAGGAGTTCACGACAATTATGTCAAGGAGGATACACAGTTGTCATTCAAACCATCATGAGAAAAGCTGAAAAGTTTGAAAAGTTTGGAAAGAATGATATCAAGTTAGATGTTCTTTCATCAATTTCTTCATCTGGGATCACAGGTGTATGTTTGCACATGTTTATTAATGTTTTTCAATTTATGCCTGTTCCTCTCCAGAACTCCTGCTTTCTTACTACATGTATTTAATTCCCCTGCTATGCAAAATGGCTTCTCTATAAATGGGATCCACTTCACATAATTAGTTGTTGCTTTGTCTGGCAAATAAAGCGTGAAAGATATAGGCAAAATGGATAGTTTTTAAAAATTTAATATCGAACAAACAAAAAAAAACACAAAAGTCACGACATTCTATAGGCCTATTAGGCAATAAATCTGTAAGATTTGGATCAGAACATACTGTGCTATTGAGCATTCTACCTACTTAGCACAAAATAATCTTAAAATGTTCTTTAGATGACTGTTTTAGATGACAAAGTTGCAGCCTGTGTATTCAGTTATGTGCTGAACATTATTCTATTTTATAAAACGGGTTCAAGAATGTAGCCATCCTGATTGGTCAAATAACACCACGTGACCATGCAAAAAAAAAGTACTAACGCACGGCGAGGGGACTAACGCACGGCGTTTAATCCGGATCAAACACTAAGATTGTAAGAAAACACTAAAATTGTAGACCCGTTTTATAAAACTATTAATACATGGTTGTGAGTTCGTGTGTTAGTGCGATCCAGTAACATGCAGGTTTTTATCGTGGTGTCTAACACACTCGGCTATGCCTCGTGTGTTAGTACACCACGATAAAAACCTTTGTGTTGCCAGATCGCACTAACGCACTCCCAACCATGTATTAATAGTATAATAAAAAATTATGTGATAAAAAACGAGGTTGGATCAGTCAACTCCCTGCAAACCAAGTCACTGTCAGGTTTTTTTTTTTGTTGGGGGGGGGGGGGGAGTGGGAATTGTAACATAATTCATGCAACAACATTGCACCTGGTTATTTTGAAATTTGAGTTCTCATATAAGCGCATCATTCTGAGCTTGAGCTGCAGCCAGTAACCCTTTTATTGCAATTATTACAAATCTCTAACCTACTGTGTGTAATTCCATTATGTAAAGCCCTTTACAGGACTAGAATTGTTAAGCTCAGGATCTCAGAGATTTGAGATGTGTGAGAAACAGGCAATATGTCACTGAGAGAGGCACGTCGATAGTGTTGGTAATGATACTTGAGGTGATAAAGAGGGGAGGGAATCTTAGATCATATCACTCGCAGTTCATCATCCGTTGAAGGATTAGTGGAAAGTTCTGGAGTATACGTACCTTGAGTCACAAAATTAGCTTGAAGGATGCAATTTCTGCACCTGACTTTCTTCATAAGATATGAAGTTTGGAGAAAATGCTATAAATAAACGATAGGATCAGGAAGAATACTAACTTCCTGCCACTGATAGTCATGGATGGAAGGATAATTCAAGGTCCAATGTAAAGACAATTATGGTGATATGAATGAAGATATGCTTGTGTAGTTCAGGGCATCAATTCCTATGTAAAAATTTGAGCATGTAACCAGTTGAATGCAGTTTGACTTTAGTTTAACACTCATTTTCCAAAGAAAGACCCCATTGTAAAGATATCTTACACAACATAGTGGACAGCTTTTTGGTATGATATTAGAAAGCATATTCATCCAGAATCTACTAAATTGTAGTGTCTGCCTGTCACATTTGTGTGCGGACTTGAAAAATTAAAGCACACTTGTTTATAGCTATTCAGAAAATTTATAACCAATCACGAAAACAGAATATGAAGTTTTATGATGTTCTAAGACCTGAACTCTGCTAGGCACTTTGATTATATAGGTACAGATTCCTTGGAAAATATGAGTCTTTTACAGCAATATGCAGTATAAATCTGCTTCAAATGCAATGAATCTCCCAGTCCTGTCTGAATGCTGTCTACTGTGGCAATGATGACTGAGAAGGATTTAGGTTTCAGTGAACCTACCAAGGTACAGGATCTCCCTGGAGGAGACAGGCTGTAACCCAAGTCAATTCATAACACTGCACCTGATCCATGAAACATAGTTATGAAACATGAGTTCTATCTCGATTATTGGAGTGTGCGTTACAGTTCATTCTGAAATTTGGTAATGTGCGAAAACAACTTGCTCTCACTGAGTGAGTTGGGTTGTCTCGGTCGAGTTTACCATCGATTTGTCAAACTTAAATAAGGTTTTCACTGTATTGATAACATTGTTGTGTGCTATGTGTTAGGATGTGAATGAAATAGATGTAGATAAAACTTTCATTTGACTGCAACGTATATACAGTATGTCTCATCCTATTGTGAAGTATTAGAAACTGGATGTACAAAAGAAATATAGTGCGAAATTTCTCTTAACAAATTAAACAATTCTTGTTTTGCTTGCAGCTATTTAAATTGATTTTTAAGCATTTATTTACATTCAGCCATTTTTATCTTAACTCTAAATCTAGTAAGAAAGTTTTTTCTAAGGGCAGTCTTTCTAAATCATTTTTCCATCCAAATAATGGTGGGAATGAAAAGTTGTTGTCTTCCCACATTCAACATAAACTCCTGTTTTAATTGTTATAATGGTTAACTTTTATCCTTCACTTTTACAACTTTTCCACTTGTGAACCTTGAACTAAATAAATGAACTTAGGATGACATGATACAGGTAGTGGTTTGACATTTCATTCTAGTTTTTGTTTTTATTTATATTTGTTGTACTCTCTTCCAATTTTTCACATAGAATGATTTTTATTTAATATTTTCCTTATTCCTTAATATTCATCTCTTACTGATCTTCCGTTCTTTCCCTCTCCGTTTTTATTTTTCTTCCTATCTCTCCCCTCCTTCCCTATCAATCCTTCTTTCTTTCTTTCTCTCCCCTCTCTCTCTCTCTCTCTCTCGCTTTCTTTTCTCTGTCCTCTGTATTTTCTGTTTGTCCCTTTCTCTGCCTTTCTATCATTTATTTTATTCATTACCTACACCCCTCCTTTTATTTCCTAGTACTGACAACCTCCATCTCTCTCTCTCTCTTGATTACTTTCAGTTTTGGGATGGTCCATGACGGTGATGGCAACGCCTGCAGGAAGTCAGGAGGCGACATCATGTCCCCCACCCTCTCTGGTCACAGCGGCAGGTTCACTTGGTCAGTCTGCAGCAGGAAGAGCCTCGATGACTTCCTAAGGTATCAACAAAAAGACAACTTGGGCATAATTTTGGGTTCTCCCGGTATGGAATTGACCTCTTGGTTGATGAATCATAAATATTTTGGGGTTGAAAAGGATAGAAAGAGGTAGAAACTGTAAGTTGTAAGTTGAACTCACCACCAGCTGTGTAAAAAGGTTGTATTTGGAAGAAATCTATAAATTTATTTTATATGATTTAAGCTTTACATAATCATAAGGGCTGCGCTCAACTTATCAGGGCGACTGTCAACTTGTAGCAGGAAAAGCCTTGATGACTTTCTAAGGTATCGAAGAAAAGACCACTTAGGCACAGTTTGGGGTTCCCTGGTATAGAATTGACCTCTTGGTCGATGAATCATACATGTAAGTATTTGGGGCTTAAAATGTCATAGGAGGAGATAGAAATTGGAAGTTAGACTTATCACTGACAGGATGAGAATGGTGTTTATGAAGGAAAGCTAGAGTTTTGTTTCATGATTTGAATTTGTCGTGATTCTAAAGAGTTTTCATTGAGTTTGTATCATCATCTCTTTTCTCTCACTCTCTCTCTCTCTCTCTCTCTCTCTCTCTCACTCTCTTTCTCTTTCGCTGTGTTAATCTCTTAATCCTGAGCCCTCTTTCTCTTTCCCTCAATTAATTTTTACTTGTTGCTGTCTCAATCCACTTTTTCTATCACCATCATCAATTGCATATCCATACACACTTTTATCTCATCTTTTGAAAAACTGCAATTACCCAAACTCCTAAATCATTGCAATGTGATTTGAGAGTGTTTTTTGTGGGACTTATTTCACCCTGACTCAGCTGTTGTCTATTTACCAAGTTCAAATAAGGTAGATCTTTGGCATGAGTTGCATGAATATAATCTTCGAAGGAGATGGAGCGGGAAGAGAGATCGCCAGACTTTGCCCCCAGCTCATCCTGTGATGGTCATAGCATGGCGATGGGGGAGAAAGAATCATACGGGGCTTGGAGCATAATTATGTGGGTCATTGTAAACATTCTCCTATTTCTTTGTATCTCTCTGTCTCTCTTTCTTTCTTTCTCACTCATACTCATATTCCCTATCTCCCCTCATTCTCTTGTTATCTTTCAGTTTCTCTTACTCTTTATAATCACAAAATGTTACATTGAAATGATAGAAATAGGTCAAGGAGATAAACCTGATGTATGGAATTTTGCCTCAGTCTTGTTCATTGTAATTATAGTTTAGCATAATACCCACCATATCCTTCTCTCTCTTTCTTTCTCTCTTTATTTTCTGTGAATTTCAGCTCTTCTCTTTCTCTCTCTCTCTCTCTCTCTTATGAAATCACATTTCTCTCTCATCTCTGTCCCTTGAATATTTACCTTCTCTCCCAGATCTACCATTCATTAATCTTCTTGATATCTCATTTCCTTTCCTTTGCCCTCTTCTCTCGTATTTTACACATCTTTTTTTTTCTCTTTTTTTTTTGCAGCTACACACTTTCTTTTTCTTTTCTCTTTCACCATTTCAGTGTAAAGTATTTTTTTTATCTTTTCCATCTTGATGCTAATCACTTTACACACCTGTTTATCATTAAACACTAATGATACACCTCAACTGAGCCTAACATGAAAACTATAGAGAATTAGAATTGCAACATGAATCATATCATGGGCTCCACAGGGAATGGAACATGTGCCATTACTGTTTTTCATCAAAGTACCATTGTTTTCATGTGCTTGACAGAACGGATCGAGCAGCATGCACATGGGATGAGCCGATAGGGATAGCAGAGTACCAGTTCCCTCCTAGTCTACCAGGAGAGCTGTACAGTGCAGACCAGCAGTGCCAGTGGCAGTTTGGACCTAAAGCTAGGCTCTGTTCCTTCAATCTTGGCAAGGTTTGTTTGCAGTCTTAAAAATATGGGTTATGCTTAAGTTTAGTTTAAAGTCAGAAGTGAACTCATCCTTCCCTTTTTGTAACTAAAAGATCAAAATATAATGTTAATTGTATAAAGGTGAAATAGGTGAAATAGGTGTAATATTTATTGGTCAGTGTATCATCTAATACAACAATACTTTACATTGTATTCACATATATGTATGGACAATAAATCATGAGTACAGTGAACATAGCTTGACTAAAGCATGGACTAAAAGTGTATGAAAGTGATGATACAGAAGGGCTACAGCCTAAGCATAGCTTGATTTGCATGCAGCCCAAAAACATTTAGTTTATAACAATGTAGTAAAAAGGGGGTTGACTTGCTGGACATTTTTGTTGGAGGGTAGTTAGCAGGAATTATGGTTATTATGATTTTTACAGGCAGGTATTCTGCTGCTGTTGATGATGATGATGATGATGAATAGGATTTCTACGAACGGCTGAGGAAAAAAAAATTATTGAATAATTAAGAACTTATTAACATGACTGATTCAATCCTTGTCATATCCTTGTTAAAATTCATTACTTATTGAAAGAATCACTCATCACTATTATGTAATATTGGATTATTGTTGCAGTAATTCCATTACCTCATTTCATCTCTGAGGTCATATAATCACCTATATTTAGCAATAATTTCCCAAGGAAACATTCATTTCATGGGCAAGCAGTATGACCATCTTTTTATATATACATGTAAGCTCCCATTGGTGTATCCCTGTATTCTAATTACTGGAATTGTTCTCTGTAGTCCCATGCAGTCATCTTCATTAACCAATCAGCCTCTCAATTGGTTTTGAATCGAGTCTGAAATGGTGAGGGTGTTTACCTGTTAAAGGGCAATCCAACCTTGGTAATAAGATGATTTGTGTGAAAGCAGAAAAATAAGAAAAACAGGATGGTGAAAGTTTGAAAGAAATCGGACAAGGACTAAGAAAGTTATGGATGTTTGAAAAATGAGATCACTACATCTATGCGAATCTCACATTGGCAATTTGGTGATTCGATTGTGACATTTTTGTGGACAACTCTCCCGTTTGTCATACACAAAAATATCATTAATTTGCGGTTTTCTTCGAGGCGCTTTTACCCTCGGGGCAGTACTCAAAATATATTGGAGATAGCATATTGTTATAGGTCCTCATGAAAGAAAAAGATCCTACTGAGTATTACATTTTGAAAAAAGTGACATTTTAGTCATTTTGTGTGTTGGAGCAAATGGGGGAGTTGTCCACAGCTACATCACAGTGACATTACCTATTCGGCCAATTTGAAATTCCCATATGCATAGTGATTACAACTTTCAAAAATTCATAACTTTCTTACTGCTTGTCCGATTTCGTTCAAACTTTCACCAATCTGCTTCTCTGAATTTTCCTCTTTCTTTCAAAGCAACTTGTTATTAAGGTTGGATTTCCCTTTAAGAAGAGAAAAGTTTTTGTTCCTGAACAGAATCTATTGTATTCAAGTAACTATAATGTGACAGACCAAAGATTATAGAAATAGATATACCTGTATATCTTATATAATATTGTTCTCAGTTATTATGTAAAAAAAAATAAACCCAAGAAGACATAAGAAGTGTGCTCCTGAGATCCACCAACCTGCGAATTTCAATAGTTATTTTGGGTATAGTTAAGTAACTGATGAGGAATTTATTTTGTTTAATGCCCCTTCTCATGTTGATCTAATTACAAATCATGAAAAACAAATTTGGAAAAGTTCAAAACAGACATCATTGTGCGTTATGCTTTCAAAGTTTCAAAGGCTGAACTACTGTACATATAAACCAGAGAAAAACAACGCAATGGCTTAACTGATCACAATTGAGTCACCCAAATTGGACGTAACAGACCGACGATACAAGCTTTCAAAAGTGGTGGTTATAGCAGACTCTAGTAGATCCTAATTTGTCGGGTTAGATTTGAGGACTGGCGGAAGAGATGCTCTGGACTGGTGTAAGGATTCGTCATTCTCTGGTCATTAATCTTATTTCCATCACAAACAAGTGGTATAGTTACTAGGTATGTACTGCTAGTTGTGGTAATGATCTAGGGGTGTAGACATTGAGGCTTTGAATTAGAAACAGATGGATTTACAAGTTTGAGTTCTAATTTATGTATGTCTGGCCTTTTTGAAGGTGTCTCCTTTTCTCTCATTTATTGTCTTCCCTCTCTCCATCCTTCTCTGTCACTCTCTCCCTCCAACTTGCTGTTTCTCTCTTTCCTTGTCATCTCCCTTCCCTCTACCTCTCTTCCTTTTCAAATCTTGTACTTTTGAGGTGAATATCAATTGTAAATTTCTTTTAGTCATGAAAATATGCATTACTATTAAATCTAAAGTTTGTTTGTATATCCCTTTAAAGCAAAGCAAGATAGGCTAGTATATGATATAAAGTATTCTTTATTACTAGTACAAATAGTGACTTCCAATATTGTCAAGCTATTCTTATAATAATGAGAAAGAGCCAGCTCCCAAAAGTCAGTAAGTAGTTCTTTTTAAGTAGAATCATTGCTGTATAGTCAGCCCTCTTAAACAAAGCAAATAGAGTCAAACTCCTTATATCCCACGAGCTCTTGTATAATACTACAACATGTACAGTACAGTTGGCCGTTGATGTGCCAGACAAAAGTCTCATTTGTCATAATTATTAATCTTTCTTAAGAAGTGATGGAGAGCATACTCCTTATGCTCAATAAAATCTAAGTCACATTTTTCAGGTAGAATCATTAATGAAGTCTGCCCTTTCAAACAATTTTTTTTTAAATGGATACAAAATCTATACCCAGAGAGCTTTTGCACAATACTGCAGCAATACAGTTGATGTAGGTATAGATGTGCCAGACAAAAGTCTCATTTGTCAAATTAGATTTGGCAAGTGATCAAGGGGATGCCCCGTACCTCTGCGCTGATTTGTCATCCCCTGCCCACTGATTGCCAATCCAATTGAATCAGTGGCCGGTAGGAATGAAAGGTTAGGGGGCTGCTAAACGCATCATCCGATCCCCTGGATGAACCACGGTAATGGGCTGGCTGGCTGGCTGACTTGGTGGAGGTATAGCAGCACCGGGGTAGCATTGTCCTGAGGACCTGAAACTTGGCAGTCAGTCCAAGCCCCTGGCACAGTGTGCCATCTAACTTGAATCCAACATGATGTAGGGAGACATTGTAATCTCCCTGACCAAGGTTGCCTGTGGTTATTTGAAAAGTAAAAGTGTGGTAGCATGGCATCACCTACCTTTGATGAGAAAGAACAAGCTCAGCCATGCAGTTATGGATGATCTGTTGTATGACACATGTTCTGGTGCCAACTGCTCAATGGTCAATATCCTACACAAACCGAATTCCCGAATTCAACCCTGGACCAAACACTTTAACCCTTTTGTGACAAGAATTATTTAAGGGCTAAATTGATCACATTTGTTCTTCAAATTAGCAACAGTAATATTCTTCTTTTGGTGCTACATGCTTCTAATAAAATGTTATGTCTTTAGAAACAAAATACCCTATCTCTAAACCTAAACCTAACCTAAATCCTTATTGCCACCCCAACCTTCTGTCCTTGATGAAATAAAGCCCATCTAAGAAATTGTTGCTGGAGCAAATGACGGAGTATGACAGGGCACCCTGATGGAACTCGCAACCAACTCGGTTTTGGTATTGATTAGTTAGTGTCCAATGCCATAAAATTGTAATTTTTGATAACCTTTGAATATAGTTGAGAACTCAGCAAGGAGGATTTGACTATGGATTCTGTCATGACTAACCTTACTTTTCATTTCTTTTAAAATTTGGTCATTATCCGATGATAGTGTGTTGTTTTAAAGGATTACGTATTTCAAGTCACATGTATTAGGCTGGTAATAAACTGTGACAATTCATTTTATAAAACTTGTAAGAAGAAGAATTATTGTTGTCATGAACAATTTCAACTGACTTGTGACACAAACAGCAAATGAGATTTGACAAAGCCATAATAATCTCTTGACCACTGCATCAACATTATTTCTTTAAGGCTGATTCAAGTTCACACAATTAGGCCATGTCCTTGTCCTGGACTTTATCTTTGAGTTGCCCTAGGGATTGTGTTTCTAGGTTGTCTGTCCATCCCCCTGACTGGTCATTCTGGATTAGACTATACCCATGATCCCAGTAAATTTTTTTGTGTCTTGTTCAGTAATGGAAGTTTCAAATGCATTATGTTTCTGAAATGTTTCTTCATCCCCTAGCCATCCTTCTCAAGCTGAATCAAGTTCAGGATTAGAATGTGTCCTTGTCCTGGACTTTGTTTTTTGTGCCTTGTCATGTAAAGGAGGTGCCACAAGCAGTATGTTTGTAGGTTGTCTACTCATTCCCAGGCTGGTCTTTAGAATTTAACTTTGTAACCACAATCCCAAAAATTTGGTGCTGTCTTCGTAAGGGAGATGCCAAAGGCATTATGTTTTTAAAGATGTTTGTCCATTGTCCCTCTGGCCATCATCCATACCATGCTGAACCAAATTCCTGACATGTGTTTTTTTATTCTGCCAGAGGTATATGTTTTTTCCTCCATCTGTTTGTCTACCTGCTGTCTATGTTCCATTGATCTACTTTCTAGACAGAATAATCTGTGGAAAATACTAGTCATAGATCTGTATTTAGTAGATAGGTTAAACACTGATGGTTTAGAAAGATTTGTATGTTTTGTACCTCTGTGTGTCATTGTGGAAACGGGAAGGATGTTTTGAGGCTGCACGAAATTGCCTCCACGTTCCAAACGCAAACCTTTTCGCACATCTAATGCCCTGTGTCCAGGCAGACACGGACAGAGTTCAAGAAGTGTGGCATGGTGATCAAAAAGTGAGTCATGTAATTTGATCAAGCGGGTCCATGTCCCCAAAACTCAATTACAACTAAGGACAAACCGATGTTGTGGATCTATTTGTCGCAATTGATAAAGAACCCTTTAGGGAGTTAGGTGGAAAAATGACTTTGCAGTGTCATCCTGTTATTCAAATGTAAGAAGCAAATTTGTCGTTAATATTTTGTCTTTGTGTGGCTGTGCTAAATAGATTGTGAGCAGATGTTGCAGTAACTCGTTGATTACAAAATTACATATTCTTTTAAGTTCCAACTCATTTGATAGTAAAAGCATGAGTTACACGTGAGTCAGTCTAATTGCCACAACATAATGAGGAATGATTATGGTATCATGCATATCTTTGAATGAAATGATATACAAATATATGAATGTAAAAAGGTCTGAAAGGTTTGTAAAGTGTAGGATGTTACTCTTCCTTAACCCTTTCAGGACAGGAATTATTTAAGGGCTAAATTGATCACATTTTGATCTTTAAATTGGCAACAATAATATTTTTCTTTTAGTGCTACATGGTTCTAATAAGGTGTAATGTCTTTGAAAATAATACACATGGTTAGGAATTTTGTCAAAAAGTTGAAAAATTGCCAATTTTGATAAAAAATAAGGATTTTTGAATCTCTCAATGTGTTGCCAATTTAAGGATTTTAAAACTTATTCTCCTATTCAAAATTCCTGGCATCAAACGCAATATGGTAATACAACAAAAATGGACATAGTGTGTGAAGAAATTTTTGGTCTCTCTACTCATGCATTTGATACATTTTTTAGAGCTCTGAATAAAAAGTTATTGAGCCAAACCACAAAATGTCGTCAATTGTCTCGAATGGGTTAATAAACGTACATTTTAACATGAAAGCTATTAAAGCTTTCATAATCGTTTATTAAAGGTATGTAAGAAAAATCATTTAATCTTTTAAAGGAATATAGCACTAAATAATATGTAATGAAAATAAGTCAAAGCTTTGTAACATACTATATAATTTGCTAATGACCACACTTGGGAAGGATGAAACAAAATAAGAAGCATGTGCATGTCTTTCAGCTCCTCATTCATGCTGCAAATTTGTCCCCCATTTCCCTATTGGTAGGATATGCCTTAAGGCCACCGCACACCTTACGATTGGTCTGCGATCCGATTTGTGAAATAAATCGCTATGGCATTAAATATTGGCCTTTTAACATATGAAATCTACCCTATTCAGGCTCTGAATAGCAATATGAATACTGAACATAGGGTTTTGGTGAGCTGTCAGCTTTCTACAGGGAATAAGGGCAAAATTAGTTTCAAATCGTAGGCAGTCGTACGATTTTTGTGACGTCACTACGACTCGGAGCCGATTTGGCCATTACACGGACTAGAAAACTCGGCAAAGGCCGTATTATCGATTTTACTATCTGTATGACTATTCAGAACCTCAATCAAACATATTTTCGTTCTTAAATGATTTGTGAAATGATATGACATTTTCTTCTGAAATCGGATCGCAGACCGATTGTAAGGTGTGTGTGGTGGCCTTTGAATACAGAAGTTATGTTTGTTCCCCTTCTGAGAGGGAGATGGATTTCTTCAAGGAGGGATTCAGACCATGTTTGTCAGTGTCCTGTCTGCCAAATTATACCTGACAACTTTAAATCTGTTGGTCATACAGATATCCTCCAGGGTTCTACAGCAGAAGAAAACTGAGGAAATATCCTCCGTCCCTTGTTGCAGCCAAAGATGCACAAATCACAGAAATGGGATGAAAACAAAATGAGTGGACTGTCTGTGAAGTCATTAAGGTTTATCCTAGATTGTTAACATGTGTACGCCACAGCCATATTTCCCTCAGACTAGAGGTAGATGAACTATAATGAGTTTATAAACTTATTATATTAAAGGCATTATTCACTTTTAAAGTTTTGTGTAAGTCATTGACTAATTTGGATCAGTTGGGTGAGCCGATCAAGAACTCATAGATCACTTGGTTGGAATAAAGTATATCAAAATATACATTTTGTCTTATTTAAGAATTTGATGAATTTGATTGACACATGTTTACAAGTACATGCAGATGTAGTGAATGGCAAACATATCCTTATCTTCACAGTTTATAGATAAATGCTGCTCAAGTATCACTCTTTTACTCTTAATACTTTTTTTTCAGCTGATCTCTTGTAAAATTCAATATTTTGGGGGTATTTTTTAAAGCATCAAATAAAATGTGAAAAAAGCCTTATTCACAGGCAAGCTAGTATTCCAGAAGGAACTGGGCGATTCCTATAATTATCTTAGGGGAATAAGAGAATCCAGTGGTGAATGGGTCTGTAACTTCAAATTTTATTTTTGCCATCACTTCTTTATCAAATTGATCCCATTTCAAAGAGAGCTTTTTTAGTAATTTTCACCTTTCCTTAAACAGCACAGCGACTTGAAAGTTGATTGAGGACATACCCAATGTAATAAAAACCCAGTGGCTTTTCCTTGATATAGTATTAGCATCTGTAAATCTTGAGGGTATTGTCTCAGTCAAAATATTAGTTATATCCTCAAAAAGAAATGAATCAACCAATGACCAGGAAATTGCTGAATACTGTTTGTGTAGCCTGCCACTGCCCGCCATCCTAGGTGGACTCCTCCCTTCCTCTTCTCCATCCAAACTCGTAACATAGGGGGTTGTTCCGATGGGGCTACACCCTTCTGCGTCAGCCCCCATCCAAGATGTAAGCCCTTTTCCTTGTCATTATTATCATCATCATCATGATATTGATGATGATCTGAATTTACACACAGCACTTGTTTCCTTTTTTTTTCTCTCATTCATAAAATTAGCCCTCCATTTGAAAAGCATCAAACAAAATGCTACTGAAGCACTCTGAAAACCCGTAATCAGCATTTAATAGGGCAAAGGCCTGATACTGTAGTGTTATCAAAATGTTGTATCTCACACTTTATATTGCTGGATCCAACACTTCAAAGTTTTCCTCCTGCATTAAAGAGCATTAATTACACGGTTTTGGAAATTATGTCACTCCTTTGCACTTTTAAATGTTGCTTTAACACTTGTAGATTGTATTTTCAACCATTGATAGACAAGGAAATTGCAAAATTTACACAAAACTGCTTACACTCTTATTGTATGACAAATAGATCTCAGTTTTTCAAAAAACATGAATTCAATTGAATGTGTTTGGAATATCATCATAAAGACACACCAAACATACAGCTCAAGAGCTAGAATTTTGCAATCTACTAGGCTGAACATTCAGAAGAAAAACAAATAGAGGATTAATTAATCAACTTAGATTATCATAAATACATGTAACATATCTTAATGAAAAGAATCATGTGGCTTGAAATTGCAGAAGAATAGAAAATCCCTGAATATGATTTCCACATTTTAGTAATTTTTTAAATTGCAGACATTTAAATGTTTTCAATTTGTTGAAAATATGATGTCTTCAGTTGCATGAAATGAAAAATGGAAGGTTTTCACTTCAAGAATTGTGAAAATTGATGAACTGGACAGTTCCTATCATCGGCAACAGAATGTGCAATGTTTGCATTATTTTCAAAATTCTACCTCATGGTGATCCATGACAGCCAGAATTATCTACAAGAGCTTTAATGTCAACCCACGCATATAGAAATAGCAACACAATCGAAGGTGAGAAATGTTCATTCCCCATTACAAAAATCAATCTGTCTAGATCCGCGTCAAAAGCTTCCCCAAAAGCTGCCTCTGAGCTCGTAAAGCTTCTGTGAATTTACCCATGTTTTTTGCTCTGATGAGAGATTTCTTTTCTCTTTGATGCTGTTGCCACAAATTACGAGAAATTGTTCCATCAGAATCTTGTGATTAGGGGAAGTAGCGGGTTGAAGCGCTTCAATCTCTTCGCATTGTGTCAGGAAATTATCCATCAGAAGGTTACAAAATGGGGGATAGAAAGATCATTAAGGCAAGAGCAAATTTATTATAGCCCTAGGCCTCAGAAGTTAAAGTTAATGCTCGTAAAAATATTCCCTGGGACTGTATTCTGTTACACTGTTCTGCTGACAGATCTGTGTAGGCCAATCGCAGAGTCATAATTGCCTAGGAAATTATTAATTTAAAGTAAGAGTAAGAGTGGAGGTGAAACAGTTTGAATCATGAGAAAACCTGGTTTCTCCTCACATCCTTGAAAACTGGTGTATTACGAGGTCATGACCTTTCTATGTTGCCAGTTAAGAAAGAGAGTTAAAGTAAAGTGCACAGTCATTTTTTTTTTTAATAACAAAATTAGGAAAAATCATTTGACACAAACTAGTCAGCAACTGAACAAATTGTATACATGAATTAGGGATCACATTTCTTAGATAATCAGCCAGTCATAATGAGAATACAGCTCTTTAATAGAAACAGTCTCTTTGATATGAATAGAATTATCTAATTTGTAGGAAGTTGTCAATTTGGGTTAAGTAAATGTGAAAGGGGATCTAATTGAATCGCTACGTGGTAAGCTTATCTAGTTATTTCATTTCTGTCATGAGCATCCATTTTTCACACCTTTTCCGAGGTCATGATCATTGTAGGTCATACGTGGGATGTAAAGTTCAAAATTCATGGGCATACACCACATGGTTTCAACATGAATTTAATGAATTTATATGTATCGCTTTTTTCTTGTAAATGTTACCTGATCTGCCTCATGTAGCTGACGATACAAACTGGGGGTTCATATATCGAAAATCAACTTTTCTTTCCCTAATTGTCCCCGCCGAACGAAGTTCGCGAGGGGACTATGAAACGGGCTCCGTTCGTGTGTGCGTGTGTGTGTGTGTGTGTGTGTGTGTGTGTGTGTGTGTCCGTCCGTCCGTCCGTCCGTCCGCCTGTCCGTGTGTGCTCAAATGTTAGAAAATGCTACTTCTCCGTCATTTCTTGGCCGATTTTGATTCCGATTGTTTTATCTGATAGGGCTGGGTGGGGGCTTCCAAACTTCTACACAGAATTTTGAAATTCATTAATTATGCAAATTTATGCAAATTTATTTAAAATTGACGAAAAATGCTACTTCTCCTCTATTTCACATCGGATTTTGATTCCGATTGTTTTATCTGATAGGGCTGGGTGGGGGCTTCCAAACTTCTACACAGAATTTTGAAATTCATTAATTATGCAAATTTATGCAAATTTATTCAAAATTGACGAAAAATGCTACTTCTCCTCTATTTCACATCGGATTTTGATTCCGATTGTTTTATCTGATAGGGCTGGGTGGGGGCTTCCAAACTTCTACACAGAATTTTGAAATTCATTATTCATGCAAATTTATGCAAATTTATTCAAAATGGCTGAAGGTTCATAATGTTTTCATGTTTTATATTTCAGTTGTATACATGCATTGTTTGTATTCTCTTCTTTTGCATGCAGTAACATTATTATTTTATTCACTAAAGTTTTTCACTGAAGTTTTAAGGTTCAGGCTAGTTAATTTCCACAGATCTGCACTTCCGGCGGGGACATTTATTACGCATTGCGTAATTTACTCATTCACTTGTTTTCATTGGTGTTGGTATCATATACTTTTATGATAGATATTAATTGTAAGTAATTTGAAATGCAATAGGATTTGATGGATTTTGTAAAGCTAAAATTAACATCAGTTTTTCCATCAAAGGTGTTATGTTAATTTTTAGAGTGATCATGCATTTAATTATCGTTTGTCAAGGTATCCCCTAACTGTTGTATGAAGTAAATAGCCTGTTCAAAGCCTAAGAAGTTCCTTACTTAAATGACTTTCCAGCTGGAGCTCATAATATTTCTTTGTTAACACTATTATCTAGGCAAATAAATGATGTATAAGTTATAAGTGAATGTTGTATGAGTGAATTAATTGATGTATAATATGAATGATGTATGATAAGTTCATATCATTTTGAGATATTACAAGTGGTTTACAAAGGCTATACCTTTTCCTTGTATCCGTCCAGAGTCTCTGCCAGTCCATGTGGTGTCACAGAGGGGAACGCCGATGCGAAACCAAGTTCCTGCCAGCTGCCGACGGAACCCCCTGCGGCGCCACCATGTGGTGCATCCAGGGCAAGTGCCTGGACCGGGGCCAGCTGGGACCCACCATGGTCCATGGGAACTGGTCCGAGTACGGCGAGTTTGACGTCTGCTCCAGGACCTGCGGGGGAGGGGTGCAGTACAAGGAGAGGCGATGTGACAACCCCCACCCTCAGAATGGGGGGAAGTATTGCGAGGGTCCAAGCAGGATATACAGAATGTGCAACATTCAGGTAAGATTCTAATCTTTGCTCTTTCCATTAAAATCAGCTTAGTTCAGTAAAAGTTTTTTATACTCTAAGGTTTTAGACAATTACTCTTGCAATAATTTTACAAAACACAAAGATATTTAACAAATTCTGCATCTATCTCAGGAATTTGATAATAGTGAATTGTTAAGTGATTATTACGAGAAATGAGAGCTATCTACTGGGAGATTATACGAGGAAAAGGCTTTTGTAAGTCTTAAGTGTCTCAGTCTGACTTCCTTTCAGCATATATCACTATTAGAAACAGTAAAAGTTTTGAGGCATTCCTTCACCTGTTTCAGTTTTATAATTGTATAATGTGAAACCTATACGACACTAATGTTTGATATGGAGCTTAACCCAAATATTGGGGCCATTACAAAAATATTTGCACTTTGACAATTTCTTGTGAATATACCGGGTATACAAAAACGTGAAGGTGAAGAGATTAGTAAGAATTTCAGACTTTGAAGAGTTATATGTCAGTGCAGTGAACTCAAGTTGTTCTTCATCCCCTATAGACCACCAGGGATTTATACTAATCCATCAACAGAGGTGACATTAATACTCATGCACTTATGACAAATGTTTTCCTAGTCTCCAATGATTTGTGTAATATCCTCAATGTTGCTCTCTTTTTTGCTGAGATCTTATGGACTAGTATAGTTCCATGAACTCTGCTTCAAAACCTGTTCAAGTTATGTGACAGTTTACTGTAAAACCAGAAATTTTTGCATGCATGAAACTTTTGGGAATTTCACGAGTGGTCAAGATTCGCAATTCGCGAAAGTTTCATGCCGCGAAATGGTCAAATCACAATAGTCCGGTTCTGTAATGTATTCAAATTTATGCACATTTCTTCTATGAGTACCCAATGACGAGCTATTCCATTAACCTGCTCTTTATAAATGAGCCTAATTGCTTGGAATCCAGTTTGCATACATTACTTGTTGCTATGTCCGGCAAGCGTCGGGCAAGCTTTCAGGTTGTCAAGAACAACCTTCGTTTGAAAGGTATGCATAAAATTTGAATGCATTACTGAACCGGCCTATTGAAACAACATAAAATTATTGCAATTTGTGAAAGTTTCTTGCTGCAAAATTGGCTGTCATTAACAATTTGCAAAAGTTTTGTGTTGCGAAAGTCGCTGGTTTTACAGTAACTTCTTGTAGCTGAATTTGTTTTCAAGTGACCAATCAGCTACTACATGTAGTAGTTTCTTTTTTCACGTTCCCAACACCTGTTATTGGAAAAAGAAGTTAGAATTTGTCCAGATTTCATTAATTTGGGATTGTTAATCCTTCCTATGCGCATAAAAACATGCTACCCTATCAAGTATTTCCTTGAAATGTTTCCAACAACACCTGCAAGTGGAAAAAAATGTAAGAATCTGTCCAGATTCATTAGATTGGGATTGTTAATCTTTCCTGTAACAACATGGTACCCCAGAAAGTTTTTTTTTGAACCTTTTCCTGGAAAAAAAAATTGTTGAATTTGTACCAATTTCATCAATTTTGGATTGTTAATCATTCGTATGACAACACGTTACCTCATCAAGTTTTCCTTTGAACCATTTCCAGACATATAGCCACAGAACCCGTCTTGGTTTCCTCAGGTGTGCATTAGGGATTAGTTCTCCATCAATCAACATCCCTGACACAATACCTCAACATTTGTCACAAATGTTGGTCATATTCTCCAAAGATTTATCCGCTCTTTAAAAATGTTACCTTAGGCCCGCCTATTCAATTACACCGAAGACCTAGCCCTTGCATTATAAGCAGGCTGAGACCGCCGCCGCCGTGTGTACATGATCGAAGCAAAGGCAAGCAGACGTATTCCCCAAACTGGGATGAATTACATGTTTTGCGGGGAACGTGATGAAATATATTTTGTGAACGATACCCTCACAATTCCCCATTGTGACGGAATGACTCCTCATGTTCTCTCTGACTTCCTGCTTATGTTGCTCTCTCTCTCTCTCTCTCTCTCACCTTCTCATTTCCATGACAACAGGAGTGTCCGGACCATTCGGAGGATTTCCGAGCCCAGCAATGCTCCTCCTACAACAGCCGTCCTTTCAGAGGATTCTACTACGACTGGAAGCCTTATCTACATGTTAACAGTGAGAAACAATTCCTTTTTGTTTTGTTTGTCCCATTTTAAAGTTTCAAATTTCAAATCTTGGAAGGAAGTATACTTTTTTTGAGACAAATTGCTTCGTTTAGTGTACCTTCCAGTACTTTTTAAGATTGTGAGTCAATTTAGTAACATGTATCTGAATGTGACCCAAGATTAGAGTTAGTCCATATCTCTGTATTTTTGTTTTTATAAGCAACTTTGTTATAAATGATATTTTCAGTCTTTTGCAGTTTATAGAATAGAAAATGTTATCCTATAATCAAATATAGAAATAAAAGAATTAATTTGATATCCTTCCATCTAGTATACCATAGTGTTGTTCTTTCTGGCTCTTTTGCCGAGGATGAAACAACTTAGAGTCATGTCTGACATATATCCAAACTAAAACAAGACAGAATATATTTTCTGACCATTTGAAAACCAGGAGTTTTCCAATCTTTCTCTCTATCTATCTTTCTCTATCTCTTGTGAGGAAGAGAAATTTCAAAAACATATGAAACTATCTCTTTTTTTTTGACGTTGCAAATGTATTTGATATCTTCTGCTATTTCCTCTCTCTTCCCGGGCCTATTTCAGCAAAGCCTCAGATCTGTCAAAACACATTGAATCACAGATCAGTGATGCCAGCCTTTTGGGAGAGAACCAATAAATGATTGTTTTTCTTTGCATTTTGGGTTTGTTGTTGGAAGACTCGGTCATGCTGTGATTGGCTTAATATTTCTGAATTTATATCCAGAGTATGACTCATTTGATTGATACAATGTGACTATTCTATATGCAGCTCACCGAAATGATCATTTTGGGTAATTCTTGCGGGGTCAAAGTTTGATCCTTTTAAAAACTTTATCTGATTTTCGTTATTTGTAATACTTTTTTTAATATTACTTTTTTATAGGGTCAAGGGTTTATCATTTGTTTAAACTATTATCTGATATGAGTTTTGTATAGCTCAAGATTATTTGAAAACTAATGTTAAAAAGAAAAGTGTATTTTCTTATGAACATGCTCTATACTGTAATAAAAGATTAATTCATTCTTAATACTGTTAGAATTTTTAAATTACTGAACTTAATGAAATTGATTATGACTTCAGATTGATACTAATATTTCCTTTAAAGTATATAAAACCACTCACTCTTATATGCCAGATTTTCTGATAGCTTTGAAGTTCTACCCACCTGTAAAAGTTCCTCTCGAAAGGATACAATCTTCTCCCATGCGTGTCTATGTTTTGACAATGCCGGTGGCATTTATAAAGAGGACCCTCTGACTCACATACCCCTGTAGAGTTTTCTGGCCAGACAGTCCAAACTCCATCCATCTGCATCCGATATTTCCAAAACCCTGTTAGCTTGTCGGAGCAGACAAAACATCTCTCGCCTCCTCTTTCCAAAGGTTGCCGAGGTTCAGATGTTGGGACTTGTTGAGAAAGTTGAATGCATAATAGTTGTTAAATGTCGTTGGTCATTGTTGTCATTAACCTATATTACATGGTGTAAAAGTAAACTCAGATTCTCATTCTGTTTATCCAGTGCAGTCTAAAATCGGTGTCATGGCTGTAGTCAATGCATGTGCCAAAAAGCTATAACCATCCAATGTCAGTGATGTAGGCCTATTTCTTGGAAAGTGGTGGAAAATGGAGAAAGAAAATACTATTTGGTGTTTAGTTTACTTTCTTTATTGCACAATCTCTGTTTGTGTGGTTTTTTTGCCTTCAGTTCTTTCTTTCAGTGATTCTCATTTCAGATGTCTCCTTAGGTCTACATGTATTTCTGTCTAGAGTTCTCTTTCTCTCTCTCTCTCTCTCTCTTTCTCTCTTTCTCTAGCTTTCATGATGCATCTTTCTCTCACTCACTGTATCTATTTCAACTTATCTCAATCTCTCTCTCTCTTCCTACGTTGACTGTCTTTTTCTGTTTAGGCTCTTGTGATGTATATCTCTGGCTTTCATGATGCATCTTTCACTCACTGTGTCTATCTCAACTTCTCTCAATCTCTCTCCATTTCTTTCTCTCTTTCTATGTTCTCTGTCTTTTTCTCTCTGTTTAGGCTCTAGTGATATATATCTCTCTCAGTTTTTGTCTCAAGTTCTCTTTCTTGTTTTCTCTCTATTTGGCTCTCTCTCTCTCTCTCTCTCTTTCAATGTTCTCTGTCTTTTTCTCTCTGTTTAGGCTCTTGTGATATATATCTCTCAATTTTTGTCTCAAGTTCTGTTTCTTGTTTTCTCTCTATTTGGCTCTCTCTCTCTTTCAATGTTCTCTCTCTTTTTCTCTCTGTTTAGGCTCTTGTGATATATATATCTCTCTGAGTTCCTGTCTCAAGTTCTCTCTCATTTTCTTTCCATTTGGCTCTCTGGCTTTCTCTCAGTATTTTATATAATTTGTTCTACTTCATCTTCCTCTCTCTGCAGAAAATGAAGCCTGCAAGCTGTACTGCATTGCTGATGGGTTTGACTTTTACTTTGCTCTCTCTGGGAGTGTGGTGGATGGGACAAAATGTGACGCGGATTCTAACAACGTCTGTGTAAATGGCAGATGTGAGGTAAGCGCTACAAAATACAATCCTGATATGTTCAAAGGAAATCAGTTTCTGCTGCTCGTCTGGGCTGGGACTTGAAATTATATGGTTAATGTGCCCATCTCAGTCATGTCTTTTCACTTTTCTGTTCCTCTTCTTTTCTCTTTGAACTCTCTTTCAGCTGTACTTTTTTTCTTTCCTGTTCTTCTCATCTTTCTTAACTGTTTCCTTACTTTCCCTGTCTTTTAGAAGCATTTTCTCTCTCTTTATCTTTGTCTCCACCTCTTTCTTTCTTCTTAGATATCTCTGTCTCTCTCTCCTTCCATCTCCCTCTATCTTTCCTTCCATATATCTATCTCTCCTTCCACCTCTGTCTCTGCTTCCATCCCTCTGTTTCTCTCCTTTGATTTCTCTCCTTTGATTTCTCTCTCTCTCTCTCTTTCTCTCTCTTTCACTCTACTCTCATTTTTGTTTTCATTTTTATCAATACCTTCATTAATTTCTCGTATTTTTTGTTGTTCTTTTTTTGTTGTTGCAAAGAATATGGAGCTGTTATGCAGTCCACAACTTCTAATAATTAGTAGTATGAGTAGTAATTGTTGCAGTATTGTTTGCCATTAGTTTGGAATGTGTCTGAAATATAAAATACTGAGGTGAAAGTATGGATTAAAAGTGAAATTAAATGTGTATTTCACCTTCCAGAAAGTAGGCTGTGATCATATTCTTGGCTCGGATGCCCAACCCGATGCTTGTGGTGTGTGCCATGGTGATAACTCAACATGTGACTTTGTCAGAGGCGTCTATGCTGAACAACATGAACGCAATGGTAAGCCTCTTTGATGTTTCTTGGCCATTGTACTATTTTACCGTTTTTTCCAATCCCAGCCAACTAAACCAAAAGATATTTCATATTTCACCTTTTCCCACCATGCTTCACATGTTTGAGTCACTCACACAAGGACGTATCACTTCAAAAGACCAGTTCAGCGAATACAATCCATATTCTGTGTTTTCACTCTTCATTCTCATAATTTTTGTTTATCTCTTCATTTCCTTCTGTTATGTGTCTGTCACTTCCTGTATTCTTCTTAGCCCCTTATTCTCTTTCTCCAATTAAGCGTACCCCAATTAAAAAAAAGATATGCTATTCTGATAAGGATTTTCCATCATGCAAATGGAACAAATGAATAGTAACAAAAACTTTTCTTTATTCTTTTTCTTTTCTTAGCCCCTTTTATGTTCTCTTATGATATTTATTTCTAGATAACTCATTTTCTACTTATTTTTATATTCAATTGTGTCTCTTCCTCAGGTAATCTCATTTTACAAAGATCATATAAAACTATGTGAGGGAAGATATGTTGGGGGAAGGGGGGTTTACTGATAGAATCATAGAATTTCCTGAAAGATTCTGTATCCCAGTAATTAAGTCAATATTCCTTTTGCATGATTACACTTGTACTTGGCAGTTTTCCTTTTTGCCTTCCCATTTATTTAAATAATCTATGTCATCTTTAATCAGTGGATAATTCTTCTGCTATTTCAAGCTTCTGCCAACTTGATTGTGTACGTCTTGATCATTAAAAAATATTCATCATCCCCCTCTTCTGATTGCATTATTTAGATCAAGGCTAGATCAGTGTTTGAGGTTTTTAATTGCATCTTATTAGGGAGGGACTCCTCAAGTAATGTCTTTGATTAGATATTCAGCCTACTCAAAGATATTGGCAGTCGGAGGCTTTCTGGTGATAAGAAATTTACCAATTCGTACACACCTCTTATCTCCTCTGTGTGAGATATCAATTTAGATTTGCTTTTAGAGGATACAGATTTAGAATACACTAAGATAATTCAATGTTTATTTCAAAGATAAAATACATATAAGACATTATTAAAGACATTAATGCAATTGATAACATACATGGATGTACCACGCTTAGATATGGCAACCCTTGTAGCCCTCTTTATACCACTAGTCAAGGATGCATCTTAATTCAAGTTCATCTGTCTGTAGCTACGTTCATACAGGACTTGTGGCTTTGAAACTTTAAGTTAGCGAAACTTTAAGTTAACAAAACAACGACTCACTAACCATGACGAGGGTTCGCATGGGCCCGAAACAATGATGCTCATTGAAACTACAAGCCGAGCGATCGTCGTTGTTAACACCGGAAGTAGATACCGATTGTGTGTACAGGGCCCTCTTGCATAAAAAGTTGCGATTAAACGCAACTCAGAAATTAAACGCAACTTGATTTTCAACCAGTCAGGATCGCGTAGTTTGGACTTGCGTTTAATTTTTTGAGTTGTGTTTAATCGCAACTTTTTATGCAAGAGGGCCCAGTACACATACAGTTCCTGTGTTCATAATTCGTGTGAAGGGTACAGTATGCCCCGGAAGTTTAACATGAACAGAGAGGTCATATCGTTAACTATAAGCTTGCGAAACTTAAAGTTTATTCTGTAAACATGGTACGAAACTGCGACGGAGGACCCCCCGCTGCTTTTGGTTTCGACATTAACCACGAGCTCGCTCGTGGTTCTAGAACTACAAGTAAACTTAAAGTTTTGAAACTACAAGTCCACTCATATGGTCTGAAACTACAAGATACCTGCAAGTTAACTTAAAGTTTTGAAACTACAAGCGAAACTTAAAGTTTAGCTTCTAACATGTGAACCTCACTTTAGGCAATGTTAAGTTTAACAAATTCCCTGAAGAGGTGCTGCCATTATCACCTGTTCCATCCCACATTTACCCTCACATTTCATCTGATAGCGAACCAGCTATCTCAGTGTGTGAGTCAGTAAGCCCTCTATGGTGGACTAGCAACTCTAAATCTAGATATACAGGTAACTCAGGGTGCCCTGGATGATCCACAAAGATGGGCATCAGAAAGAAGATGACATCACAAGTATCTGTCATCATAACATCCCTAGCGCATCCCCAGTTATTGGCATGCTAGCTCAAGACATTTGGAGTCTTGAAAGAAGATTCAGGATTTTTTGTTAGTGAACAGATTAAAGATTATATTTCTTTCATTTGACCCTATTATCTCTTTATATACTACAGAATGAAATATCAGACTAACTAAACTGTATTAATAACTTAATCAAATTGATATTATTTCTGAGCATCTTTACACCTAGTAATTTATATGACAAAAAAAAAAATACTTGAATCTCTTTAGATATTTCAAATTCTCTGTTGGAATTAGGCAAGAAGGAGGAATTTGATATCTCTATAGTCAAAATGTTATAACGGAATAGTGATAAAAATTTCTTGTGGACTGAATTTGTAAACCTAACCATAAGAAGTAAGCATGTATTCATAACATTTATATTGAAAGATGAATATTCATCAAATTGGTGCCCTTGTACCATTTATTGCTCGAAATGTAGCTAACATCATTTATTAAAATAAAACACAACACTTTAAAAAATGTTAATTTTGATGTCAATGTACATGAATTTGTAAACTAGAGCTTCACAGTAGCAGTCCTTATAGTTTTGGCTGTATAAAGAGATTCTAAAGCACAGAGAACACAAATTATTTATAGATGTTGAGGGATAGAATTTAGATGTATTGATTAGATAACTGACCAAAACCAAATGCTTTTTGACCACATTTTCAGTCTTAACCTTCATCAAGCTAAAACTTCCCAATTTGCAGTAGGAAAGATAGCTTGAAATAGCTGCTAGTGCCAGCTATGCACCTGTCCACACAAGCAATCAGTGATTAATTACATAACAAAACTGACACAGGGTTGACTCATGGTGCCAATCAGTCTATCTGATTGACAAGGATTAAACAGTTTTCAAACCTTGAAGTCAAGTAGTTAAATGAAAGGTACAAGTATACCAGTGATATTTTTCTTCTTTCCTGTACGTGGCAAATGAGATAATCATGCTGTTGACAACAGCCTTTAGCAATTTCACTTGGTGTATTATTTTATAATCAAGTAATATTAAGGTTGGCCAGAAAGAATTCTTAGCCATTACAGTTCATTATATATGTAGTATATAGTATAATTATATACTATATACTTATATACTACATATATAGTATATATGTTTATGTGATGTTGCTACTATATACACTGTAGCTATTGGTGTAAGAATGATCTTAAATCTTTTTTGAATGGCTCTGTAACTTACTTCTTATGATTGTAGTAAATTGCATGTGTTTATGAAAATTATGTTTTGGGAACTTGGCAGTGACAGTGATCAAAACCATCAGGTTAACCCTTAATAGTTTTGAAGTCAAAGAAAACTTGGGATGGAACCTGTTTGAAATACATTTAGGTGATGAATGAAGCAAAATGATTTGCAACCAGGATGAATAAACATCTCAGTAAATTAATGACCAATTAGCCTTTTGTCAGAAAAGAAAAAGAGAATGAAGATACTTGTTTGTTTGCAGTTGTTTTATTTTTAATATATGCCAAATTCCTGTTAGTTATTCATACCAATAGCTCAAGCAATTATCTAGGGCCTTGCACTTTTAGAGACTTAGAAGATAGCAAGCCTGTCAATTTACCAGTTGTCATTATGATTAAGAGTGAATCAACTGTACAGAGATAAATGAATCATAAATATGTTTGTTGCACGTGGCATGACCACTTGCTTTGTTGATCAATATACAGAGGGTGCTGGAGAAAGTCATTTATGACACTTTTGTCCATACAGATTCATGTATGTGGATAAGAAACAGCTTATGAAATTTATGATATGTTAGCAAAATGGATTTTTTTTTTTGTTTTAAGAGAAAGAAAGTAAAAATTATAGATTTTCATATAGAAACAAGAGAAGCACTCAAGTAGTCACAACTATACTGAGATTGTTGTGGGGGGAAAAAAACACTTGATTTTTAAAGGACTGCATAGATCTTTTGTCTTCTTAAAACAAACTTATGGTCGAACTTTAGTGTCATATTAATATTAGCAATTCAAAGTCACTATCATGATAGAACTTAAGTTATATACTTAACATAAAGTAACACTTTAGTGTCCTCACAATTCATGAATTTTTAACATAAAAGATAAAACAATTAAGTAGTCAGAACGAGCGTATTTTCTGCAGCTTTAAGAGACACAGTTAACTCGCCTCAGCAAAGGATTATGTGATAAACCTTGAAATAAGGGAAGGATTTAAGTGCTCAGCCGCAGGGGTTATCCAAGGCTAGCTGCAGCCATGACACTACAGATCTTGAAATGTGATTTCACGTTCTTAATAAGGCCAACTCTAATTTGCTTTAGGTGGTGAAGAAACCTTTGACGCATGTGTGTCTAATATCTCCTCGCTGGAATAGAGTATTGAAAGAGCAGGTAGTTGATGTGTCCACGTCAGATGTGACAGTTTTAATGCGATTTTCTTTAAAGTATGGAAGGGAAAGCTTAGGAAAGGTAAATACGGACATAGTGACTCAATGATCATGACAGTATCTGGCAAACAAGGTATTTATCTTGTGACTGAAACCAAGCAACGCAAACATTCTTGAGTATTAAAGAAAGAACATGCACCTTATTTTTACCTACAAGATTGTTTCACGGGTTAAAAAGCAAGCCATAACTCTCCATCTATGTGAGTACGTAGGTGTTGTAAAGTAAATAATTAAGTTTTGTTAGAATGTTATCTTCCTAAGAGTAACACTGTAATCTTTGAATGTACATGGAAACATAAGGAACGTTTATCTGTTGAGCTAGAGCCAAATGATTGTTGACCAGGGGGGCGTTTCATCAAGTGTCTTGTCGCTGATTTTTACCGACAAATTTGCTCTCAGCCAATCAGATGCAAGGATTTCAGTAGCTTATAACAGTTATTGCAAAATGACAAGTTTTATGAAACAGGGCCCTGTTGACTACTGGGGAGCGTTTCATCAAGTGTCTTGTCGGTGATTTTTACCGACAAATTTGCTCTCAGCCAATCAGATGCAAGGATTTCAGTAGCTTATAACAGTTATTGCAAAATGACAAGTTTTATGAAACAGGGCCCTGTTGACTACTGAATTATCTTATTCCCATAGTTTTTACACAGGGACCCTCTGTTTCCAGTAGGCAGTGGGTGAACTCTTGAAAAAAAATGACCAAAATGATTCACATTCCTTCCTCTCTTCCTAGATTACTATGAGGTTGTGAGGATACCCAGCGGTGCCCGTCAGATCAGCGTGGCGGAACTCAGCTCGTCGGATAGCTACCTAGCCCTGAGAAACAGCAAATACATGTACTACCTGACGGGCGGTTGGACGGTCGACTGGCCCGGCAACTTCAAATTTGCCGGGACGCTTTTTGAATACAGGAGACCATACAAGAAGCCTGAGTATCTGGAAGCAAAGGGACCCACCAACGAGGAGCTGATTGTAGAGGTAATCTATGATGAGTTCATGCAGTATTTGTTGTTCCAAGTTGTTTTCTTGTTACATTGTTTCAACAAACAATAATGTTTTCACATCTGCACTAGATCGGTTGTTGCTTGTTGAAATAAGTTTGGCTCAGCTTTTGTATCAATTGAGGAAAATATCTTTTATAGTTGAATGCAAATTATAAAATAGTTTTGGATCGGATGAATACAAGACCTATGTAGATAAGTATATGCATATTTTGCCTGCTACATATACTTTCCCTTCTTCCAATAACAAATATTAGATATAAATGTGTAATGGCAGTACCAAATTAAGCATTTGCATTATGAGATTTTCCCTACAATTGTCTGACCAGTAAAAAAAAAAATATCTGACAGGCTATTGATTGCTGACTTACTACCTGATTAGGTAGCACAATTACCCCATTTCAAGTTCCCATGAGCTGTCAGCCTTAAGGATATCTTCTGTCCTCTCCATTCATAGCAAATTAGGACGATTGAGCAATTTCATACTCTGTCCCTTTGAAGCTCATATATTGTCCTGAAAAATCCAGGGGTATCTTGGTGAGAATAGTATCTCTGAAGCAGTTAACTCTTGATGTTATTTTGTTTTGATTGCTCATTCTGCATTTTTGTCTCCCGTTATCTTATTTGATTTGATGTGTCCATTTTTTCTGACATTATCTTTATATCGTCGGGAAAATGTGGCACTTCTTTGTAACACATTGCTCCTTCTGTGAATGTTTCGTATCAACATTCTTATCATTTATTATTGGAAATTTTCTAAGCTTCCCTTTGTTTCATGGTCAATTTCCTGTGTATGTTCCATAATTTGACCATTCTATACATGAACTTTTACTGTCAATCAATAAATGTTGTTGATTACATTTTTTTCCAATCAATTTCACAGATTCTTCTACAAGGGAAGAATCCAGGTGTAGAGTACGAGTACACCGTTCAGGGAGTCCATGCATCGTCGGCCCTGCCAGTACACACGTATACATGGAACGAAACGTACACTGGCTGTTCTGCAACATGTGCTGGAGGTATTCACTATCAATACTCAGCTTGGATTCAACATTTTTGTGGGGTTTTTATAGCTTGGCTTTTTTTTCTGTCCAAGGTTTTGAACTAGTAGAACAAGTGGTGCAGAATATGAATGCATTCATTTTCTTTGCTCAAACAGTATTTCTGTCCCCAAATTTCATATACCACTATTGAAATAAAAGAAGTAAAAGTCAGAATTTGACAAATCTGTACAAAAGTTATTTTGTAATATGTTCTTGTAAACTCCATGTACCTGTTAGAGTATCAGTACCATAACATCACTGTTGTGTAATAATACAGAAAGATTATTTGATTGGAGAGGGAATGCTTCATTTTTTTGGAGATTATTTTAAGGATCAGCAGCATAAATCAAGGGTTTACCTCAATAATGTGAAAGTTAGAAGCATATTCTTTTAAGTACTAACTAATTATTTCAACAACAGGTGTTTAATGCACTTTACATATAGGCTGATAATATATATTGTCTCATTTTACTGTAATTATCAGATTGCTGTATGAAAGAAATATATGTGTACAACATTTGCCTCACGTTCAAAATAAAGTGTTGCGAAAAACCTCCCATTGATTTATTACTGTAGATGATACAACTATTGTAATATTTTTCTTGTTTCTTTCATCATAAACCACTCAGGAGTAAAGTCACAGGTGTTGAGATGCCAACGTGATTATCAGGATGAAGTTGACGAGTCATTCTGTGATGCTGCCACCCGACCTGAGCCACAAGTTGTGGTATGCAACAAGGACCCTTGTCCACCTAGGTATAGCATTACTACTTCTTTTAAACCAATCAGCATAAATTTTGTAAACTTGAAGGGGATAGATTATTGGGGTCTCTAGTACCCTAAAAATGTAACTTGTCAGTCATAACCTTGAGGCATTAGAGCCTTTCCTCCAAGGAGCTAGTACCCAAATGAAAGATATAGACAGAGAATCCAAGCCTTATATGGATAGCTAAAGCAGGAAAATGAATGCAGAGATTTTGGCACTTTCTCAACGGAATACTTATCGTTCTCTCTATAAGTACTTTTGATTATAATTTCATTCACTTGTGATGTATTCCAATTCTAAGATTTTAGAAACATTTGATGCAGATATTCAAAAGGTACAATATTGTAAGCTTGATTATCAGGGATGAGCCGATCTTATCTTCACCGACTTGTCTGTGTGGTTCAATTTCATATTTAACTTCATACTTTCAGGTGGACGGTGAGTGCATGGAAGCCCTGCAACCGTCAGTGCGGCGGCGGCCGGCAGAAACGTAAGGTGATATGCATCAAGGAGATCTCAGGGGGCAGGAACAAGACCGTCAAGAGCAGCTTCTGTTCCAGACAACGACCGCAGAAATGGCGGGCCTGCAACTCCCACGACTGTCCACCCAAATGGGTACCTGGCAGGTGGTCTGAGGTAGGTCCTATAGTGGTCAGTTGGCTTGACCAAGTCTGTTTTAAACTGTGAAAGGGCAGGGCAGTTCCATGAAACGTGTCCTGCAAAACATACGTCTTTTATCCATTCATTTCCTTCACAAATGTCAAATTTCTAGATATAGCATTTGACTTAATAGTCATGATACCATAAAAAAACATTAATCACTGGTCATATCAAAAATATTTTACACTAGTTGGTGAAATAAATGGATAAAAAAATTATTTTGTAAGGAACACGTTTCACAAATCAATCCAGGAGAGGATTTAGAGCACGTTCATTATTATGTCTTTTTTAGGTGGATATTTCAAAAATATTTCCAGCATATATTTTAAAAACTTGCATGATATTTCGGCAACTTGAGTGACCGACTTCGTTTTATAACTGCACGATTTTTGTGTTCAATTTTTGTTCAGTTAAACAAGGGAAGCACGGGAGAGTCTCAATATTCTTAACCCTTTCATGACAGGAATTAGTTAAGGGCTTAATTGATCACATTTTGTTCTTCAAATTGGCAACAATGATATTTTCCTTGTAGTACAACATGGTTCTAATAATGTGTAATGTCTATGAAAACAACATACATGGTTGGGGATTTTGTCGAAAAGTTGAAAAAATTGCAAATTTTGATAAAAAAACAATGATTTTGAACCTCTCAATGTGTTGCCAGTTTAAGGATTTTAAAGCTTATTCTCATTTTTAAAATTCCTGGCATTAAACGCAATATGGTCATGCAACAAAAATGGACATATTGTGTGCAGAAAATTTTGCTCTTTCTACTCATGCATCAGGTATATTTTTTAGAGCTCTGAATCAAAAGATATTGAGCCAAACCACAAAATTGAAAGGGTTAAGAACTGACTGCTACCAAGAAGTTCATAATGATATTGTATTTTAGCTGTGTGAAATGAAGGAGAGATCTTACCCCCTTTTTTAATGTCTTCCCATGGCTGTGATTTACCTATGGTTTTTGTTGTTCATAATGAAGAAACAAAAGTATGTTTGTTAAGATACTGAGCACTGAATTAATTTCTACTTATTTTGGTAGAATAAGAGAATAAAATGAAATCTTCCCCTTTTCTGCATTATATTTACAATGTTGTGTTACAGTAAAGTTAATTTTCAATGCAGAATTTCGTTTTGTATTCTTGTATTTATTTTTACAAAGTGCATGGCTTGATTTATTATTTTGCATCTCTGAGTTCTGAATATTCTTTTGTCATGTCTCCTGCCAGCTAAAAAAATACAAATGTTCCTAGAATACCAGCAAAATAGCATGTTACTTTAAAACAGCCTGACATCGTTCTTTTCATCAAATCGACTAAATGGGATAACATTTAAATTTCTCTCTTTCTTTCTTTATATCCAACTTCATCCCTGCTACTTTTTTGCTTTTTCTTTATCTGTTTGCACACTTTGCATCATTTGACTTTAATTTCATTCTTATTTTTCCTCCAAACTCCACATGGCTTTCATTCAATCCTCCCCCACACCCCCCCCCCCAAAAAAAAATCACAAATCATCAATTATGTTGCTACCTTCACAATGAATTTCAAAATATTTTTCAAACCTTCATCACTCAACCAACCGATCCCCACTGTAAACCCATTTCAAACACTTCTTTGTAAAAAAATTGCTTGTCCTGAAAAAATTCATTGTGCATCCAAACCTTGCTTGTCGTCGTGTCAATCCATGCCCAAATTCAAACATCATCCCTATTCTATCACGCCATTCTACAAATCATGACAACCATGGCATTATTGTTAAAAAAAAATTCAAAAACGGCTCATTTGCTCTGAAACCTTGTTGTTTTTCTCGTGTGTAAATCCATCCCAAAATCCATATGTCCAAACACAATTTTGTGTGTGTGTATCCAACAACTCTGTTCTTTCTTTCCTTGAATCTTTTCTATTGATTTCAATTCTTTGCTATCTCTTGGTATCGTCTTACCTCTTTTTCCGCTTTCCCACCGTTCAATGGCCTCTTTGCATCTGTTCCTGTTACCCTGACCACACCCCTCCTGGACCCCTCTACCACCACACCCCCAATGGACTACACCCCTGTTGTACCCCCCACAGTGTTCCCGTACCTGCGGTGATGGGTTTCAGACCCGCATGGTGTCCTGTGTCTCCCTCACTGGCAGTGGGCAATACCACCGGCAAGCCTCCGATCGGTGTCGGGACACCGTCAAGCCCCACACGCGCCAGCCCTGCAACCTCATGGAGTGCCCCCTCAAAGTCCAGTGGTTTATATCGGCCTGGAGTGAGGTGCGGTCATTCACACTCAAACTGGTTTTTTTTGTACAATTTTGATTTTCAATTAGACGATTTTCTTATTATCTCCTAACAGTGCACATAGCTTTATTTATTGCATATGAACAACTATACTAACAAAGCTACAGTATTTGCACACCTAACAAGTCAATACATTTAAGAAATTTTAAGTTTTTCTAACAATTTACTTGAATTTTATTCAACTAGATTTATGTTGGCGGGTATTTAGCGTTCAGTTTTTGAAACAATTAGCTTGTTGCAATAAACCATATATGACACTTCTTTCATTTGTTTTCAGAACTTGGATAAAGAATGATAAATGTTAAGAAGTAAAAGAAAAGAAAATTGTATTTCTGCTGGGTTTATTTGAGACCTCTCCATCCTCGTGCACAATTTGGAATGAAAAAAATTACCAATCAGCCACTGCATTTGACCATTTTTGATTAGGATAGAGAAGATATCGTGTTAGGCGTGTGATCAAAAAAGTAGTTTTAGATGTAAACCACATGTTGGTGAAGGTCTTATACATATGTTATAAGGCTGACTATTTTCTAATTTGGGGAATGCAAATAATCCATTTAACGAACTAGTTTTGAATCTGTAAACTGTTGAAAAGTAATGTCACAGATTCTCTTAATAAATGTATCAGATATAGGCTACAGAAATGCTTCCTAATTTATATTACACAGATAATGTTTTGTTCCTCAGATAGATCTCAAAATAAAGCAGTCTTAAATTTTCAAAGTAAATTTCAGCCAAATTCTGGTGGCCTTGACCAACGTTGTGGTTTACCTTATGTATACACATGTAGAATGCTGTCTCAAGCATTACCTGCTAGAAAAGTAGTCCATATTCCTTTGCTGAAAATTGTTTGGGTGGTGGAATTATTAACTTTGCTTTCTCTGTGTAGTACCAGGTAATCCCATGAAAATCATAAATACAGCATACTTTTGACAATTTTATAACCCTTTAGTGTTTGTATCCTGGCTTTCACACTTTCCATGAAAATGACCCAAAATATATACTGTTTAGACAAAAAGTTTGTCTTTATCACACTGTAGTATCTAAGTTTATATTCCATATTAAATATATCCCTTTCAGAATTGGCTTACTCTCTCAATATTCTATGAGATGATTTTGAATGAGCTAGCTTGGGTGCAGAATTCAAAATAAAATTTTATTTCAAAAAGTGATTTAAAGAAAGAAGTACTTTTGAAAAATTCCAATATGGAGGATGGTCCTTTCAAGTACATCGTTCAATTACATATCTATACTGTTAATATGTATTTGAATCCATTTATTGCTCACCTTGATAATTGCTTTATGATGCATTTGATTTCAGTAGTAACTGCATCATAGTTTTAACCAGTTTTGCAGTATCAAAATTGATACTCACTCGATTTACCAAATCCATTTGCCCATCGACAAACAGTGCTCTAGAACGTGTGGTCCTGGGAAGCGCCTACGCATCATGAAGTGCAGTCACCTTGATGATGAAGGCCAGTACAGAGAGCTTCCAGCAGTGCGGTGCCAACATCTCAGCCAACCTGTCCTTGCGCTGTCCAAACCCTGTAACCTTCAACCTTGTAGAATAGAGGTCAGAGGTCGATGGCAACCAGGTGAATGGTCACAGGTAAGATCTATGGTGTTGTGACCTTTGATAGAATGGCTCCACCCTGTCCTTGCTGTGTCCAAGATATAATTCTTCAATCCTATATCTGACCTCTGTCTGTAGAATGAGAGGTCAGAGGTTAATAACAAGCAGATGAATGGTCTCAGGTAAGTTGTGGGGTGTTGTGACCTTTTGATAGAATGAATTTCGCTTCATCCTTGTATTGACCAAGACCAATCTACTTCATCCTTCAAGAACAGCAGTCACGTGTTGATTGCAACCCAGTGACTGCATGCATGGTCACATATAGTATTAAACATCTGTTTTTAGTTGATTTACAGTTACATGTAAGTAAAAAAAAATTAGCGGTTTGTCGACAACTTAACCTGTTGCCAACGGGAACCAGGGGCTTTCTGAATCTATAGCTTATGGGGAATGAGTGAACTCAACAGTCAACAGGTTAAGATATTGTTTAGGAACACTTGCCACCTAGATGCAAATGATTTTATGGCTGATGTCGTTTGCTTCCCCTCCTTCCAACCTTACAGTGCAGTGCCACGTGTGACGGAGGTACCAAGACAAGACAAGTCCAGTGCGTTAGTACTAATAGCGTCACCATCAGACCGAATTCCAGACTTATATGTGACAACAGTATAAAGCCTGAAGAAACCAGAAATTGCAATACGGATCCGTGTCCATCGCGAAGTGCTTGTGAGTACACATCTATCTTCACAAAGATTACATATTTTCTAAAAACTTTTTTAGAAAAAAATTTTCTAAAAAACTTTCATTACAGGTGTAGTTCATCACATATTCAGAATTTTTTTCTAAATCCATTTGAGCATGTATTGTGTAAAGCATCTTGAATGATAAACAAATATTACTTTTAACATTCATTCATAATTGTCCAAATTTTGGCCAAATTATGCTCATATAATAAAATCAGGGCTGCTTATATCTAACTACATGTATTCAAAGATTGGATTGTCAACATTTAATCTATGTTATTTTAACCTGATACATGACCTCATCCAAAGAGAATCTATTCAGACGAATATAAACTCCCAAAGATGCTGATTTTTTATCTTTTATTTTTATCTTTTATAATATTTTCATTATTTCATATCCTTCTCATATTCCCCCATCCAGACCCTTATGCAGCATGTAGAGATGAATACAACTGGTGCTACCTCGTACCTCAGCATAATGTATGCTCGCATCGATTTTACGGAGTCAAATGCTGCCATTCCTGCACCTACAGGGGTTGAACAGACTGGACATCATGGACATGAAATCTATCTTCTGATACCTCTCTCTTCTCTGTTCAGTCTCAATCATTGATGCGTAGAGAGCTGAAATGAAATTTTCAGGCAGTTGTGGTTATCCGTCATATTGGCATCTCGTGGACCCGATGCATTCACCCGGGAGTATTCTCATCTTGATGAGAAAGATGTTTAGAAAAACTTTGGATGAACTGGTCTGGACTGTTGGCGTTAGATCTAGGTCAACCTTGTGGGGCTTTCTAGGGTCCTTTTGGGGGGGATGGGGGTAGCTTAATCCTTTCTTCTAGGACTGGGAACTCCTTGGATTTAAAAGTATTTTTCAGGAAAAAGGTGGTGTTTATTGCAGAATGACTGGATATATTTCAAAGTGTCCAGAAGAGAAGTGGATTACTTTGTTTTCTCCAAGATCTTTAGTATACCAGCAGGTGGAGCTTTTAAAAAAATGAATCATTATTGTGTAGACTTAAAATATGTGGGTATTCAGCTACTACTGCAGATAAAGACTTTATGGCTTGTTCATTGCTATCCGTGAAGACTTAAGAATTTCAAGAATGGCAAAAACGTTCAGAAAACTGCAAAAGTTAAGAAGAAATGGGACCCCAACTTTATGTTTTTGGCAATGTAACGTCTAGCTTGTTCAGGGTTTTTTTAAATGGCTGTGTGACTGCCAGTGCCACTAATCTCTAAATCGAGTTTGCACAAATCATTTTTCTATTCCCGATTTTGATTGTGCAAATATATTTTATTTTTCATAAATTAACATTCACCGGCCCTTGATAATGATTATTTCGATGTCAAAATTGTAATTGCCCTGTCCCCCTTTTGAAAATTTTTTTTTGCAGAGTCCCTGGACACATTAGTATAGAGACGGGGTGGTATTTTGAGATTTATTTTATCTTGATTTTAGTGAAATGATTTTTAATTGTCATAACAGATATGTACACTTACGGCGCATCATTGATTAATGACTGCGCAAAAGTGGCTGCCTAGGCAGAAGACATCTGTGCAAACACCAATGAAATGCTGCAGTCTAGAATTTGTTATGACAAATAAAACATTTTCACTAAAATCAAGATAAAATAATTCTCAGAATACCAGCTCAGAATGATTTGTCTTTCCACTAAATTTGGACAAAAATAGGTTTCAAACAGCCTGAAATATTGACATTATTGACCAATCGCATTGGAATGAAAAAGCGAAGAGTGGATCAAATATAAAATGGGTTGGAAATAGAAATCTTTAAAATAATGATAGACTATGGTCATGAATGATTTTTTTTCAGCTATTTATGTAGAAAACTGATATGTATATATATATATATATATATATATATTATATATATATATATATTATATATATATATATATACATATTATATGATATGGAATGTGCTAGTAGGGCTACCTCTTAAGTTCTTCACATTGCTGAAAATGTGAATAAAAAGGTTATGGCTATTTGGATGGATTTTAATAATGCTTGAGTTTCATTCGAACAGTCATCATTTTGTGATGTTACATAGTGTAATGGTCAACACAAATGGTCCACTAAATTCTGAAAGAAATAACACATACTTGTTGCATTCGATTATTGTGTGTTTCGTGTGAGGTGTGTGTTTTGCTTGTCATTGTGACCTTTTCTTTTATTATTTATATCAACACTAAAAAGAAAAGGGTTGTTGGTTTTGCCAGTATGATATATGCTAAGGTAAGAAGATTTGTGGCCGTTGTAACTTTGAATTTCCATTTTATTATGGTATCTTTTAAAAAAAAGACATCCTCACAAATTTGTTCCTTGTCGATCATAGTTATACCAATTTTTGTATTCCTATTTCGGTAATAATGAAGACTTTTTAAAATGTCATGAAACTTGAAAAAGTGTTTGCAAAGATTAGAAAATGCCTATTTGTATAACTATCTACTTTGTGTAGAATTGTTATTAATTTCCATCGCATTTTCAATGAAATTATATCACTACTTACCTTATCATTACCATTTTCATAATACTTTTAAAAACATTCAATAAAGCATCCATATTGCTACTAAAGTCATATGGTCAGTATTGTGATAATTTTTACAATTTTTAAATTATTATTATTATTATACAGACTGCTGCATCAAACTCAATGCAAGTGCAAAAACAATGATTTGAGTTTTATGCTGTAATGGAGCATAATAATGGACAACTGCCACTAGCATTGACACAAAAACTAGCAAATATAGTCTTGTGGAAAGTTAAAGTGTACCAATCACCTGAAAAAATAATTTTTGTACAGCTAGAAAGTATAAAATCAACCTCAAAGAAAAATTTCTGGTATTCTATAGGTCAACAGTTAATGAGTATGAAGGAAATAAAGGATAAAATGAAAATGCTTGCGCGGAACCGAACTCAGAGTTTGGTTCCTTTATCTTGGCAAGCGCGTACGGGTGCATCGAGTAGTATACTCACGAGTGGCTTTTGCCCTTATAGAGAGTGTAATTAAAATTGCAATACCTCTTTATTGAATTAATATTTGAAGCCCATATTTTGAATATAGTATAACGACATGAAACCTCTAACATACAGAGCAAAATTATTTTTGGTGATTGGTACCCTTTAAGAATGTGCAAAAGTATACTTCTAATCTGGTGCTCCTCGTAGATATATGTACTCTTTGCCATTAACAGTATCGTCTTGCTGCATTTCATTTTATAGGTGATCAGGGTGCATTTATATGGGGTTATTTTTAAAGTATTGGCAGTAGAAGTATTCCACCATGGTTCATAAAACCCCCCACAAGAGTTCTTCAGTTCAAGTTTGAGCATTGATACCTCTCTTGTTACTAACTATCATACTTGAATTTGGTATTATTGAAAAGCTTGCAAAAAAAATTTCTTATAGTAATATCCATTTTATAAGGCTGTTAATTCTACCTTTGAAATATACCAGATAAAACAAAAATTACAAAGAGGCCAAGCCATTGAGGTAATGGTTGCCAGAATAAGATTTGCTTAGAAAAATCAGGGGGGGGGTGCCTTCTATTACCCCCTCTGCCTCATATGCCTATGGTTTATACTGCCATTGTTAAAGTTTTATATACATGCATATATTTTGTGAATATTTATGACTGTATTCAGGTATTTGGATAGGACTTAAAAGAACGATCCCAAGTGGATTGACTATTATTACAGTAAGTCGAATGTATCAACAATCCCCGTTCTCAGGAAAACAAGTTTTCATATAGTATTGATATATCATTTTCCTTCATGAATTTGATATACTTTTTTAAATTCAGGGGGGGGGGGGATGGAGGCGGTTGAATGCTTGAGCGCCTTTTCATAGAAGTTTGACTAAAGCGTGGCTAGTAATAGTCAGCACTTAGTATCCTTGGGAAGAAACCCTATTTAAATTTAACTGTTTATATCATTGATATCTGAAATTTACTTGCATAAGAATAATTTGTATTAGATCGTCCACCATCAAACTGCTCAGAAATAAGACAGGAATTTTGATTAAAGGATTAAAACCACCCAGTCTACAAGGAGTTTACAATCATGTATAATAAAGTTAATTTCCCTTTTTAAAAATAAAAGTTTGTTGTATTTTCTGATGTCACTTATGCAGTTCCTTTTATTTGTCTATGCATATTCTATTTAAACTATGCAATGTATAAGTAACTGTTTCCCCCTCATTTATTTTTGTACATTGCTGCATAACCCGTTTTTTAATGTTTTACATGCTCTCGTGTGCAAGAAAGCTATTGTTCTTGTGACTTTTTATCCCCATGTATGTATGCTATTTTGAAGCAATGTGACTGCTTCCGTAAAAAAATATAAATTACGTAAGTGAAGATTCTGTTTCTATGAAGTAAGACGTGATGAAATCATTCATAATTAATAACAGATGGCATTATGGTGTAAATCATTTCATGAAATAATAAATACTTCATGTTTAGAAGGTGGAAAATGATTCCTTTACTTCATTTGTTGCTGTTCTGAATTGAAGTTGCATAAATGATGGAAACCCTATTTATTGCATAATGATCAATGCTAATGAATGGTTACATCAAAAATTTCATAGGGTGACATTGATATTCAGTAGAATGAAACATATTAAAATACAATACCCTATTAATATAAAGTGCTTCGGTACTTGATATTATTGATGTCTGCAACTTTTTTTAATGAAAGAAATTGTGTCATCCTGTAGATTCTGATGGAAATGGTAGAGTGCGTGCTACATCAGTGTCCTAATTAAGTTCATACTCCCCACTGTCCTAGGAATAGGGTTTGGGTAGCCCTTTACCTCAGAATCTACAGAATGACCAGAAATTGGATGTCTGATGTTAAGTATAACTAAGAGAAAAGCAGTTCAAACCTTATTTTTCTCTCGTAATAGAACTATATGCAGTATATTGTGTTTTTATCATGAATCTCTTGGTGCTGTAGGTTAATCATTCTATTTCTATATTGCTGTAATTTTTATTCTGTAGAAAAAGTATAGTTTACTATTTTTATTCCTAAATTCCTTTCAGAGTAATGATTTGTGTGTTGTCTATTTTTGTTGTACAATTGGGAAAAGTTTTTAATGTAGATGTTTAGTCATATCGTTTTATGAGTAAGAAATATGGAGATGCTATATTTTTGTCCTCTACTCTCTTTATCATTTTTAACCTATAATCTCTACCTTGAACAATGTTTTGACATATTGTGTTTCATCGACCTTTGACCCTTGTGCCACCTTTGTGTTAAATATTACTCTATTTTCAGTCGTGATTCTCCGATATTTTTTGTCGCCATGCAATGTAAATTTAGGGACAAGGCACTGAATATCAAAACTGAAATTTCACATCTCTTTTGGGCTGTGGGCAACAATTAAATATTGTGTACAATGATTTGTTAACTTATTTAATTTAAATTGAAGTATGGAATGTGAGCACATGGCAGAAAAAAAGGCATTACCATGGTTATAAAAAGGGGAATTTCCCCTTGAAATAGAGAGCCAAGTGGAGAGAAATGTCATGATCAGGGGTGTCACCAGATCATCTTGAAGGGGAGGGGGTTATCAGACTCAATTTGCCGGTGTTCCCAACAAGGACAATAAAAAGGTCCTTAATTTATGACAGCCTATGAAAATGTCAAATTTGCCAACAAAAAAATATTTAGGGGGGGGGATGTTACACCGCACACCCCTCTACCAATGTCCTTCTTATGATATTGCCATCCCTAAGTCCATTAGAGGTGTGAGATAAAAATGACCTTGTGTTCAATTGTCTCAAGTACATGTTAGGTCGTTAGTACTAATTTATTATCATGTATTATACTGATTGGCTATTATTGATTGTAAAGAGATATTGAGGGAGACATGGAGAATCAATAAAAAGAATGTTTTTAAATGTGTACAAGTGAAATGTTTTTTGTTGTTGCAAGTTTTCTATTTATTTATAAGGGTAGGCAATATACATGTGATTGCAAATGGGCAGAAGGGAGGAGCCTATAGAAAGAAAGAGAGAGAGAGAGAGAGAGAGGAGGGGGGGGGGGGTAGGGGCAGAAAGGCAGGCAGAAAGAGATACATGCAGAGAGACATGAGAAAGAGAGAGAGGGGTGAAAAGAACCAGACAGAAAGAAAGACAGAAAGAGAAGGGAAAAAGGGGAGAAAATGAGACATGTGTGCTATCTTCTATCCAAAGTTACCTGAGAATAATTTACCACAGTACAAGATCATTTAATTGTATAACGATATTAAAACAATACCTATACCAGTATATGAATTACAGCTTCGTGGGTTAAGTTTGTATGTAGAGTTAACCATAGACAGAATATTACCCGGTACATAATTAGTTGTATTGAAAAAAATGGAGGAGTTTGAACTTTGAAAGGGCACTTTAAAATAAGCATTTGAAAGTTTCCAGCCGTCTTTTAGAACGGTTCTGTGAAATTTACCAATGCCCTGTATTCAGTTACGAAGAGCCTTGTACCATGTATAAATTGCTGGCCATTTAGGATACATACATGCACATGTACCCCCTTTATTTACTGATGGGCTCCGGTCTATTTATTCTTGACCAGTATCCTAGGGGTCGCCTGGCCGGACATACAACATTCCCAGACTGAACGTAAATATACAAACGATATACAAAGGCTGATGAAGACACAATACAACTTGTAAAGAGGCACTTCTCTATGCGAGATAGAGGCAAATGAAAAAGGTACACTGTACTGCTTTCCAAAGTGTGTGAAAGAAGCATACAAGGTATTGAGTGCTCTTTGTCAACACTAACCTCCAAAACTGCGAGACTTCTCATTACCTTGGCCAAAACGAAAACCTTGATCATCATGATCGTGTTAATAATTATACTTGATGAATGGATGAATGACTGACTGATCATAAAAAGTTCCCTCAATACCCACAAAAATACCCTCAAGAATAAAAAAAAATAGGGGATCAAAATCCATCGTACCTTGGAAAGAACATGCTAAACTAGGGATATGTGATAACAACACTAGATATGAAAAAAAGGTGGGGCCGTATTCTGAAAACTATGTTTTCTTTTATGAATTAGGAAAGCGATCGATGTTCATTGTCATAACATACTGAAATGGCGCTCATTGAACACTTACCATTGGTGCTTGCGCAGATGTCTCGATCGTTTGAACTTTACACGAGCACAGCCGGCTTTGCGCAAGTGTTAAACAATGACTCGTCCTATAAATTTGATTTGTTATGATAATTAACATCGTTTTACTAACAAAAAAAGACAACATCGTTTTTAGAATACGGTCCCTGCATACAATAAAACACCATTATACATGATGATGTCAAGTGAGAGATACTCAACCTATCCACAATACAAGGTCGAGTATCATTAGTTTGATTGCTCAAAAAAAATTGCTGGTACGGTATGCATTCTTTTCAGTGGCGTACCCACGATTTTTTTAAAGGGGGTGTTTTTTACTCCAAAATTCTCTGACAAGCAAAAAAAAAAAAAAAAAAAAAAAGGTATCAGTATTTTTTGAGGGGGGTCTTTTTACTCAAAAATTATCTGACAAGCAAAAAAAAAAAAAAAGGTTATCAGTATTTTGGGGAGGTCTCTTTAGGGTTATCACGAATTCTAAAGGGGGGGGGGGTGTTTTAACTTCAAATAACACCAAAAGGGGGGTGTTTGAATACCCAAAACACCCCCCCTCCCTCGGTACGCGCATGATTCTTTTGTAGAAATACAATGCTAGGGTAATCACAAAAATTGTAAAATAAAAAATAACAACAATTCAGTGACTCCATACATGCACGTACATGACAATGCACACAGTCTGACAAGTAGTCTACCAAGGTAATGCAGGCCTTGATGAATTCAATGAATAATATAAATCTGCCATGTGGACATGCCATCTCCAATTATGGTGGTTTATAGAAATCAGGAAAGCCGAACGAAAATTGTATAATTTATCAAAAAGTAATTATCGAAACGTGAGGAATGAAAAACAACTGAACGTACATCTGATACCGAAAATTAAGTTGTAGATGATGATAAGATTTTAAAAATATGAAAAAATGTGAGGGTTTTTTTTTTATAAGAGCCTGATCGGTTAGTCACAGACGGACATGATTCTACAAATTTTGAAAGTTTGAAGGCCTGTAGAAAATAAGTATTTAATTGAAGCAAGCTATTTTATGTTTCATGGTTAAGGGCATAACTGAAGGAGTTCAAATTTGATAAACTTTGGTTGCCATGGTTGCCTTTTAAAAGTATAATCCATAAAATATTCAACGTCACAGACGGACAAAATGCCTACTCTTAACCGATCAGGCTCATAAACACTTCCTTCTCCCCGGCAAGCTTTTGTAAGCCATGATACTAGCTTCAAGACTGCAAGTATTTTTTAGATATTTTTTTTTTGAAGCTCTCGAAATTTTAACAGAAAGCGCGCTGAGAGAGGAGGTATATAGTCAGTCGAAACAGCAAAAAAAGTTACATCCAATTTCTTCCCCAATAACCGCACTTCTTATACTGTACTTATCTAGGGCGTGATTTTCCTTATCAAGAGCGCAGTGTGGAGCAAAAGTAGAAGAACAACAAAATGGCAACATTTTTCTCAAGAAAATTAACAACATGACAGAGAGCCATTTTCAATTATTGCCTGAAATAATCCCCTTCTTGTCGGATGATTAAACATGCTAAAACAAAACACAAAAAAACATGTACATATTATATAACGAGATGCGTGAGGATGCCCACCGCAAAAATTGGCTTCGACACCGAGTAAGGGAATTGTTATTTTGTTTAATTTCTGTTAATATTCTTCATGTTTCCTTAGCGTTAATTTCACTTATAATTTTGTTGCTTCAAAATCTAGAAATATCACGTTCAGTTTCACCAGCCCGACCTCTTTCCTGTTGATTTACCTCATTTATTTTTTTGTTTGAAATATTGCTACCTTTATGCTGCTTCATAATTCTGTTCTGTTGTCATTTATTCTTGTTGATTTGCGTGTTATTGTTCATCTTATTTCGTTTGATTTAGGAATAAAAGTCTGAAGAAGTTCGAAAGCCCATCAATATTTTCGTGACTTCCTGTTCCATTAATCCTCACGCACAAACAAACACACGCACGCACGCATGCAGCGTTTTCCTTTTTTGTGTGTGCGTTATTGAAATATGAGTGACTTCATAATAGGGTTCTGATATTTTTTCAAAACTTGATTGTTGATTATTTATACAGTTTTTTTGTTTTTGTTTTTAACTTTGTAGATATTGAACATCAGGTCGTTAACGTCTCTTTGTGTGTAAAATTCTTGCCTTTAATGGTTGTTATTTCATCGTGTCATTTTTTTAAAACAATTTTTGTCCACGTTGACCTTTCTGGTGGGTATAATGGGGTGGTGATGTGCATGTGCATGTGTGTGTGTGTGTGTGTGTGTGTGGGGGGGGGGGGTAATGCGTGTTTAGGGGATGGAAATGGGTGTGAGTGCGTGTTCATTTGAACTTTAAAAATGCTTTCTCTACCACAAAAAGGGGCCAAATGGGAGCTGAAAATGGTACTTGCTACTAGAAAAATTCTACGAAACCTCACTCACAAGACAAAGTCGATAAAAAGTCAGTAGATAGTACTTTAGTGTCAAATTTTGTCCTGATCGTTTTCTTTTTGTTAAAAAAAAACTGTCAAATTAATTTCACAAATGCCCAATCGTTTTTGTTTTGAGAGAATTCATTTTGCAATCTTTTGCAGTTTTTACATAATGCATAGATAGCATGCCATCTGGAAGATTTTACATTTTCATCAATTGTGAATTTCATTTTTTTGTGTCTGACTGGGATGTATCTGTATAGAGCAGATCTTTGATTTGATTTGATTTGATTTGATTTTTTATTCAGATTCCACATTTACAATGAAATTACAACAATATGTATAAATTACAAACACTGCAAAAACAGAGAATACATAAATATGACATAGAAAGGTGACAAAATGATATGTGGAGGGATCTACTAAAAAGCTTAGCTTGTGTGATGTAGACCCCCTAATCGAATAATGATACAATAATATATGTTTAAAAAACAAAAAAACAAAAAAAAAAAAGATTTTCGTTTAAATTAAAGTAATTGTTTGAGAGGGAGGAAATTACTAAACAAAACATATGTACATTATATACAGTTGAGCTAACATTACAATATAAAATTAATGAAATAAAAGAGATTTCGAGTGGAAATCAGTATATTATATATACACGTATATAACTATTATAAAAAAAAAAGATAAATACACTATTATGGAATGAAAAGAGAAGAAAAATAAATAAAAGCAGAGTGAATTATTTACATCAGTATAAGTCAGTCAAGTGTTTCTTCACAAGATATTTGAACCTACTTAAGTTAGGGGTAAGTTTTAAATTCTGTTCTAATGAGTTCCAATATTTAGGACCATTGAAAAATATAGTTTTACTGGCAAAAGCCGTTCGAGTTTTGGGTAAATGATAATCGTTTGCTTGCCTGGTGTAGTACCTGTGTAAAGTGCTATTTTTTGCAAACAGTTGTTTCAAAACGAATGGCATATTATTTCTATCAAGATTGTACATGAATTGGTACAGCTGAAATCGATAAAGGTCATGAATTATGAGAATACGATTTTGGCGAAACAAAATATCAGTATGCGCTCTGTAAGATGTATTACATATTATTCTCAAAACCTTTTTCTGCAAGAGTAAAATTTTATCTAACCTGGATCTTGCTGCGTTTCCCCATGCCAAAATGCCATAATTTAGATATGGTAAGATGAGAGCTGAATATAACATCAGAAGTGCTGATAATGGAAGAACATACTTTAGTTGATGAATGACTCCAATATTTCTTGATATGGTTTTGCAAGTGTTATCAATATGCGAATTCCATGATAATTTATTGTCTATAGTAATACCTAAAAATTTGGTTGTTTTAACTTCTTTAATAACAGTGTTGTCAAATATAATTTGATCAGATAGATGTGATAAGGAATTACTAAACAACATATAATTTGTTTTTTGTAAATTTAAAGATAGTTTGTTAGCTTTTATCCAATCCGTCACCTTTTTAAGTTCGGCATTTAAAACAGTGACGAGTTCAATAGGATCGTGATGTGAGTAGAACAGATTGGAGTCGTCCGCAAAGAGTATAAAAGAGAGAATATCAGACGACCTTTTAATATCATTTACATAAATTATAAATAAAAGAGGGCCCAGAAGGCTTCCTTGAGGAACTCCGCAATTAACAGGTTTGGTAGAAGAGTCCGAATTGTTTACGCTAACAAATTGTACTCTACCTGAAAGATAACTCTTAAACCACTTCAATGCATTCCCTCTGATGCCATAGTAAGCAAGTTTAAGTAGTAGTATCTCGTGATTAATGGTATCAAAAGCTTTAGAGAAATCAAGGAACATACCCACAGTGTGATTAGACTTATCAAAAGAACTAGAGATTTGATCTATGAGAGTTAAAATAGCGTGGGTCGTGTTGTGTTTTTCTCTGAAACCAAACTGAGAGTCGGATATAATATTGTATTTTTTAAGAAAAGCAATAGTTCTTACGTAGACTACTTTTTCCAAAATTTTTGAAAACGAGGTTAATAAAGATATGGGGCGATAATTGTTGACAGACAGGTTATCACCTTTTTTGAATAATGGGATCACTTTAGCAATTTTCATTTTAGCTGGAACTTGGCCAGACTTCAAAGATAAATTGAATATGTAAAGCAACGGATCAGCAATGGAATCGACAATGCTTTTCAAGAGGAAATTGGTTATACCGTCGTAACCAGGAGATTTGTTTGATTTCAATCCTAAGACAATATTAACTAACTCCTGCCTAAATACTGGGGTAAAGAAAATAGAGTTGTCATTTGGCATTGTTAGAAATTCGTGAAAGGATTTATCACCTGGAATAATAGTCTGAGATAATTTGGAGCCTACTTCAGAAAAATAGGTGTTAAAGGTATCAGCTATTACGTGATTATCTTCAATAAAGGCGTCATCAACACGCAACTTAGAAATTGACTTGGATTTTTTACCCTTATTCAGAGCACCATTTATGATTTTCCAAGTGTTTTAACGTCATTTTTAAATAGATCTAGTTGTTCCACGAAATATCCCTTTTTCGCCAAGCGAAGGGTTGTAGTAAGCACATTTTTGTAGGAAGTGTATTTCATTCGTGAAGAATCGCAAGGTTTAGAAATAAAGTCGATATATAAATTATTTTTGCGATTAATGGATCGTAGAATTGATTTTGTAACCCAAGGAAGTTTAGGTATGCGTTTATAATCATATTTCCGATGTTTTTTCAATGGTATGCAAAAATTTATGCAACTATTTAACATGTTTAAAAATATTTCAAAGGCTTGATCAACATTTTCTTTCACAGAGTAAACATCAGACCAATCAGTAGAGCTTAACTTGTCCTGTAAAGAGGTTATATTTTCAGGAGTGAAAATACGACGTGCTCCTAAGTTCATACCATCATTTTTTGTATTTGGAAGTGCTAACTGAATGTGAGTAAAGATCAGAAAGTGATCAGAAATGTCAGTCACAATAATGCCAGCTTTAGGAACAGGTTGGCAATTACAGAATATGTTGTCTATAAGGGTGGCAGAGTGATCAGTCACTCTCGTAGGTTTAGAGATCAGTGGCAAAAATGATGAAGATAAAAGGTTGGTGAGGAAATCATTAGTAGCCGAATGATTGCTGGATAGGAGATTTATGTTAAAATCCCCTGTAATGATACAATTACTGTTTCTAAATGCACGGTTTTGAAGAAGATCATTGATAGCAATTAAAAATTCATTCATACAAGCAGACTGTGGTGGTCTGTATGTAACACCGATGAGCAGTTTCTGACCTTTCTGAGTTACAACTTCAACAAATAAAGACTCAATTGCATCAGTCATACATTTCAAGTCGTCTATGACCACATAATCAAGTGAACATGGTATATATAGCGCCACGCCACCCCCTGGTTTGTTAGATCTGTTATTAGTGACGATCCTGTATTCAGGTAGCGTAACTAAATAATTAGCGGTCTCTGAAAACCAGGTTTCTGAGAGAGCAATAACCGGAGGCACTGACAATTCAGTATTTCCTAAAAATGATCGTAATTTCTCAAAATTTCTATTTGCACTTCTAATATTAAGGTGCAAGACAAATAAGTTGTCGTTCTCAAAGTGTTTTAGCATAATCTTTGAATAAACATTCGGTATAGTACGCAGATGAAGGAAGATGAACTGCTTCGTCATGAGAATCAAATTCAAGTTGAAGCTCATCAAAATTGCTAGCAAGAGCATTGGTGGCAAAATGATCAAACCTCGTATTACTGTCATATCTATGCGAGATAACATCATTTCGGCTCCCCTGTACTACTGATATAAATTCATCTTCGTCTAAATTGTTAAAGGGAAAATGTTCGTTGTCAATCATTGACATTTAAACTACTTATAACAGAATAAATGCAAAAAATATTGAATGATACAAGGGATAAAACAAAGGTCAGAACTGCTTCTCGGTAAAAACGTATCGCGGGATTGTATTTGACATAACTAAAAGAATTAATGCACGAATATGAAAAGTTCTTAAGAGAATTTATAATCCATATGCCAAAATGCGTATATAGTCTAGAATAATACATCAGATAACATAGAATAAGAACAGAACAGAAATGAATGCAGTAGCTTGAAAGTTTATAGCTCCGACGAAAAGTAGTGAAAATAGAGGGTTTTGAAGAAGAAACCATAATGTTTATGTAGTAAAGACAGTGCAAATATTGTAGCCCTATTTCAAAATTGATTGATAGCCGGAAGTTCATCATCGTAATAAAGATAATAAAACAATAGAGTACTTAATATGAGTTTAGTGATTATTTAATCTTTACAAAGTCCTCTTTGCAACTCACGATCATGGGCTGGCTCTTTTCGTCTTTCCTCACGAAGATCCGACCATTCTGGGTCCACAGGAACTTGAAGCCAGCACTCCTCCGAACTCTATTGGCTTCCTTCAAGAGCTCCCTCGTTGATGAGATCAGATTCTCATTGACGAATATCCTGCCAGTGGATCTGAAGCCAAGGTCCTTGGTGCTGAGCGTCTTCAGCTTCCTTCTTCCATCGTAGACAGCGTTGCGGGCGCGTCTTGAAGCGAATCTCACGATGAAAGCACGTGGGCGTTGGTTTTCCTCAGAGAGACGTCCAAGGCGGTGCACCACATCGATGTCTTTTGCAGATGTTCCTGGGTAGATGTGTTGAGCTATCTTAAGGACTACCTCCTCCGGGTTCTCTCCTTGTTGTTCGGGCACTCCGGTGATCTCCAGGTTGACCCGGCGATGATATTGGTCAAGCTCATTAAGTTGTGAGCTCAACTCGTTGACCTTCTTCTCCAGGTGGCCGTTTTTCTTTTGGAGCTCCTGGTTTTCTTTCTCGATCCTCTCCGTCTTCTTTCTCATTTCTTCAAACTTTTCATCTAGAAAGGAAATAGACTGGACTATTCCCGACTGCCCTTCTCGAACATCTACAATAGCCTGTTCGAGGACCGATAGCTTGTTGTCGAGGAACTTGGATAGCTTGCCAAATTCATCCCGAAGAGATAGCATCTGGTCGAGCTGAGCGTTCTCCTCGTCAGTCATGCGGTTGTTGGGAGGGCCAGAGGATTTTTTCTTACCAGCGCTGTTTGTAGGCATTGTGACGTAACAAGGAAACAAGTCAGTAACAGGTGTTGGTGAAGACCTCTAGTTACGCAGATGAGATGCGCAGAATATGATGCGTTGATGCGCGAAGAAGAGTTTTTCAAAATTCAACAGACGTGAAAAGTGGACGAAAATTGACGAAAAAGGTTCGAAAAGATCAAAATGAATGAAAAAATTGATGAACGAAGATAATATCTATAATCACCGTAAATTTCGCTCCAAGTCCATATAAGGCACTTCCCATCTACGTTCAAGAAAGAGGTCAGGAAACCCACAAATGCCGGAGCCCTTGTGAAACACGTCCTTCCTTCAACCTCTCCTATCTTTAAATGACTATTCACCAGAAATAATCAATGCAGTTCTTAATCTTCAATTTTTGGCCTTCATTTTTCTGACACATTTCAGAAACTTTCATAAAGATAGCTAACTTCACTAAGGATCATAACTATTCCGGCGAATTCGAGTGAGGAATTTTAATTTCTTACACAAAGAAAAACAGTGGCCATTACGCATTGAATCAGCAGATGGGATATATTGAATTTAAATGGTAAAGTACTGAAATTGATTGACCAAAGGATGACAAATTACTAAATCCACTTTAGCATTGGCAGCGTTTTAGTCTTCTCCAGACCCTATATATAATAGTATAACGTTGACCGTTCTTGAACCTGAATGTGTTTTTTTTAAGAAGGGGGAAGACTTTTTTTGGGGGGGGGGGGGGGGGAGCTAAATTTAGTTTAAAAGGAAAAACGTTTGGGGCCCCATTTTGAAAAACCGGATCTTCAAAAAGAGGCGGTCGTACTTTCATGAACCTGAGTTCACAGCTAATAACGTAGTCCGCACAGTATAATAACGGTCCAGAAAGTAAATTTTATTGCGAAGTATAAATTTGAAGCTACGGTAACTACCAGCTGACTATATCGGTAGGATGTGGTCATGCTTGACATACCACTGCATTCATGTACAATCCGTATAACAGTATGCAATGTGGTGTTTGCATAATAGGAATATGAATAATAGTCGTGTAATAATAATAATTATGATGATGATGATGATGATGATGATGATGATGATAATAATAATAATCTTATTCACCCAGGGAAGCCTCATCAGCATTAACACTGTTCTTCCCGAGGGCCCTGCAATTAATAGCACACCAGCATTGCCAGGTACCCATTTAATACACCTGGGTCGAGAGGGGCAAATGTGGGCAAAACACCTTGTCCAAGCATGTAAGATTCTCGTATGGGAGTTAAGAGCCTTCACCAATACCACTGTGCTTTACAAAGCGAGTGAAGAGGAAAACACTGGAAAAATCCACCAAATTATCATTATTTTTTTTTTTACAAAATACAGATGATTTTTTTTTTTCATGATGGGTATGCAGTCTGTTCAGTCAGCGTGTTTTCGCAACTATTCAACATTGGCCGATCAGGGTTCATCCAAAATCTCGCCTGAAAACTGGATCATTACTGGAGACACTGGATACTTGAAGATGTCCGCAATCTTGTTACAGATAATGTTATACGACCAAGGAGAATTCCTTTGCAGCATAACTACATAATATCATTACGTTTATGTGTCTATCATTAATACATGTACAGATAATAATCACTTCTTAATTTCTTCGCCATCTTTGCCATCTTTCCCAATTCCCACATCACATATTCTTGACCTCACTAGTTTTCTTTTGTTTTTTTACCCATATCTATAATCTTTCTGAAAAAGAATCGGCTAATGCTTGGAGTCATTTATATCGCTCAATATTCTTCCGTCATCAAGCAATGTTGATTACGTCAAGCCCTTCTTGAAAAAGTAGTACATTTTATCATGAATGTTTATATATATGATACAAAAGCATAGTACTCAATAAAGGATAATATACAACAGGCAAAGGAGCATTAATCAGTGAGCAACAAACATATCCGATCATTTCCCAACCTATGAAAGAAATACAGATTAAATATAAAGTTGAGTTCTGGTCATAAGATCGAGTTGTGAAAGAAACTGTCTCAAAGCAACTGGGAAAGGTTAATTTTATAGCAAATAAGAATTGGTGTATGCTGTAAGGTTTTTGAATCACCAAAATGATAAGAAATTGACTCAATCCTGATGAGAGTCACATGCACTGCCCACAGAAATGTGTATATAGGACTACACACAAATGTTCGGCCCGAACATTTCAGCTGTTTCTTGTTGTATTTTAAATGTGAGAGCATTTGAAGAGCAATCTTTTTCAGGGAACCTATCTACTATAATAATCTTCCAAACTAACAAAAAAGGAATGGGAAAGCTCACAAATTATTTTTACCCTTCCCAGAACTCAAGCTTCCCTTTAAATTTTAAAGCAAACTGGTGCTGTTAATTCTAAGGGTTTGGTCAGACCTCAACGATAATGATAAACCCTATGCACATAATGTGACGATAACGATAAAAGTTGTCACACCTTAACGATAAAATCGTTAAGAGTTCTGTCAATCAAATGCGATGGACATTGCCCACTGCGATGGACACTCGGCAACACATCTAACTGGGCGTTGTGGCGTGCGCCTGTAATCCAGCTAACAGTGGAAGTTATAAACTGATTCAGCGGACCCAGGTTCGAGACTGAGTCACGTCTTTCGGATGGTGACGTTAAAGGTCGGTCCCAGACGTAAATAATCATATCTGATTGATACACGTCTGTAAAAACCCAATTACACACACACACACACACACACACGCACACACACACACACACACATGATTTCTTCTGAATTGACGTCACATCATCAAAGGAGTGAAAATATTGACTCGCAGATAATACTGTTGAGATCTGTCTTCAGAAAATCGCTCTCAGAACCATCCAAAGGAGACGATAAAAGCGCTGAAGGAGGCTCATTAGCATAAAATGGTCAAGTCTGACCTACAACGATTTCATATTTATTATCACATAAAAAACAAGAGAGCGATTTGGGAACGATTTATAGTTTATCGTGATCGTTATCGTTGAGGTCTGACCAGTCCTTTCGTAACTCAAGAGACTTTTAGACTTGGGTAGCTGACGAGGGTGAACCCGATGCTAAGAGTTTTTGCATGTGCCTGTCTCTCGACCCCGTGCTCGTTGTGGTCGTCCTTGCAGTTCCTGTGCTACTCGAACTTTTCCCTTCCGGCTTGGATTCGCGGATTGTCTTTCGCCACAGACCTCTCACCCGTTGGTTAGCACCAAAAAAGATGAAGACAAAAATCCCTTGCAGAGAGCTGGTGATGATAAAGATTGTCCACACAGCGGCAGCCTGGGCGAAGGCAGCGATGAAACCAAAGGACCATCCGAAACCAAGCAGGCACGATATCTGGAAGGACCAAGAGCCAGTAACACCGAGAGGGTGAAGAACGGGGAATGGACGGAAAGAGAGACAAACAGCGATACCATTTATAAACACAAAACAAAAATGTACATAAGGATTACATAGAAATAGAGACAAATAGACGAGGGCGACGATTGAGATTATCCGAACAACTATCTGGACAACAACAACTCTAAGACTACTACCCCTAGACAACTGCCACCTAAGGGAGACACACCCGAATCAGTTGCCTCCTGTTTATGCTAGAGTAGTCCGAATGTAGTTTTATGGGGGTCGTTTTCCTAAGGATAATCGCTCTAGGTGAAAGTTATCCGGGGTACTTGTCCAAGGGAGATGGTTGTCTAACGTTAGTTGTCCAGGTGGTTGTTCTGGGGCAATTGTCCTAGAATCTTTACAATATCATGCATATGTATTGAGATGCCCATTCAACAAGATTGGTAACTGGAAGAAATAAACAACTTAGTTTTTTGTGCTTTTGTATTAATTTGTTTCATTTTCTGATAATAATAGCATTGAGTGAAGGTACTGTCTGGCTTGGAGATAGTGACCTATTAATGTTAAGTCTGTGTGGATAAACGGCGCGCCCGGTCAAGTGATGTCATTTTTATGTTAGGCCTTAGGATCCCTTAGCTTCCATGACATTCAGAGAAATCGTGTCGTACCTTTTTCATACATGGTACTTTGCGTTTGGGAATTTACCTTCTTTCTTTGACATGTTCATCTCAATGGTGCTTCCACCAGGTCAACAGAATTCATTAAAAAGAAGTGATTGTCTTCAGTTTTGAATATAATTCAGCTGTATGATTCCCGACTTCAGTTTCCGCTCATTGGTTATAGAAATATGTTTTACATAATGCTTTACCGACAATGGCCCATAGTGTACATTAATATAATTCAACAAACCTTAAAGTGGACTATCAGCTCCTTGAAAAGTTCCTTCCGTCGCTCTTCAGCACTTTCATGGAGAACGCTGGAATCACGTTTGCTCTTGTGCACGCCATAGGCAGTGAATGAGAAGAGAACGACGTTTAGGAGTAGACAGACTGCAACAGGGACCAGGAAGGTCAATACGATAGCCCTGGCTTGGTAGATCCAGCACGATGTTCCGATCTTGCCGTAGCGAAATAGCGAGGGGTCATCAGCTTGGACAATCAGACATGGGACGATGATGATGAGGGGAAGACACCAGCCGATGGTAAGGTAGACGATCAGACGTCTCTTCTCACTGTGTTTTGGGGGTAGAAATGAAGAGGATGCAAAGTGGCGGACAAGGTCCCACGCCAAGATGTTCGTCCAAGCGAAGACGGCGAGGAGGAAATAATGGGTGATGACGGCTGTAATCGTACACACGGTTGGTAAAGATATCATGTTAGGAGCAATGAACTGGAGCAGCACCTTTGAAATAAAATGAAAATGCAAGCTCTATTAAACATCAACGTTTTTGTCAAGTTTTGGACGGATATCTTTTTCTTGGATTGGGAATGACAATAGACTAGAACTTGATATTTCATTTTCAAGCTCAAATACTATTTAGAAAACCTTAACTGGAAATTTAAGGCGAAATAGGTCCCTGTACTGTTAGTTTGTCTGCAACAACATCATCACCAACATCTTTTACAATTAGATATACCTAGAAGGCCTCTGTTTCCGAGTCATTACGTGGCCTATATATAAACTGCCCAATCATAAGGGAAATTAAACAAGTATCTTCAGCTGAACAATCAAAACTCTGAATGGACAAAATGGAAATCACGAGGTCTACATTTGCACTAACCTGTGCAACAAATAGGGCAGAAACAAAGTTCATGATGGATATGCCTTGAAGGTTCCTCAGGGGCTTGAAGATACCGTACGTGCAAAAGGTTGCCAAGAGACAGATCGAGGAAATTGCAAAGAGGATGAGGTTCAAAATATATTGCCCTTCCGAGTACTGGAACATGCTCACAGGTTCTGGAGGATCAGGTCCAGTCCAGCACAGACGGACGGAGCCATTCTTGAACCGAACGTAGTGCTCTGGTGGAAATGAGAAGTCCTGGTAAATCTGAGAGTGGCAAGAGCAATCGAATGTATGATTAAAAACATAATCATGATAATTATAACGAAATATAACAGGGCTGATTTAGACGCTGAATAGGACCCATTGATATTATGCAGAGGTTAAAATTCTGTAAAGCTTAATGTCATTTTAATTCGAGGTATGACACTGATCTACCATGTAAAAAGAATTTGGATACGATCCTTCGTCCTCTCTGAAAAAAATAAGAGAGGAGTATAAACTTACCAAATATGTAACATTATCTTTCTCATTTTCAGTAATGAGAGAGTTTTCAACAATGATATAAGCACAAGTGTCGATGTTGACAATCTGTCCGTAAAGAGAGAACGACGTTTTTTTAGAGAAATTCCACTCCTTTGATTGACGTTTGTAAGAAGTGTCATTTTCCCAAAAAATAGGCGTCACGAAAGTGGTACGATTGTACATGATATAGGTTGTTCCATTGATGAGCACTGGTTCAAACAATTCAAAGTCGTCGGTTATCCAAGAGCGATCACTCTCGTTGCCAGTAGATAGTTCATATTCAACGTCACATATTTCATAAATGATGATGCTGTTGTCCCGGCAACATTTGCTCCCTGAGTTACCTTCCAATCTACTTTCGATGAACTCTTCCAGTTGAGTCTTATGCGGTAGGATGTTTGCAGGAAACACCAAGAAGGTCTGTGTACCCTCGATCTTGAATTCATAGATAGTGGCATTAGGATGGCTCTTGTAGGCTTGAATCTTCAGGATTTCGAATCCATCGAAGCACTGCAGAGACCCGTTGGTGGTGACAGCAAAGTAGATATGGCTGGTCCTGCAATCTGGCCAGGAACCGACCTCTGGAACGCATTCGGTGCCAGATAATTGGAGGCCATTCATGCATTGCAGTTCAGGGTAGTAATACGAGAAGTCGAAGGCAGGTGCGCTAAAAGCAATAACACTCACAATACGTCGACCATCAAAATAAACTTCACAGTCGCTTCTTAAGATGGAAGTGTTATCCACCGAGACTCCGTTGCATGTTGCACAATCAATGTTCCTGTAAATACTACCACTAATCATCACTCGCGCCGTTTCGTTCAAACACGGTGACAGCACGCCTCCTTCCATTTGCGAATCACATTGCGATACTATGGCATTGTCTTCTACACACCAACGCATAGAAGGAGGGGCACTTCCATTAACTAAAAATGGTCGTTGTCCACAGAACTTACTCTCACTCGGTCTGTTGTCCAAACAAGGTGTGAAAATGATGTACGGGATGAGTTCTGACGAGCTGACGCCGTGGCAAAGAGCGCAATACCTGTTGCGGTAGAAGATTTCCTTGGAGTCATAGAAGACAGTGTCATTCGCCATCGGCTGCTCACATCTCCTTATCAAATCAGGGTCCGGGTTAGCTGATGATGGACATTTGCTAACTACAAAAACATCACGGATGCACACTGTTTTCCATTCAATACCAATAGTGAATCGGGTGCAACTCCAATACTGCCTCTCTGGGATGACTTTGGTCCCATTTGTTTGCAAAGAAGCATTCTCGTTCGTGTGTCCATAGCAACAGTCATCAAAATGTTCGCAATCAGAATCACACTGGCAGTAAAATCCAGGAGAAGAGCTTGAATTCATCTGGCATTGATCAATTAAGGGATTGAAAGAGACGCATGTATCAGCATCTGCAAATTTGAAAATATAATTAAAAAATATAATTGCCAGTTGACCTCCTTTGCCTAAAGAGACAGTCACGCCGGAGGAAAATTATGTGTTGGCACAAACAGTGAGGATATTGACAAAAGGGTTCATTCAGTAGTCATAAGAAATGAAATAAGTCCTATATCTAGACGGGACATGAACAGTCTAAAGTAAACCCGTTTTTTTAGCAGATAGAGTACATCGCTATTACCAAATGAAACTGCCTACATATGAAATAAACAAAAACTACCTTTTACAATATAACTTATGCATACGAGGCGGGGTCGGGGCTGCAGCCCGCGAGAAATTTGAAATTCAAAATTCAGGCAACCTTCACCTCATATTCGTGCAACGAAGAGATCTCTCTCCCTCCCACCCCCTCTCTTTCTCTATAGTAATATAAAAATATATAATACAATTATATACATATGATTTGAATTAAAATTTTACTTTAAATGGCTATCAAACGGATACACAATGCACCAATATTGGATTTCATATTGATGATGTTTCATTCTCGCTCCTAAAATTTAGAAACGGCAAATTTGATGTTCCGATGACGAGATGTCAGCCCGTAGACGCCTTTGTAAATATTATATATATATATATATATATATATATATATATATATATATATATATATATATATATATATATATATATATTATATATATATATATATATATATATATTATATATATATATATATATATATATATATATATATATATATATATATATGTCATATACAATATACATAGAGAGAGAGAGGGGGAGAGAGAGAGAGCTGACAGAAATGATGATACGGGACTCATAAAAAAAATTGTAAGAGTATCGGTTATCATACCAGCATGTCGTATTTACCACTTTTAATTCGTTCGTGAGATATACAATTAATTGTGGTTTCCTTTTAATTGACTTGCACTTATACTCAAACATACCCATGCTAAACAATATAGCATGCATTCTCCAGATAAAACAAAACCAATGTACATAATTAAACGACTTGTACTAGTATATGATTCATTGGTTTTTGCCCATCCTGAGCAATAACATGTAGGCACTTACCAGTCGGACAGACGACAGGTGCGACATCTTCCTCAATAATTAACCCTTGATAGAAAGTAGGGGGGAAAAGAAAACAAATCGACTATTTAATCATCTTTATCCTATCGTACAATTCTTCACATTCGTGAATACACCAACGGAGAGCACCCTTCCATATTGCTAAAATTAGGCGCCCTTCAAACTATTTCAAAGTTCCTTTTCCAGGTAATACAAATCTATCACACTTCAACGTCACCGTTCAGACTGCTTATAAGACATCTGCTTTTACATTGCGAGAAAGTGCTTCTTTGGAATAATCAAGGGTGACCATTAGAATATTTTACATTTTCAATTCAAGTAAAAACGCCATTTCAAGTCTCTAAACAAGAGTCTTTTCCTACTCTTAATATTTTCTTTACCTTTTTATGACTTAAAGATACCATTTAAGTCAGGGATTTTCGGGATACAAAAAGGTACATTTTTAAAGACTACACCTAAGGATATGAAAGGGAGCAGAGCTGAGAACCAGGAGGTCGTTGATTTATATACTTTAATGTAGAGTTAACGCCCTTCTTGCTATATTAACAGGAGTTTTGATCTATTTTGCAGCGGAGAGATTGCGTTTTAATTACCTTGGATCTATTGTGCAAAATTGTACAAAGCTTTATTACAACAAACGGAAAGGAGCAAACTGGAGCGCAAACCCATGAAATAAATTGAAATTCCAAAAATATATCCCCCCCAATATTTCTCTTCACTTTCCCCCTGGTATAAATATCATCGAGAATGTCTTTCGCAGACAACTTGACGGTAGGCCTATAAAGTACATGCAATAATTTTTTTTAGGAAACAGCCACATAATGTCAGTTGTACTTCATTTATTTTGTGCATGACCAATAAAGTTTGGATATGAAATAAGAACAAGAGAGATTTCTACTTCTTTTGCAAATGATTTATTTTTTTCCGTTTCAAAATAATCATACCTGATACATACTGATTCAATGATTAAACATAAAACAATGTAATAACTTTGCATATATCAAACTAACAATACAAAGTTAAAGGTATTAAGAAGGGTACAAAAATAATTTACACAAATGCGTCATTATTGACCTAACATAATACAATGAAACGGAGGGGCATGCTAAGAAAGCATGTTTCTTTCTTTGTTTCCTGACGTTGCGTTTCGTGAACACTTATTGTGGGAAAGTAACTAACAGATTTATTTTTCTTTTCACTATTTGATAAAAACATTCCTCCAGGTGTTCGCTTTGTTTTGTTATCTTGATATTGGGAAAATAAGTAGTCCCAATCTCTTTAAAACTTCATTTACATTAATACTTGTGTAAGATAAATAAAGTGCAGATCGGACCTCACCGATAACGATAACGAGATTTTTCATTAAAGGTACACCCTAGAGCTGCCCTATACTATTAACAGACACGAGCATATTCAAACGCACACACCATGTATTAGGGTGTACCTTTAATTGAAAATCTCATACTATTAACAGACATGAGCATACTCACACGTACTCAACATAATTATAGCAAGGTGTACCTTTAAAGGGATACTTTGGTAGGCCTGCATGGGCGATTTCCGATGAGAGAGGAAAATATACTCGGAGCTTCGTGTCACTTCGATACAAGGACTTCCATCGCACGTGCTAAAACATGTAATTCATATTGGACCACCTCTGAGATAAGACTGGCTTGTGTTTTAAATTTCGCGCGGTGGGAAAGTAATCAAACATATGGAAAAGTAATTACAGAGCCAGCTCTCTGGTAGAGCCTGGGATTAGTTACGTAATCGTGGCGACAACGAGTCGCGGCAGGGCAGTGCAGAAGCGATGGCTAGACTAATCAACCAGAAGTTAACCGTGTTTTGTATTTGGAAATATTTCAGCATTACACTAAACTTGTTTGGGGGAACGAGGTTACAACCAGTTACAAGACTAAGAGCCCGGGACTGGTTAAACCCGAAGTATTCGCCGAGCTCCAGTTCGGTCAACTTCGTGCCGTCCGATCATTTATGACCTTAGTCCGACGGCCTCGCACAACGGGCGTGCTATGTGTACAAGTAAACGAGCCTTTTGCAAATTCCGCACGATTTCATTTCCCCATGAGTTCTCATTAGACTGCCCCTTTAACCCTTCAAGACAATGGACCACATTTTGTGGTTTGGCTCAATATCATTTTATTCAGAGCTCTAAAAAGTAAACCTGATGCATGAGTAGAACGCGCAAAATTTTCTGCACACACTATGTCCATTTTTGTTGCATGACCATATTGCGTTTTATGCCAGGAATTTTAAAAACGAGACTAAGCTTTAGAATCATTAAATTGGCAACGCACTGAGAGGTTCAACAGAATTTTAAAAAATCAAAATTGACAATTTTTTCAACTTTTCGACAAATTTCCTAACCATGTATATTGTTTTCAAAGATATTACACCTTATAGAACCATGTAGCAGTAAAAAAAACATATTGTTGTTGCCACTTTGAAGAACAAAAGGTGATTAATTTAGCTTTTAAATAATTCCTGTCCTGAAAGGGTTAATTGAAAATCCAGACAAAATGACATACAGCCCTTAAAGGTACATGGTGTGTACGTGTGAGTATATGCTCGTGACTTTATTTAGTAGGGCAACTCTATCTGGGGTGTATCTTTATTTTAGAATATCGTTATCATTATCGTTATCGGACACCCTACAGGTGCCCTGCTATTAATATACACGAGTATGGACACGTACACACAACAGAGAAGGGTGAAAATTTTGTTATCGTTATATCGCTATCGGTGCGGTCTGACCAGCACACCTACCAGTAACAATGACAGCAACGAATAGAATTAAGCCCTGCTATCAAATGAAGTTCTCAAAATGGAAATTGTCGAATTGTGTAATTATAAAAAAAAAATACAATGGAAAGATTCGATAAAAAGATGATTTATGTTTACTATGTTGAAGATATAACGTTGTCTTTTTGATAACCTTTGTTCTTCTGGGTGTATTTCGTAATGCAATTGGGGAGGGGGTGCATAAAATTAGGCCTGATTTACCCAACAAAATTTAATTTTTCTTACGTACCTATAAATAATATAGGCTTACCTACAATCGATTAACCTTATTTGGTTAATAGTCAATTCCTCCTTGACCTGAAGGACTATAGACCCAGACATCTGGGCTCTCCTCAGACATGAATCTATTTAATGTGCAGTCTGGACATGCATGCCGGATGTACATAAGTGAATCACGGCAGCCAAAAGTATTATTCTCTTCATCATGCTTTTCAAGGCGCATTTCCTCTTGGATATCATAAATTTGTAATGTATGTCGATGCCTTTTCAAATCTAACTCTCAAATTCTAATTTTGATATGACAGTAGTTAAAGGTTGAGTTCTGGTAAAGTGAAAAAAAAATGATTTGAGAGCTTTCTCATTATTCATGTCATTGTTGAAGAGTATCAAAGTAGAAATTTTCCCTGAAAAGGAGTGTTCTTCAAATGCCCTCATATTCGAAATATGAAGAGAAATAGCTGAAGTGTTTCGACCAAACATCCATGCCATATGTGCGTGTAGTCCCATATACCCAACTCTGCGTGCAGTGCATGTGCTCTTCAGCAAGACTCGAGCCTGATTCCAAAACCTCAGAGTAAACCATTTTTTTTTTTAATGTACGACATCATCAACCTTTCCCAGTTGATTTGAGGCAGTTCCTTTCACAATATAATCGCATGACAAGAACTCAACTTTATATTTAATTTAATGCCTGCAAGAAAACAACGACCTGGTTGATCTTACAAGAACCTGTCTATGCACTCGTATCTAATATCTATAGTAACTTATCTTGTTCAGCTATCAGGATGCAAACAAGCCTCCAAAGTTTTTTGAAAAGTGTCAAATCGAACTCAAGATATTAATGCCACACGTTACGGCTTAATATTAAGCATGAGTCAAGCCATTGATGAGGGGGCACTGGCATGATGGGGATGGGGAGGGGGGCACTGGTCTTACTCGGAAAATTCAATGCGACTTTACGAGGTCACTGATTAGGGGGAGGGTGCAGGAAGGGGTCCTTTCATCTTATTTTTCTCAACCTTTTCCCCTTTCCCTTTTCCTTTTCTCTCCTTTTCTCTTTCTCTTTCTTTTTTTCTTTCATTTTTGCAATTTGATAGCTACGTACGCCACTGGATCCGTACGATGTGCTGGTATGCAGGTAATGATACAATAATATTTTACAAGGTCATCTATATAACGATTGTGTTCTAGAAAATCAAATGGCACTCCCTTTATAAGATGTTCTTTCTTTCGATAAATACATTCCCTGAAATACTTGCCAGTTGAAAAGGGCATAAAGTAGGCCTATCTACCAAATGTTTATCAAGAAACAAATTTAGCTAGAAACGACTAGTGACAATAATAACCTGCCAACAAGACATTGAAATAGTGAATATATAGGCCTAAATTTATTGCGGCATACAAATCGGACATTTTGTGCAACCATCGTGTATAGAGTCATATATTGCAATTTTATTTGATATAGCATTAATATAGTGGATTTATATAGCGTCTGATACATCTACGATGTCTCTAAATGCTTGATATATTAATACCCCGGTCATCGAACTCAGGCTTGCCCGCACACATGCACTTTTCACCTCGTGGGGTGCATTCCAGCCAGGCGCCCAATGCTGATCACAATGACTTTCGCATCCTACCCATTTAAGACCTGGGTGGAGAGGAACAATGTAAATAAAATGCCTCGACCAAGGACATAATACAGGTAGTGCCTACAGCAATTCTCTGGACATTTCCCATAGGTCTATCATTAACAATTATTTCTGTTTAAATGATAATTTCATTGAATTGAATTAACTAGAACTTTGAATTACAAGTTATATTTATTGCACTAATTTGACTAAAACGTTCAGCCCTTTAGAGCTAAATGTGAGTAAAATTTGAAATGTACATGATAAAACCATATTGATTCATATTGATTCATACTCATACTTAGCAGATAACAATAATACTGACATAAAATAGTTCATAAAACTTCATCAAAGTAATGAGGTCATAATAATGTAGGGGATGGAAAGAATTAAATTGATTGAAGAATAAAAAGACGAATTTGACTGCTTGGCAAATACTGAAGCATGCAATCGTCTAGCCTCCCCCTCCCCCTTTCTTTATCTTTATCTCTCTCTCTCTCTCTCTCTCTCTCTCTAAACCAAACATCCTCTATTGAATAAGTCTAAAAGGCTCCATTGCTGCTTTTACGATAACTGGAAGCGGACACATATATATGCACCCTTACATCAACTCAACTGTTGTTACCTGAAGAATCCGTCCCATAAGTCGTGTCCACCACGTCTTCGCTGCTTGAAGTTACGCTGTACTGATAATTGGGGTACTGATTTTCACTATCAAGAGCGCAGTATGGATCAGAACACCAACAAAATGGTAATAATATCTCGAACAAGAACAGTAACAACACGACACGATGGAGAGCCATTTCAGAACCAAGCAAACCGCTGAAAATGTCTCACTATTGGCAAATAATTGGCGAATGATGTCTTGTACGCACTAACAAGACTGGATGTAGATTGACTCTTGCATGCAGTGAGGCGATGGCTATATGTACATGGTATTGCTGTGACCCACTTAGTATAGACTTGTTTTTCACGATATCAAGTTCGTTTTTGTACTGCTAGTATCTACAAGTTTTCTTAATATAAATCTTTATTGTCGAGGGGCTTCAAAGAGTGTTCAATAAGAGGTCCGTGACCTCATTATATCCTTGATATTTATCCGTTTAATAATCAATCATATTTTATTTGTAAATAACTTTTAAAAACATATAAAAGGCGGCGCTCTGCATTGCTGTCTTTGTCTCCAATCCATGCCCTAATGGCTCGAGGATCGCTATTGAAGGAGTGTCAAGAGCTTTGTATGAAACATCAAACGGCGGTCAGATGCGTCTCTTTGGATGTGGATCAGGGGGATGTGACCCCCCCCCCCCCCCTCTTGATATATATAGGCTAGGGACTTCAGTAGAGTTGTGTTGGGTTGTAGCCCACTCACCTTTCAAATTTTGTGTTTGCTAATTTGGAATTTTTATACCTTTGTCAGCAAATCGCAAAAACTGAAAACTGAAACTGAAACTCTTTATTTTCATGGGAAATTTCGGCTATAAACTTGTCGGCAAATTGGTTCTGACAACCCACCCCCATGGTTTAGAGACGCCCATTCGTTGTATTCCCTTTCAGAGCAACTCAGTGGAAGACTCTTTAACCTGACGTAGATGATTTGCTTACATGCTTGCTAGGTGTCTTGTCTGCTTCAGACATTGATGATCATGGCTCTCCATCTATACTTCTGTCTCTGGTTATTTGCAACATGCTGGCACTATTGTTACCAGTCAGCCGTTGAACTGGTCCATGCACTTTCTAGCCGTCTCCTTTCTTTTTTCTCGATTTTTTTCAAGTAAATATTTTCTGTGCATTTTCTTCTCATTGTTTGTCCTAAAAACTGAAGTTGTCTTTTTCCTTATGATGTCGAGAAAAGGTGTCGGGCGAAAATGATATTTTCGTGTATTTGTTTCATTTGAGGGGGTGGGGGGGGGGGGGGGTCAAAATGCCTGTCTGTTAAAATAACAATGTAATTGTAACTGCTCTACATTACGTAATAAAAGGTAATGTATTCACCTTTTTTTAAATAGCTATAACAGTGTTTTGGTTTGTTTACTTAACATTGCATGATAAATTATATTATCTGCTGGTACCTCCACGTAGGCACGGCGTATGGCTCTCCCTCGTGCCTTATTTTGTTATGACATTGTCAATACAATAAAGTGTCAACCATAATCTTAATGCCAGCCATTCTTTTCCTCGCAATGAACAAACTTGGTGCTTTGCAAAAGTAGTGGTTTCTTCATATTTTTGGTACTTGTTTGAGATCTGCCAAACTTGGCAAAATGCTTGATGAATCTTAATGTTTCTTATTATACTGCATGTGAGAAAAGGAATTGTGCGTAGCGAAACAAAAAGTGTCCGAACGTTTGAAGAATACAGAGGGAGAGCATAGGTGAAGATCTTTTTCTTTGGAAAAAAAAGTTACCCACTCAGAAACAGCACTGTAAAAAATAACTGTTAAACTACAGGTTTTTTAGCCTCTTGAAATTACAAGATATTGCCGTTATTTCAATTTTTACAGTCTTTTCCTGTAAAAAAAAAAAAAAAAAAAAAAAACTGCAAAAACGGGCATTCCCGGCATGACACGTGAGCCGTGAAACTTACCATAAAGTTGTGTAATTATGTGTCCTAACTGTAATTCAATATCTCATTTCATTTATGAAGGTAGGCCTACTTAAAATGACTAGCCCTTTTAGCGATGTCAAGTGATTGAACAGTTTAGTTTAAGATTCGGTTTTGAAACAACGAACATCACTTGAAGGTGTACAGAATGACTTCGCGAAGTGTTCTCTTGCTACTTTTCTTGCTGAAAATATCATTTTGTGATTGCTCTAACTCGGATCCTTCCGTTGGTCCTGATGTCCGAAATCAGTCCATAACAGGTTTGGGTAGTGTCCAGATTGCAGTGGACATCGCTTCTGAGATGAATGTTCAGTTTGATTCTGAGGTTGACCAGTTTGCTTCTGAGAGTGATCTGAATGAAGAAACAAGTGAAGGGGCTTCTTGGTCTTCCAGTTCTGGCAGCTGGGGTAACGGTATAGGAATATTGATTTGATTTGATTTGATTTGATTTATTTTTTCCGTTTCAAAATAAACATACATGATACGTATATATTGATTCAATGATTAAACATAAAACAATGTTATAACTTTGTATATATCAAACTAACAATACAAAGATAATGGTATTAAGAAGAGTACAAAAATAATTTACACAGACGGATCATTATTTACCTAACATATACAATGAAACGGAGGGGCATGCTAAGAAAGCAAAGTTTTTGAAACTACAAGCGTTTGAACCTGACTATAGTCCCGAAAAAAAAACCCGAGTATGTACCAAGAAACGTTGAAAGGATTGGCCAAAACATCAGAGAAAGATTTTAAATATTATATCGGATGACAAGGAAAACGTGCATTTTTCTTGAAAGAGCAAAATTTTCCATTACCGTTTCATCAATTTAGACAAGGGGAACCAGTTAACCTGAACACTTATCATAAATATAACCTAGGGGGTGTTTCATATAGCTGTTCCGGCGTAAAGTTACGCATGACTTTACGACCTACTTGAATATGAAGTGCCAGATAGGACCCCCAAAGTTTTTCCTGATGTTTTAACAAAGTGTGTCTGTATTTCCAATTACCTCAATTTAAATCATGGCAAAAATATTCTTTACGTAAAAAATGTTTGTTATAATAAGAATGTTAATCTGCATCTGCACAGTTCAACTTTAACTGATGCAGTTAAAAATGATTGAGCATCCCATTCTACCACTTTTTGGTAATATATGTATATTTATATCTTTTTCTGGTCAATATATTTACATGTTACAAAAATTACGTTTGTCATTATTTCGAGGGATCCACATTCTACAAGCTCTGCTTTTCAATGGATCCCTCAATTTCCACAGGTTTAACTTAAAAAAAAACCCACAAAAATATTATACTGAATTTCTATGTATACTTTCTATTTTATAACTTTAAACCATGTAAAATGTATTTTGTTATTGAATATTGAATTGTATAGTTGATTTCTTGTCAAAATCACTGTTTTGTTGGAAATGAAAATAAAACTGAAACTGAAACTGAAACTGAAACTTTACGAACAGCTTTATGAAACATCCCCTGGCTTCTCTGAGAGGAAATCGAAACTGCCAGCAAAAAAAAAAAACAACAACAACAACAACAACAACAACAAAAAAAGTTTTCAATTAACAAAATATCGATCTTAAGAAATTTAGGACAGAGGAGAGAATCATCGACACAAACTTCATTTCGAAGACTTCTAGAAGTAAAAGAAAATACACCAAAGAATGTTAAAATAACTGTGACTGCCGGTGGCGTGCCCTTCCTCAGCTCACCTTTCAAATGGCGATAACCATAAAGGGGAGAAAGAGGGTGGGAGACAAAGAAATAAAAATAAAGAGAGAGAGAGAGAGAGAGAGAGAGAGATAAAGGGAGAAGGGGTGGGAACTTGAAGAGATGATGACTGGACCCTTCCCAACTAACCCTAATCGGTGGCGTTGATAATTCACATTTCATTAATCTATAAATACCAAGGACGCCCCTCTGATGCCAGTGCCCCTTCAAATGCTAGACACATTATTCTTCTGTCATGGGAAATATAATTTTATATTTTTCATAAGTAATCCATTAAAATTTAATGTATAATAAATTGACACAATACGTGACTACTTTTTTTTTTTCTTCTTACGGATTGCTTCTTTTCTTATATATTGCAGGATTTTTTTATGATGACGACGATGCACCTTTAATTTGTCCAACAGGTAAGAATTTATTTTTTCATTATTATTTTTTTTTTTAGGGGAGTTGCTGGTTTCAGCTATATCTTGTCGGCAAATCTGGTCCGACAGCCCCCCCCCCTCAAAATGGCCTATACCGACGCCCTAAAAAATGGACCGCTCGTTGGTTAGCTACTGTTACACGTGTAATACTGAAATGCACAATATTATAGTGCACAGCGATTCGTCGTCATCATGGGTTGCCTTCCCAAATACGGATAGATTGACTAGACTATGAAGCCCGTTGTACACGAGGGGTGATATCGTTCAAAAGATGATGGACCCCTATGAAAAACAGTATTCTTGCTGATGAGGGTGTTTCCGGCCCGAAGTGGTGAATAAATAAATAAATAAAATAAATATAAATTGCAAAATTAACAGTGCTAACATTGTGTTAAATTACTAGTGCAAATTCCCTCTGCAGGATCTTTTCGCACAGGTGATAGCGCATTATCTGCTTTTTTTTTTCTCTCTCTCTCTTATATTTATTATGTAATCCAATTAATGCCTTAAAGGACACACTCGCCCCAGGCTTTTGATTTTAGTGGTGTGTCCTCCAACTATGTATGCACTACATGAACGTATATTTTGTCATATTTTTGTTATTTATTCATTTATTACCTTGTATACTTTGAAAATTGGAAATAAATGTCTTTAAATTGAAATTGAAATTGATTCGAAAAGACGCCTCTTGTGTTACAGGCATAACAGGGGGCATTTCATTGAGTGTCTTGTCAGTGATTTTTACCGACAAATTTTCTCTCAGCCAATCAGATGCAAGGATTTCAATGGTTTATAACAGTTATTGCAACTTGTCATTGATGACAAGTTTTATGAAACAGGGCCAAGATTGAATAACATGATTACATGACCAGTTCCAACATCAATATGAATGTATTTTAGCTTGCCGATCTCAGAGTGTAATACCACTTCATTGAAGTCGAAACGTTAATGTGCTTTAATATTCTGCCACACATTGGCTCGTCAACACATATTGTGTGAATTATCATTTTTGTTCCATGCATGCCATGCAGATGCTGATACGTGCGTTACTTTCGCTGTTTCTGTGAACGAATGCCAGATGAATTCAAGTACTCCCATGGATGCATACTGCTACTGCACATCCGACTGCCTATTTTTTGGAGATTGTTGCTATGGATACACAGAAGCAACGGGGCAACCTGGCGTCATGACTCCGGAGAGGCGATACTGGGGTTGCACCAATTTTTCCATCGGTATCGAGCAGAATACAGCTTGCATTTACAATTTCCTTATAGTGAGCAAATGTCCATCATCAGCTAACATGGACCCTGATTTGGTAAGGAGATGTGAGCAGCCGATGGCGAATGACACTGTCTTCTTTGACTCCAAGGAAATCTTCTACCGCAACAGGTATTGCGCTCTTTGCCACGGCGTCACCTCATCAGAACTCACCCCTTACATCATTTTTGCACCTTGCCAGAACAACCTATCAAGTGAGGATTTATTTTGTGGGCAACAACCTTCCAAGATTAACGAGAGTGTCCCTCCTGATCCTCGTTCTTGTGTCGATGATTCCACCATCGTATCGCAATGTGAATCACAGATGGGAGCAAGCGTAGATTCGACACTGTGTTCGAGCGAAACAGAGAGAGTGATGATCGGTGGTAGCATTTACAAGAACATTGACTATGCAACGTGCAATGGAATATTAGTAGACAACGTCACCGGTATATGTAAATCGAAAACTCCCGACTCTTCTTATGACCCCGTGTTTAATACCGCCTACTACTATCCTCAGCTGCAATGTACGAATGGCCTTCGATTATCTGGTACCGAATGCGTCCCAGAGGTCAGTTCCTGGCCAGATTGCAGGAACAGAAGCTTCATCTTCACTGCCACCACCAACGGGTCTCTGCAGTGCTTCGATGGCTTCAATGGCTTCGAAACCCTGCAGGTTCAGCTGAACATTGGACGTCCTGTTCTCACGAGCTATACCTTGAACGGGAGTGCCACAACCGTCATAGAGCTTCCTGCAGACATCCTTCCGCACAAGAGTCAACTGGAAGACTTAATCGAAAATAGTTTGGAAGAAATACGGAATCAGAGGTGCCAGGATAACAAAATCACCATCCGAGAAAGATGTAACATTATTGAAGATGAACTATTCAAGGGCGACAGTAGCAATATATCTTCCATAGTGGACGACCCCCATTTGTTTGAACCAGTGCAAATCAATGGGACAGTTTACATCATGTATAATAACACCACTTTCATGACGCCATTATTGTGGGAAAATGACACTTATTACGCACGTTTCTCAAAAGAGTGGAATTTCTCCAAAGAACTTTCGTTCTCGCTTTACGGACGGGTCGTTGATATCGACACTTGTGCGTCTATCGTGGTTGGTGACTCTCTTATCACCGAAAAAGAAAGAGACAATATTACATACTTGGTAAGTTTATACGTGTTTCGTTATGATTCAAGTTTAATAGGGGATATCCCAGTAGACACAGCCCACGAGACTGACAGACCACGCGACAGTATTGCTCTCCTGAACCCTCAACAAGTTGTCAGAAGCGCCATGTCGGTCTCGTAAGCCGTCGGTTCCGTGAACCCTCAGATACATTTTTGAAGGGCCCTGCAAGACCGGAACTGTCGTTATCGTGGCCTGTAGCCTGTGTATGTTGAAAACGAAATTTATAGGACATGAAATGGGTCACGTTTTCATGGTTGAGGATATACCCAAACTGTTGACGTGACAGGTACAGGATTACACCCCGTTGATCCTATGCACCACTGGCTCTTATATTATTTTCTTGAAGGGTATATGGACTTGGGTAATTCTGTCCTAAACTTAACCATACAACCCTAAAACCCAAACCTATCCCTTGTCCAAACTAAACACTATCCGTTATCGTATAGTAGATTAACAGAATGACACTAGGTATAGAGTCCTGTAGATATTATGGTGTATTTTTCTTTTATTCGATAAACGTTATCATACATCTTGTACGTGTCACAATAATTCCGGAAGGAATCCTGTGCATTTTGTGCCAATAATTAATGATTGTCATGTCAGTCACGCTCAAGTCATGGAAATTATTAAATCTATGTATTATGATCATCAAATTTAGTTCCGCCTCTACTAACCCTCTCTTTAACCAATCACAGATATACCAGGACATCTCATTTCCTCCAGAGCGCTACGTCCGTTACAAGAATGGCTCTGTCCGTCTCTGCTGGACTGAACCCGATCCTCCAGAACCTGTTAACATGTTCCTATACTCCGAATGGCAACATCTACTGAACGACATCCTCTTTGCATTTTCATCGATTTGTCTGATGGCAACGCTGTGCACATACTGTATTTTCAAGACTTTGAGGAACCTTCAGGGCATATACACCATGAACTTTGTTTTTGCCCTTCTTGTAGGACAGGTATGTGCCAGGACCACACGGTCAATGTCCGATCCGTTTTTCTTGGTCAAAATATTCAATGCAAATATGCTTAGCCATTCAGTCACAAGAGGCCGTTAATATTGAATGACTCCAGGGACATCACTGGACCAGTTTTGATAGGAAAATGTCGAACAAAATTTGCCACATTTACCCCCCAAAATCGAATAAACAAAATTGCATAAAAAAAAAGGGGGGGGGGGGCTCAAATTTTCCCATTTAGGAACAAGAATGGAAGAGTTCTTTATCTTTTCTTTTACCGTCAAAATAAATCTCAAAACTTTTCAAATTTGCCTTTTGAGATTTGTGGACAGAGGCTCTTTGTTAACATGGTCTTGTACTTCGGTGTTGAGATGATGATGAAAGAACCAATATTCGGGGTTTTTTTGTCCTTCTCAATATTACCCTAGCCTAACATTCTGAATTAGTATTTCGAACTATGACCTAAGCTCAAACTGGACATATATAACATGCGTAATTGATACCAAATCCTGATTAATAGTACCGACATGAACGTGCATATGAATTTCCATTTTCCCTCGCCGGTTGCATGGAAGTGACTTGTCGAAAATTTTTCAAGAACGTTGGTGAAACACGTTATAAATATTCATGTTTTTCTTAGGTGATGCTCCAGTTCATCGATCCTATTGTGACATCTTTACCAAGCCTCTGTGCGACAGCAGCCGTCATCACCCATTATTTCCTCCTCGCCGTCTTCACCTGGACGAACATCTTGGCGTGGGACCTTGTACGTCACTTTGCATCCTCCTCCTTTCTACCCAAGAGACAAAGTGAGAAGAGACGTCTGATCGTCTACCTTACCATCGGCTGGTGTCTTCCACTCATCATCATCATCCCCTGTCTGGTTGTCCAACGTCAGAATCCTTTGCTATTTCGCTACGGTAAGATCGGGAAGACGTGCTGGATCTACCAAAGCACTGCTATCGTGCTGGCCTTCATGGTCCCTGTCGCCTTCAGTTTCATAGTCAACATTGTTCTCTTCTCATTTACTGCCTACGGTGTTCGTAAGAGCAAGCGTGATTCCAGCGTTCTCCGTGAAGGTATTCATGAGCAACGGAAGGAACTTTTCAAAGAGCTGGTAGTACACTTCAAGGTTTGTATGCAAATGCTACTGATTAGTGAGGGAGGGGCTTCTAGAAACTTTTCAAATCAAACTTAAACAGTTTCTGTTCACACAGAGTTGTTCTTTTTTGTACATGATTGTATTTAATTAAGTATTTTTTCTTTTTCTTTTAAGCTTTCACTGTTAATGTATCCTATTTTTATTAATTCTCTTTTAAGACCAAAAGTGTTGCGCCTTGAGTGATATTTGCATCAGAAAGTGTGCTTTAGAAATCTATATTATTATTATTGTTGTTGTTGTTGTTATTATTATTATTATTATTATTTCATGGTAAAGGGAAGTTGATCGTCATCGTTATCTTTCCGAACTCCCTACGATTTTCACAAGAGCAGACGGGATTCAAGCGTTATCAACGAATAATGTTATCAAGCAAAAATAAGCTTTTCAAGGAGCTGATGGTCCAATTCAAGGGTTTTACTAAAATAAGATATATATATATATATATATATATATATATATATATATATGTATATATATATATATTACTGTACTTTCGGGATCAGCCATTGTAGGTATGATAGCTAGGCCTACAAGCACATTTTCGCCAGGGGGCCGACGTTTCTTGCCTGAATATCGACTTTCCAGTTTCTAGATTTTGCTCTCTCGCAAAAGACACTTTCCGGTAAAACAAAAAGAAGGAAAAGTCGCCGCTAAATATGATTATACACTTATAACGTTAAAGAATCACATAATGAATTATCTTGCTGCCCGAATATGAGCATATTCCGGCACCTCTCAGCCGAATATGATATTATTCGAGCACCCTCAGCCCGAACATGAGCATATTCCTGACCCTCTCAGCCCGAATATGAGTATACATGGGATACCTCTCTGCCCAATTATTTTTTATTATGTGGTTATTCGGGAACGTCCCTGCGCGAATAATGGTAAGCCCTTTTCTGTTTATGTGTGTTTATATTTCGATTAGTAGTTATATTTCGATTTATATGTTCGTTCACCATCACTATCTCAATCGTTTCCAGATATCATGTCTCCTTGGTTTTGGATGGTCCTTTGGTTTCATCGCTGCCTTCGCCCAGGCTGCCGCTGTGTGGACAATCTTCATCATCACCAGCTCTCTGCAAGGGATTTTCGTCTTCATCTTCTTCGGCGCTAACCAACGGGTGAGGGGTCTCTTGCGAAAGAGAATCTATGGATCCAGAGCCAGAGGAAGAAGTACGACTAGCTCAGGAACCCTGTCTAAAGTAACGTCTACGACAAGTGTTGGGTGGAGAGGCAGGAGTAAGCAAAAACTTGTATCGTCGTGTTCAACTACGCGAGTCTAGGAATTAGTCTATATAGTCACGTGCTCAAAATGTCTTCGGGATGGAAAATGTCAGTTGGGCTTTAACTCCCCCTTTTATTCGACTCTTTGGACAGTGCAAATGGCTATTTTAGTCGACTCTCGTCACATGCACATATCACTGAATAGTAGGCCCATCCCAAATAAAGTGGCAGCTCGGTAATTGTATATGTTGTCTCTCTCTCTAAAAAAAAAAAAAGTGAATTTTCACTGTTTTTACTCCCCCGGGAGTCACGTCAGCGATCACTTGTTTAGGAGTGAATATCGAGTGACTATCGAGTGGTCTCTAAAAGGAAAAGAGTGGAGTTTCACTCTCTTTTAACTGTATTTTCATTCCCCAGGCCGTGATGTCGGTGATCACTCGATTTTTTTTTTTTTTTAAAGATAGTATACCGTAACATTATCCTGTTATGTACTTTTTCGAAGTTTTGCTTTGTAAATAAAAGAAAATACTTATTCGAAGAGAATACATGCGATAGTATGACATCATAATGTTATCAGCAAATTATAGCTTCTGTATAGTCTTGGGAAAATCAGCTTCTTGAAAAATAATACAAAAACAAATGGGAAGTATTGAGATGTGACATCACAGCCTCATGACCAAGTTGCCAATTTTTGTCTCTGTTAGACAGTGATCTGCCCATTTTTTGAAAATAATTTGTCTTATTTTCCTCAAATCTTTTCGATCTGTTTTTCTGCCTTTGCGAAAAGTAATATTTTTTGGGTTAAAGCATTATTTTAAGGCCCGTACAATATTCTTGTTCTAGAATATACAATAACGCTAATTCTGCATTCAACCAATTGCTCATACTGACAAAGCGAAAAAAGACTGATATCATCTGGCGAAAAAGATTATAATTATGTAAATGCAGTTACCATGTTATTAATTCATTGTTTGTACAGAATTTTGTATTCAACATAATTATACAATTATAATATCAAGGTTACTTTGAATGATATTCTTAACATCTATTAAAATTATATGGTTATAATGGTTCAGTTCGTAAGCAAAATATATTAGATAATGTTTCACATTGGGTAAGTATTTCCAGTACATGCAGTATAGGTTCCTGTATTATACATTAGTAAAGATTAAAAGAAAGAACATATAAATCAGAAAGTGAAGTGTAAGGTTTAAATTGGCGATATAAACATAGCAATATGCATATATTTCTAGTGGAATTAATATTTTACTCATTTTTGTTTATTATTGTTACACTGTACATATGTTATTATTCCTCACAGTTTACATGTATATCTCTAGAATAGCGAGTAGCGACACTGATATAATTTCCCATGAAAGAAAATATTTGTACTCATAATTATCATATGGGAAACAAGAACGAATAAGCTGCATTCATAAATAATTTTGCGTGCCTGTTATGAAATAGGCCTATGTGTTGACTTCAAATGCCTTATATCAGTAAAGATACATGCATTTGTCAGGTACTGTCTTGATAACGGCAAATCTCCTGTTTTACATGACATTCTGATATCATATTCATAGGCTACAATATATTTAAAATACTGCAGTTCAGGTTGTTAACTTCAGTGTCACTCATGATCATAATTGTTTATTAATCATGTTTATTCTCTTGTAAAAGTGAAATGAATAAATTTATTTATTTATTTATTTATTTGAACATATTTAATCAGGATGACAAGATCAGTTAAAACTGTTTTACATCATGGTCCTGAGATTTTAAAAAACATGAATATAAAAGAAAATTACAAAAAATAGATATCAACAGTATATGGAAAGCATCGATAAAAATAATTAAGTTATTATATATATATAATGTGTGGAAAAATATCACAATGATAATTCCAAAATATTCTTGCATAAAACTCAGAAAGTAAAAGATGTGGCATAAGATAATAAATTTAAAACAAATGGCGTCAATCGATTTAAGAATTAACATGTATTGGTATTATCATAATGAAATAACGAAACTAATACAAAACATAACTGAAAGAAGACCCAATCGATAAACTGGATATGTATAGAATGAGATAATAGCAATTTACTTAAGAAAGTACATTAGTAATAAAGGCACACAATGAAAAATTTACTAACTTAGCATGGAAATAATTAAAAATTGAAATAACATATAAAAAACAACATCAACAATAATTTAACGACTATGAACCAGTTGGGTATATGAACTAATAGAGATAGTAGTAACTTAAAAAAGTAGAATATGTTAATAATTCTAGGTGAAATGTGGAACGTGAAGACTATTATGGAGACTTAAAAGTATGTTTGCTTATATAAAATGATGAAATCAGATTCACAAACTTCTTCCCATTTGCAACAGGAGCATAAACTACTTGAAGCCCAGTCCAAACCGATATAATGTTTTACCTTTTTTTTGGGGGGGGGGGGGGGTGATAACGCTTTCTTTTGCTTGTCACAAAATTTGTAGTAGAAAGGTACTACAGAAATCTGATGATCTCTAGGAATGTAATCTTTTTTCTCTTTTTTTTTTTGTACGTAGTTATTTCCTTTTTATATATTTATTATGTACTATTATGTATAATGTATACTAAGGGCACCCTCGCCCCAAGCTTTTGCTTTCAGTATCATGAGAGTTGTGTCCTCCAACTATGTATGTACCACATGAATGTAGGCTATATTTTGTCATAATTTTGTTGAAAATACATGTACATTATTTTGTTCATTTATTACTCTGTACACTTATATTGAAAAGTTGGAAATAAATGACATTAAATTGAAATTGAAATTGATTCGTGTAAATAATTCCATGTAATATTTTGAATGGGAATTCCCTAAGCTTACTATTTAAAGTAAATTTCCTTGGTCTGAGGAAAATGTCTTCAATGGTTATAATAGACAAATCAAATACTTCTTTAATCTATTTACTAATATACAGGGGGCTTATAATGTTGAGAATAGTTGTATATAATTATCTGCGAGCGAAAATAAAATTCCTTCCCTATCTACATGTATTTCCTTCTTCTTCATCGGTTATATGCATTTAAGGGCCTTTTCCAACTAAAGGGAATTTTCTCAGATATGTGTTTTACCCGCCTGCAATATATACCATGAACTAAGACCTATATGCATTTGTTTTCAATTCATCATCTTTATCCTCAATATGTTCCAATCTGACTATGCCTTTTGATATTGTAGTATTTTCCTCATCTCACCCTTCTTCATTTCTCAACTCTAATTCTAGTTATTGCATCGATCCCAAGAGTAATTAGAGAGAAATACTTTCTGTTGTACAAAACTTATTAGACAGGAAATTACTTTCTTTTGTAACCCTTTGGAAGGAATCACAGGCGTAGCCAGGATTTTTCAATAGGGGGGGGGGCAGACGTGAAGGATCCACCGCGTAGCCAGGATTTCATTTTAGGGCGGCGGTTGTGAACACGCGAAGCGTGCGACCCTGGGGGTGGGTGCAGGGAGGGGGAAGTTTTCCCCCTCCCTCGCGAAGCGCGAAAGCTCTGACGTTTCATAGCAAATTTAAGAGAAAGATAAGGGCTCGTAGCACCTTTTTTAGGCGGAAAGTTAGTTCGACGTCTGGACTGCCTTTCAGTTATTTGGACGCAATACTGCACTGTATGTAACAGGGTGGGTGCAGGGAGGGGGAGTTTCCCCCTTCCCGCTCTAAGCGCGAAAGCTCTGACGTTTTAGCAAATTTGAATGAAAGATAACAGCTCGTACAATTAATTCTTTTAGGCGAAAAGTTATAGTTCGACGCCCGGACTGCTTTTCAATTATTTGGACGCAATATTGCACTGTATATGTAACAGGGGTAGGTGCAGGGAGAGGGAGTTATTTCCCCCTTCCCGCGCGAAGCGCGAAAACTTTGACGTTTTAGCAAATTTGAGAGAAAGATAACGGCTCGTATAGCACCCTTTTTTAGGCGGAAAATCAGTTGGACGCCCGGGCTGCTTTTCAGTTATTTGGACCAAGGAGTTATCTCAGAACTCCTTGTTTGGAGGCAATCCTGCACTGTATGTAACAGGCGTGGCCGGGTGGGTGCAGGGAGGGGGGAGTTTCCCCCTTCCCGCGCGAAACGCGAAAGCTATGACGTTTTATAGCAAATTTGAGAGAAAGATAACGGCTCGTAGCGCCTCTTTTTAGGCGGAAAGTTAGTTCGACCTCCGGAATGCTTTTCAATTATTTGGACGCAATACTGCACTGTATATGTAAGAGGGTGGGCGCAGGGGGGGGGGGGGGCGGGGCGAAAGCTCTGACGGTTTAGCAAATTTGAGAGAAAGATAACAGCTCGTACAAACAATTCTTTTAGGCGAAAAGTTATAGTTCGACGCCCGGACTGCTTTTCAATTTGGACGCAATACTGCACTGTATGTAACAGGAGTATAGGTGCAGGGAGCGGGAATTATTTCCCCCTTCCCGCGCGAAGCGCGAAAACTTTGACGTTTTAGCAAATTCTGAGAGAAAGATATCAGCTTGTAGCGCCTTTTTAGGCTTTTTTTCTCACTTTCCCCGCTTTTCCGCTCTCGTTTTTTTTCTTTCTTTTTTCTTCTTCTAGGGGCTGAATAGGGGGGGGGGCATGGCCCCACTGTGCCCCCTTGTCTACGCCAGTGGTAGGAATGCCTATAAGCTTCCCAGTGATTTGCTGACCACTTCCTTGCTAATTGCAGTTTATTTGTCAATAAGCTTATTTAGTGGTGATGCGTGGTCACTGCAGACCACACAGGATCATAGGTCATTCACTCTTCCACTGTCAGTCTGTCACCATCAACACCTTTCTTTGTTCATCCTACTTCCTACCATGAGAAGAGGACCATTTCTTCCTTACTACAGGCACTTCTCAAAGTTATCTCATCGAGGCCGAGCACAAATTTGCACTGACCTCCATCATACCTGAAACGACGAGCCGGACTGACGGACCATAGTGTGTGTGTGTAATTGGGTTTTTACAGACGTGTATCAATCAGATGATTATTTACGTCTGGGGACCGACCTTTAACGTCACCATCCGAAAGACGTGACTCAGTTTCGAACCTGGGTCCACTGACCATACTTAGAGCCATAGACGTATTATAGATTTACGCTTAGAGCTAAGCTAATATATAGCTTGCGCTCGCAGACGTAGACTTGAGCAGAGACTACGTGAACAGACTCGATACATGCACAGAATTCAGAAACTTCTTCTAAAACTTTCAGCTCGAACAGGTACAGTTGGTTCTAAATGTGTGCAGTTGTATTGCCGTCGTATGCATATCAAATTCAGAATCCATACAATAAGAGTATTTCAGTGAATTTTTTTATTGAATTAGCCCCGAAATAAGACCGTTAATTGTTGGAGTAATATTACTCTGCATGCAGCAGCACATGAGGCACAGAACCCTTTCCTCCCGGGAGAGCTCGGGATGCAATATAGGGCGATGCTCCGTACAAAACCTATAATGCGTAGGGGATAAAGACAAAGCGAAGGGGGGGGGGGGGGGGGGGGGGGGGGGTGGTGCTTCGATTCTGGGTGATGTGATACAAAGGGAATGTTATTGTGAGGGGTTGTGAATACTATAATATAAGGGGATAAAAGTCATTTAGAAGTAAATATGTGCGTGATGTGTGAGTGATCATCATGGTGATAGCAATGCAAAATTGATAAAATCTTTTTCATTGACATTGTCTCAAAATTATATGGCGTTCAAAGTAAATTTTAAAGAAACATTAGAAAAGGAGAGCACAGTGAAATATTAATATTATTACTTTTGAAGTTGCCCAGTTGTCTTATGTTTTCAGTATTGCTTTAGTTTCATGTATTTCATCCCCTTCCCACACCCCAACCCTCTTTATTTTTTTTCTTTCATGAAAATGAAATGCTGTCACAAAGTACATGATCATTCATCAATGCCTAACTCCTAATCATGATCAGAACATTTGTCTTACTTTTATGATGCTGTGCATCAGGTTAGAGAGGTTGCTTAGCTGCTATTTTGATAAATAATAATGATGTTCTGTTCTTGTTAGTCACATTTGTTCCTGTATGCTTCCAACAGCTTTAAAAATTTGAAAAATTATATTTTGTGTTTACACACCAAGAACTTGAATTTGACCAAATTTTATTTTAAATTTGGTGTTATGTGAAGTTGTTCTTTAATATATTATGTATTGTACCATTGATCACTGGTTCGTGAATCTCTCTGTTCTCTATTCTAGCTAATAAACTGACCACAGAGCTGAGGCTTTATCCATACCTTTAGATGACTGTACCTCCAGTTCTGTGATTCACTTGAGAATAAGACATGGCAACAATGTCCAGACTGAGAGCAGTACTAATAGATCTCAGTGGCACGATACACATAGAAGATGCTGCCATACCAGGAGCTGTAGCTGCATTACAGCGGTAGGTAGTAATATGCAAATATCTAGTTGTCACTTTAACCCTTTCAGGACAAGAATTATTTAAGTGCTAAATTGATCACATTTTGTTCTTCAAATTGGCAACAGTAATATTTTTCTCTTGGTGCTACATGGTTCTCATAAGGTGTAATGTCTTTGAAAACAAACTTGGTTAGAACATTTTTTGAAAAGTTGAACAATTTGCGAATTTTGATAAAAAACAATGATTATGAACCTCTCAATGTGTTGCCGATTTAAGGATTTTAAAGCTTATTCTCATTTTTTAAATTCCTGGCATCAAAAGCAATATGGTCATGCAACAAAAATAAGACATAGTGTGTGCAGAAATTTTTGCATTTTCTACTGATGTATCTGGTATATTTTTTAGAGCTCTGAATCAAAAGTTACAGGGCCAAACCACAAAATGTAAATTGTCTTGAAAGGGTTAACCTCTACTTTGTATTCTAACTTCTTGAAGACATATATCCAAGAATAGGATATAACTTCATTGCAAAAAGGCAGCTATAGAAAGGATTGCTTAGTCTCATATTCAACCTTCATTTGATTTGTAGTGTACATGTAAATATGTTTGTCACAGAACAGGTATAGATTCAAAATCTGAATAGATAATTTATTAGGTGGTCTGTCGGTATCGACAGATCACCTCTTAATTTCGTACGAATTTTCTTTATTATTTATTTATTCTTTATTTTTATTTTTCTCCCCATTTCTTGTGACCGTGACTTCTCAAAATCAACTGAATCAATTTTCTTCAAATTTTTGTCAGTTATCAGGCCTATCAAGGTCAAGTGCCCCTATCTTTTTCAAGGTCATCAGGTCATCGTGACGTCATCCAGGCGCCATTTTGTGAAATCACATTATCGATAATATCTTCATAACGAGTCATCAAAAATGAACCATATTAAACACACATAAACATTAGGTCAAGGGTCATTGTCAAATGTCAGCAAAATCCGCGGGCACGTCATGACGCGCACGTACGCGCGCGTCAAAATTTAGAAATGCTCAAAATCACTTTTTGATCAAAGGAGAGTACAGTTCAGGTCATTTTAAGCATTTCAAAATTTTGCGCGCGCACGCGTCCGCGCGCGCGTTTTGCGCGTGCGCAGCACGTACGGAAGGTAGAAATGCCGTTTTTTTTGCATGGTATCGATTTCTGATAAAATTCTTGACAATTTCCAATTAGTTTCAGTCATTCTTGACATCTAATAATGCCGCACGCGTGCGTCAAACTTTAAAATCCGTGCGCGCGTCTATGGCGAAAATAACGTAAAAACGTGCAAAAACATGCCTCTACAAAATTAACTCTAGCTCTTTAAATAGTCCATAAACCCCCCAATTTTTTTTCATATTTGGGTAGAGGAGGAATCATAGATATAATTTCATGGGTAATTTGAGCCTCAATTATATTGCAAAGTCATCAAAATGGCGTCTAAACTCAAAATTTCATTTTTTCAAAAATGACGTCATCAAATTTATGCAAATTTCACTATAACTCCTTTAATATTGGTCATTTTTCGCCCAAATTTGGATATGATGTAGCTGAGACAATTCTCTACAAGATCAGTCACCACGATTTTTCATTTTGACAAAGGGATCATGGTGTATTTTTGCGAATAAAGGAGGTATGTCAATTTTTCTCATTTTGCGTGTATTCTCTATGGGACATGACTTTTTCTCAAATCTTGATTCTACATTCCCGTCTTCTTTGAGCAGTATCTCTGTTATTTCTGCTCGATTTTCTCCCAAATTTTGGTATGTTATAGCTGAGACTATAAGCTTTTACAAGTGTTGCCTCCAATTTTTGATCAGATGTCGGGATCATGCCCATTTTTTAACTACAAAATGTCATTTGAGAATCCCGTTTTTCGTCTACGTGTTATGTCTATTGCAAAACTTTTGGTCTATTGGTAAAGTACTTGCCTCCCATCCCGCCGACCCAGGTTCGATTCCCGGTGGGTCCATTTTTTTTTTTTTTTTTTTTTTTTTGCCTTTCATTTTACTATCTTTTTCGACTATTATAACATATACCATCACAGACAATGTCATAAACTGCCTAATTTTGCGTGTTATGTCTATTGGAAAGTAGTGTGCAGTAGTTTGTGTACAATTTGATTCCCTATCGTGTATTAAAGCTAAGGGGATAATCTCCCACATGTCCTGCAATATCAAATCGTCCAGATCGTTATCACGATTTCTCAAAATCGGCTCAGTCAATTTTCTTCATATTTTCGTCAGTCATCAGTCCTAATAAGGTCAAGTTCCCACATCTTTTTCAAGGTCATCAGGTTATTGTGACGTCATCCAGGCGCCATTTTGTGAAAATCAACTTATGGTTATATCTTCATAATGAAATGTCATTTCTCTTTCATATTTGGCATGGTTAAGGTCACTGTCATTTCAGTCAAGGTCAATTCGTTAAACGCGCGCGTACGCGTACGTCCGCGCGTCCATGCGCGCGCAAAATTTAGAAATGATTCAAATCCTCCCAAATTCATTTTGCAGACGTTTTATGCCATTTCAAGCACTTTTCAAAAAATCGCCCATGAAATTGTACCTGAAGGGGCGCTATGCGACTTCGATTATCGTTATTGTCATTATTGTGGCCATTATGATCATCATTATCAATATATCATTATCGTCATTGTCATCACTTATATGGCCATCTTATCATCATTGTCGTCAACATTATCATGATTATTATCTTGCAGAAATATTATCACGTCTGACAAAGCAATTTGCCACAGGGACAGACCACCTAATTCGTCTTCAGTGACGAATTAAATTTCTAGTCTGTTTTTGCTTTGATCTTGATTGGCAGTCTACGCGAGAGAACTGCAAACATCAAGTTTGTAACAAACACCACAAAAGAAAGCATGACCGTGCTTCACGGTCGACTCTCAAGGATTGGGTTCGACATCAAACAGCATGAGATCTTCTCCTCCCTTACTGCTGCCAGATACAAGGTTCAGGAAATGGGATGTAGACCAATGCTACTACTCCAAGATAGCGCAAAGGAGGACTTCAAAGGTGGGTAAGATTAATGAAATGGTTCTTTTTATGATAAAAACAACGAAGAACACATAGCACTTGAAAGAATGGTACATGTTTCAGAGTTAAGACTCCGAAACCTATACCATTCTTTCAAGTGCTATGGTACATGTTTCAGAGTTGCAAACTCTTTTTATAGCTAACACCAACCTAGAGGTAAACCATTGGTTAGCTTAAGGTCTCTGATAGACTTTTTTTTTTCTATTCTTCGGTTGTGATACACCTGCATTTTGAAGAAAAATTGAACCTCTTTTGAATATAGGACACATGTGTTGAACATGTATTTCCATAGATAGAAATGTACATTTTCAGGTGTAAGAGATATTTCTCTGTGTTTTTGGACCAAGAACTTTTGTTAGAGCCATGAAGGACTGATCCAAATGTGTTTAAGTTTAAGGTATTCATAGAAGCACCATTCTATTTTCCCTCATAACATCAAACAGGGATACGGAAAAGTTCTGTGAGGCCCTATAATGAACTATGTAAGGCAAGGTGAGGTGAGGTGGTGTGATAATGTAGGCCTACAAGTTAATTCAGCTCCCAGGAGTCTTTGTTTCACTTGAGGATGCCTTCTCAAGGTATATACCATTCCTTTCCTCCTTATCCTATCAGATATCCGTACGGATGATCCAAACTGTGTTGTGGTGGGTCTATCTCCTGACAGCTTCAACTACGGCACATTGAATGAAGCTTTCAGGTGAGCATGGTTTTCTTGATTTGATGCACTGAAATTCTGAATGCCTGTCGAAAAATAAACATCCTTCCCCCATCCCTCCCCATGACTTTTAAACATTCAAAAAGAAATCTTTTTCTTGGAACGGTGCTCTCCATGTGATAGCAAATAGTAGCATTATACGTTGTTCAGTTACAAGCAAGAATATCTGAATTAAAACCATTCCAATGTTAGCGGTCAACAGTTTGGTGTGCTGTTCATGTTCTTCTGAAAGGGGGAGGGGGGTGTTTTCAGGATTGTCTAGGTCCAATTTGTTGTCACTATTCGCATTGTGATGTGTTTTGTAGAGTATGGAGAATGGAGTTTGAATCATCCTCACCCTGAATATTGGGGGTTATCAGCCTAATCAGTTTTCTGTTTTTCCAGTCTGACAAGTCACATGAAAGGGAATTACACAATCAACATCACACTTTCACACTTTATGATTTTTTCTTTCTTCAAATTCTGGTACATATAAGCATTTTCTTTGATGCTTGTAAATAAGTATTGGTGTCTTATAGTGTCTTTTGTATGTCTCTCTCAGGTTAATCCTCGATGGTCATCCACTGATTGCTATCCACAAGGCCAAGTATTTCAAGAGGCAAGATGGGCTAGCCCTTGGACCAGGAGCATTTGTGGAAGGGTTGGAATATGCAACAGGGGTCAAGGCTACGGTGGTAGGCAAGCCAGAGAGGGCGTTCTATGAAGAGGCTCTCAAGACGATGTCCTGTGCACCCGAAGAGGCTGTGATGATTGGAGATGTGAGTATGTGTAATTACAAGAAAGTGTTCCTCTTTGCAAAATTATGCAAAATTATCATGTCAAGTTAACTCCTCAAAACATCAAGATTAGATAGGACTTGGTAGTGAATCATCTTTCATGTTATGTCTGCAGACTTGTTGAACAGATTGCCATAGCAGTCATGTCTTCAGCAGGAGGGCATTTGCAAGGGAATTTGTTATATTTCATTAGTGTTTTGGGTATTCCTGTGCTTAATGTCTTAAGAATTTCCCCCCTAGAGCCTTTTTGCCAGGTACACAACAAATGAAAGCATGATATTTTTTTTTATCTCGAAGCATTTTCTGATAACCATCTGTGTTGGTAAGTATTGTTATAGAGACAGCATTTTTTTTTTTGCAGGGACCATCTGTAAACTAGCTTGTTGTCTTGACTGCACAGATTTGGGTTCTTAGTGGTTTTGAATCAATTGTAGACACATTTAAAATTAAAAGAATTTTTGTCCGAAAGGATTGTTTACACACCCCCTTGTCATGTAGAGAAATTGCATTAATGAAATTTCTCTATTATTCTATATAGAACAAAGAAAATAGTGCATTTATTTCCAAAATTTTCAAAGATTTCAGTTGAGAACAACATCACTTCAACTATCTATATCCTTTGGATTGTTTTAAAACTTTCTAGAGGTTTTTATATTTTTTTACCACAGTTAATGTGTACAAAACATTGATGGTCTACTCCTGCTCTCTTTCTTGAAGGAAATAAGTGAATGGTAATCTTGACTGTGGTAATCTTGACTGTGGTAATCTTGACTGTGGGAATGGGGCACGTTTCCTATTTGAATTCACTGTATATGTTCTGTTGTTATTTTTCTGCAGGATGTGGAAGGTGATGTACAAGGGGCACAGAGGATAGGCATCAAAGGCTTCCTTGTGAAAACAGGTAAGCTCCAAACATTTTCTACTACATGTACATTGCATTTTGATTCTGTACGATGTGGGCAGAACATTATAAACACATACCAGTATTCAAAAGTGTGGTGCATTCGACATACAGAAGAAAAGTCTGCTTCTCAACTGGTAAAGGAGCTATAATTGTTTTGTTCACATGGAAGTTGTAACACGGATAAAGTAAAACGAAAGGTCAATGTTTTTGCTTTTAAAAGATCACTGGACGTTGATAACTTTTGGTGAATTTAAGGTTCCAATTTGAAAATAATGTGCTTTTGGCATTTGTCTAGAATTCGAAGGTAGGTGAAAGGGCATAGCAGCCTGTGCATCAGAAAAACATGATGTCATTATTAGTGTAAATATGGATGTGAAGATTCCTTTTTCTATCGTCTACTTCACACAGAAGTGAGACCCTTGTCCCATGAAGTCATACAAGTTAACGAATATTCATGTATTTTGTGTTCTTTTTCATATGATGCAGGGAAGTATAGACCTGGAGATGAAGAGAAGATAACGCAACCTCCAGCCGAGCTATGTGATGACTTTCCTGCTGCTGTTGAGCTATTGCTGAAGGAATACTTATGACAGGATGCCCTCTGATGACGACTATTAGATGTACATACACATGTATTTTATCAGTTTTGAATATATATTGTGCAATCTGGTGCCAGTTGATGCAAGTCAGTATTTTAGTCGGACATTCTTGAAAGATATGATCACTTTGTGAATGTGCAGATCTATGAAATGGGTAACTGTGCCTTTGTCAAGTTTGAATGGATAGAGGGAGTTCTTTGTTTTCCTTTTGGAATCATGAAAACTGTATCGTCTAGACGTGCCTGTATAGGCTTAGCAGCATCTGAACCGGGCAATGCCATTTTGTATATAGGAGAATGTCAAAGACAAAGGGGACCGTGAAGTTGGATCAGACTGAATCTTGGATTGGGTTATTGTCACAGGGTTCTTCGGGAGTAGTGTCATGGTCAGAAACAGGAGAGTCTATTACTTGGGTTAGGGATTGGGGCATGCCATCTTGGGAAGCCTTGCTTGCAGTAGCTTTCTTTTGCATCTTCACAGAGTCATAGAATGCAATCAAACTGGATGGCATGAAACCAGTGACAGCTGAAGAAAGTGTGAGGGTAGAATTGGGATAGTCAAGTGAAGCCCGATAACAACCCTATAACAATGGGTTAGATAAATGTAGAAATCAATTCCCAATATGCATGTAAGCTGAGGCCCAATATTAGCCACCTGGAGATGACATGGTGTGTAGCTAGTACAACACCCAAGGCTGACCAGAGCTTCTATCTCTCCTTCCGGATCTACTACATAAGGGCATGACAGTGAAGGGGGACATAATGTTTGAAAGGATGAGGCAGCTCCACAGTTACCATGGTTAGTAAGACTGTAAGCGGTCGACCAGCTTCTTGTTATTGTCCAATACAGCTGCAATTGGTTCTGAACTCCTATGGAAAAGGATAGGGATGTCTGGAATGTCTGGATATGTGATTTTATGACAAGGGTCATTATAAGGCATGACCTTACAGGAATATACCAAACCAGATATAGCATATTGGGAATGCCATCTGATGGTTAAAACAGTTGAATGAAATCCATGTGATAGAACAATACAAAAATATAATTAATAAAAGAAAATAATCAACTTAAAACTAGGAATTAAAAGTGAGTGGTAGCAAAGTGCCAAAAACAAATAGCAATTAACAAGTAACAGTACTCAATATAAACGAAAAGCAAAAAATATGGAACAAACTTACTCATGTGTAGCATAAAATATGTTCAAATTGCCAAACAAAAATGACTTTGTATAAAAAATAGAAGAATACCTGACCAATTTGCAGATTTTACTTGAATTTACTTGAAGAACACAGAAGATGCAAAATGGAGCATAAAACAACAGATACAGCAAAGCATTCAAACATATCAATTTAGTGGCATGAATTTTTCATGAAAAGGCAGTATTTATGTCTGTACAATTGTATGCAATATAGGAAGAAGCCATTCTGCAGTACATGTAGGTTCACAACTATCAACAATTCAATCAAGATGCAGCCGAACTCCAAACAGCCAGTTTAACCGCTGCCACCAGTGTAACACTCTCTCATTTGATGATCATAATTGGTCAAGTATTGTTCGATGGTGTTGATTTAGAGTGTCACGTAATTATATAAAATTATCTACGAACACAAATGAAGCAGTGGGAGAAAGTTCTTCCTCAGTTCCAAAATACATTTATTGTAAGTCAAATCTGCTTCTTATATCAATCACATTAAGCACAAAATCATCAAAAAACATCATTAGAATAAGGAGTCGAGCCCTCACATGGTAAATATACTGCAGCTAAAATGAATTCATAACCTAAAATATTACTATCAAATTTATCCAGATGTTCGCTTCAGACACTGTCTTGAATCCTTTCAGAACATGCAAATATTCTTTCTTTTCTTCTCTTAGAAGGTTTTTCAGTTTTCTCTGAGTTGGTCTTATCATTCTTTCCCAGATGCCTCCCATGTGGCTGACTATCAGTGGATTGGTTAAATGTCCTTTGATGGAGGAAGTTTTTTACTTCTCGAGACCATCACAAAGTTCTTTCTCAGTACTACAGAAGTCAGTGGCATTGTCACTGAAGATTTTATCATGTGTCCCCCTCCTACTGATAAATCTCCTTAGTGCATTAATGAAGACTTTCGTGTCGAGGGTTCTGGCGATCTCGATGTGCACAGCCTTCATCGTCGGACACATGAAGATCCATCAAAAACGCTTCACATGGCTACGTCCTTGTTTCACATACAAGGGTCTGAAGTAGTCCATGCTTGTATAAGTGAAAGGCAGCTTATCTGGCATCACCCTTTCGGCAGGCAGTTCAAACATCATCCCTTGCATTCTTGAAGCATTTCGTCCATGGGAATCAAAGCAATTCCCAATGACCTGAGGTACTGTAGCTCTTCCCTTCATTATCCAGTACTTTTCCCTCAAGGAATGACCAACTATCAGGTGGTAATGTAAGATCAGGAGTTTTGTAACATGGTGATTACTTGGAAGGATGATGGGATGCTTCACTTAACAGTCAATGTGAGCATAGGAGATGCATCCTCTAATGCGGGGAAGGCCGTCTTTTACTGTAGGATTCAATTAGGCCATGGTCTTGCTTTGATTCTTGGTGTTTAGGCCATCTGGGAATCTTTGTTGATGGACAAGGCTGATTATCTATATTACTGCTTGCTTTTATTCCTCCAGGTTGAGATTCTTCAGTTAATGTCATCTTTGACTTGTCCTTTCATCTTTGTTTGTAGGTAGTTCTTGTACCTTCTTATACCTCAATTCATCCTGGATTTGCTGATCCATGTTTACTGCAGGACTAGGTTTTGAAACAGGTCTTTGTACATCTTGGTCACTTTCTCATTTACATTCCTCCACAGTCTCTCTATTCGCTCATTATGTACCGAACTGTCTACATTAACAGAATGGGGTCTATGTCTTGTCTGCATTTCTTCCTAATTTGCATGTCAGATACAGTATTCACATGGCATACTATACACTCTTCCATACATGCCAACCAATCTGTTTTTAATGGAACCGTCCCGCTTTCGATGTTTTTAGAACCATAAAAAATGGAACGTTCCAATTTTGGGAAAATAGTCTTAATACCAATCGGCTTTCCATAGCATCCCAGTGCTGAGAGGATTGCACTGCGCAACGTGCATGTGGCGTGTTGCTGTGCACCACGCTGTAATAATGAGTGTGCGTGGGCGTAGAGTGCTATGCATATCCCTCGGCCATATGCACACAGCATGCATGCATGCATTCGCTAGCTACGTACAGTATACCGTTTACGTACATGTACGTTATACGTTAGCGCTATTGCGAGTCACTCACCGCAAGACACAAGTTGAGTCCGCAGTACTCTTTTTACTTCCCTCCACATTCTCTCTATGCGCTCATTGTGTACCGAACTGCCTACCATAACAGTGTGGGGACACGCATCTTGCCTGCATTGCTTCCCAAATTAGTTGGTTCTCACCACCATGGTCTGTCCTTATCTTCAAAGGGCACAGAAATGCCCCAATGGCTTTTTCAAATTGTGCATAAACAGTCAATGCCCTGCTATCATCACTTATTTTTACAAAAGTCGTCATTCCGGGGTATCCATTAATCGCTACATGGAGGACAGATTTACATTTAAAAAGCTTGCGATTCCCATCTGCATGTTAGATACCCTGTTCGCACACTATACACTCTTCATTTAACAGCTTGGGTCCTCCTTTCAGTAGTCCCTTTCAACAATTATGCAGGTTACATATGCTTTGACCTGTGATGTTAATAAAGAAATGAAATCAACAAATCCATAGTTACAAGTGACCATTCCTTTCAATAAACCTCTCAACAGTCTACGCCATTTGGTGATATTTTACTTCTCCATCTTACAAAGATATTGCGTGACCAGTCGCTCTAACCTTATTCTTCAATACCACACTTAACACATTCTCTGTAATGAACTGCACATGTGGCAAGGGATTCTGCATCTGCTATGGATGGATGCCATCATTCTCACCATCATCTTGTCCAGGTTGGAAGTCGCCTTCATGTAGTTCAATTAGGTGTCTCGTGAGAGCTTAGAGATGAATCGTTGAATGATCCTCCTCAGTAGAGATACCATGGCAGTTATGTGCCTCTGCAAATTCTGTTGGATCTCTCTGGATAAGATGTCTAAAAATATAGTGAAACAGGTCTACAGAGTTATCTGTGTGAAAAACAACTTGTCTATCATTCAGGTTTTGAAACAGGTCTTTGTACTTCTTGGTCACTTTCTCTTTTTACTTCCCTCCACATTCTCTCTATGCTCTCATTGTGTACCGAACTGCCTACCATAACAGAGTGGGGACACGCATCTTGCCTGCATTGCTTCCCAAATTAGTTGGTTCTCACCACCATGGTCTGTCCTTATCTTCAAAGTGTACAGAAATGTCCAATGGCTTTTCTAAATTGTGCATGAACATTCGATCCCCTGCTATCATCAACTAATTTTTGCAAAAGTCGTCATTTCGGGTATCCATTAATCGCTACATGGAGGACAGATTTACATTTAAAAAGCTTGTGATTCCCATCTTTAGTTTGGGCCAGGCTGTCACTTTTTGTTATGGACCAGGACTATCACAGAGGTTGACAGGTTTTTATTTGATCATATTGGTCTGTATTTCTCCTTGCAAGTTCATATGCCTACTGCATCTGTTGCTTCCATTTTGTGGGATAGCTTGTGGCAATAGGAGGGGTGTGCAGTAATCTAGTTGGTCGGTCGAAAGCCATGTCAATGGGTAGCCCTGGATTTCCTCAATAAATAAGGTAGAAGGGGGAAAATTCCATCGCTTCTGACTTTGTACAGTTGTACACATGGACTACCGATTGAACTGCTCCACCTGTCCATAGCCCTCTGGATGATAGGGTGTCATCCTGGAGCGGCGAATATCAGAGTTCCATTCTTTGCACATCTGGACAACTTTCTTAGGTATTTAAATTGTGCGTAAACAATCAATGCTCTCTTGTTGTCACTTACATTTAAGAAAGTAATCATTCTTGTGTATCCATCTATTGCTCCATGAAGGACAAATTTCCATTTGTTAGCTTGTGGTTTCCATCTGTATGTCATATACAGAATGGACATACCATGAGAGTTATGCACCTCTGCAAACACTGTCAGATCTCTCTGGATAAGATGTCTGAAAACAGAGTGAAGACACAATAAATCTACAGGGTTATCTGAGTTGACAACTTGTCGATGATTTAGGTTTTGAAAATCTTTGTACTTCTTTGTTACTTTCTCATTGACATCTTGTCACAGTCTTTCTATTTGTTCATTGTGTACCAAACTGCCTACAGTAACAGAATGGCGACACACGTCTTGCCTGCATTGCTTCCCATGTTAGATGGTTCTCACCACCATGGTCTGCCCGTATCCTCAAAGGCACTGAAACTCTCAGTTGGCTTTTTTCAAATTGTGCATGGACATTCAATGTCCTGTTGTTGTCACTTACTTTTATGAAAGTAATCATTTTAGTGTCTCCATCAATTGCTACATGAAGGACAAATTTCCATTCAATTAGATTATTATTCCCATATATATATATATATATGCATATCAGATACAATGTTGGCAGGACTTGCACTAAGAACATGACAGACAGAGAGAGTGGACAAAATACACAACTCCTCGTTCTACCCTTCACAATGGTTCTGGTACACAAAAGAACATCCCTTCATTGCTATTCTGTAAACAGGTGAATATGCATGCAACACCTGTTCTACATATTTTTACATAATAGCAGTGAGAGAATTTTTTTTTTTTTTTTGTCTACAAGAACCATTGAAGGGTAGAATGAGGGGTTGTTTATTTTGTCCACTCTCTTTGTCCATCATGTTCATCATAATACTGTGGTAGAAAATGGATGTTTTGGGGGTTTATGTGAGATGGTGGGGTGTAGGTGTTGATTTGTGATCCCCCGCTCTCATGTCTCCATTGTCACATGTTCTCTTTTCTCCTGTTTTCTTTTAACACTGACAACAATTCTACCCTCGGAACTTAACCCTTTCGAGACAATTGACCACATTTTGTGGTTTGGCTCAATTACTTTTGATTCAGAGCCCTGAAAAATATACCAGATACATGAGTAGAAAGAGCAAAATTTTTTGCACACAGTATTGTCCATTTCCGTTAAATGACCATACTGCAATTGATCCCAGGAATTTTAAACAGGAGAATAAGCTTTAAAATCCTTAAATTGGCAACACATTGAGAGGTTCAAAATCATGGTTTTTTATCGAAATTGGCAACTTTTCCAACTTTTCGACACTTCTTTTAACCATGTATATTGTTTTCAAAGACATTACCACTTATTACAATCTTGTAGCACTAAAAGAAAAATATTATTGTTGCCAATTTGAAGAGCAAAATGTGATCAATTTAGCCCTTAAATAATTCTTGTCCTGAAAGGGTTAATGAGTAGGTTTCCATCCTACCTCAATTCCATCAATAACTAAAGAATATATAATAGTACGATAGTCACAAAACATTTCTGTTATTTTATATCGTCTATGAATAGTAAACCACTGAATATAACTAACATTTTTCTAATGCTATGTGATATATAGTAATATATATACAGGAATGAAGTATAGACCACAATGGAGAGTGCAGTGGAAAAGATCATGGTGATAGGAAGGAAGAATAGACTGCTTCTAGGTAGGCTGCAGCGAAATGATAGAATGACAGTAAAGCTTGTTTGAAGTGAGAAGTGTTCGAAAAATTGTTACTGCTAGTTAGATTGCAGTAAAAAGTAGCAGGATAGTATGCCCACGATGTGTGACAAGTTTTTTGAAGAGGCTGCGAAGGAGTGGCCAAGGTAGAAGGGATAGGAGAATAAGAACAGAGAAGGACATGAAGAACAAAAATATGAACATGCTTATAACTATCTATACCACTATATATGAGTAGTCCTAATGTACTTACATGCTCATGGGTATACGCACTATCGACGCACTACTTCTGTCAGTGACGTTCTATCCTAAAACTCGTCATACATAAGCTACACATTACAAAGTTATATACAACATGAAAAGTCTAAACAGTGTCTCTCAGATTGCCGTCTTACATGATAATTATTTAGGCTTCTGGGCTTTGTCCTTGGTTTCAAACTCTTGTATGAATCGTTCGCCATTGATGTTTTTCAGTCTGTATATTCTGTTGAAAGTGAAACGCTTTCGTAATTGTCCTCCCTTGCCGAACGTATCCTTCCACGTTTTCTCCTCCATTTCGACACAGTGATTGTTTGTCACCGCATGAAGAGACAAGGGTCCAAATAGGGGTTGCCTTGGTGACTCCACAGGTGATGATCCATGCAATACTGGGTATTCTGGTGCCATGTTCATCTTCGTCCTCGTCGTCGCTCGAGTCTGATAGCTGTTCCATTACTGCTCGTAAGCCAGTCATGTTGCTGTCTGTGGTGGAGGCTGGACCTGCTTTGGCATCACTGCAAGTCTCTAGCTTCTTTCTGCTGGGGGCGTGGTTGGCCTTCCCTGGAGTTGCACCGTCTATTGCAGCACTAGGGTTGCTTTCCCTCGAACTGGGGGTCACCTCGTTGAGTCCCTGGATGCTAATCTTTGGAGATGTGTTAACCACCGTAGAACTGGAATGTCTCTTCTGGGCCTGGCTGCTCTCCTCTGTGCTTGGCTCTCTTGGCGTGACTGATTTAAATTACTTGCCTCTGGGCCCTCCTCTTCCCTGAAATATCTCCATAGTCTGCCCAGGTGAGCTGGAATTACGGCAGGGGTCCCACCTAACTTGTTAGGTGTTCCACTCCTAAAACTATTGTGATCTCTGTTTAAAGTAGGTATAAATGCATCCTTCGAATCCTCAAATCACTATAAGAAGTTACTTGCTACAGTGAGAGGTGAAATGTTTTCTTCACTATTAACATTATTCATCTTCATAGTCATTGTTATTATTATTTTGTTTGCCTATAAGTTTCCCACCAATCAGGCCCACACAAGACTGCACTGTATCCCCGTTGCTGGGTAAGGACTTTCAAGCACTCTGGTCTTGGTAGAGTGGTCATAATCCATAGGGGATTTATTGCGCAAAACTATTAGTGCCCTCTCTAATGATGAATATGTCCTTTATCTTGGCAATGTTTGCATTTGACAACTGTTCCTGCAACTTTATCTGCATTTTAAACCGTGTAGTTCCTAGCATCTCAATTGAAGCCATGTGACATCAAAATTCGCAACCGATCTCTGCTTCCTCCTCTCAATGGAGGGGCTTATATTACATCAGTTGTTGACACAGTAGGGGTTGCACTATTTGAGAAAGATGAATTTTTATTGTATGCCAATTTCCGTACTTTAATTGCAACTCAGTGGAACGGTATATACAGCTTAAACAATTAATACCACATCCTATTTTCCCGTACTAACTAATACTAGTGTTCAATTGGGGTATTGAGCTTGTGGGAGACTTTATTCGTTGGCTAATTTACATCTATTTTACAATCATCATCAGTGTCCGTGGTCTCTGTATAGACTTCATGTTTGCTTTCCACCTCGACAAAAGCCTTCTGGTTCTTGTGGAAAGCTTCAGCCACTTCATTCTCAGGACAATGCATCTCCAGTATCACTGTCAATGGCGTATGATTCACTAAAAGGCATAGCCTAAGATATGGATGAGCAGGAAGTGAAACCTTCATTGTCAGCTCTATGTTGTGATTTCTCTGGCATTTTCTTGAATGATTCACACGTGGCCAAAAAGAAATGGTCTATCTTGTCTTTTTGGGACCTTTCCTTCAGGAAGTTTAGTATCTCCTGGTCTACTGTGCCCGTTACTGCTTTCTGTTTTATGAAGGTAGGTGTCCACGACATTGAACCCATCTTTGTTTTAGTCTTTGGTCGAACTTAGTAGAGCTGGTTTTGTTGATTTCTCTCCATATCTACCAGAAGTCTGTAATGATAGTGATACTAATTATGATTACAAACAATATATTAAAAAGTTACTGTTGAGGAACTTATATAGGGAATACAAATTAACCTAAGCTTGCAACTGGTTTGATATGTGATAGCTAATTATATAAAAATGTTAATTTTATGTTTTAATTTAGAATACCAAACTTCATGATTTTGAAGAGGTTGGTTACTAATTATAAGGCGAGATGGGAATAAGAAGCAATCACCACTTACCGACTTTATACGTGCCGGGGTTAACCGGTATGGGGCGCCAAGTGTTCACCAACTTATTCCGTCCAAACTTGCCTCATTTTGTGACAAAATTCACTCAAAATTCACTTTTTTGTTACAAAATTATTGAACAGCAATTCATTTTGTAACAAAATGAATTTAAAAAGGTAATTTTGTAACAAAAATATATTTTGTTACAAAATTAACATTACAAAATTATTTTGTCCGATTTCATTTTGTAACGAAAATCATTTTGTTACAAAATTAACATGACAAAATTTTCATTTTGTTACAAAAATCATTCTGTTACAAAATGAACATGTCCAATTGTATTTTGTAACGAAAATTATTTTGTCCGTTCTCATTTTGTAACGAAAATAATTCTGTTACAAAATGAACATGACAAAATTATTTTGTCCATTCTCATTTTGTAACAAAAATCATTCTGTTACAAAATGAACATGACAAAATTATTTTGTTCATTTTTATTTTGTAACAAAAATTATTTTGTTACAAAATTATTTTGTCCATTTTCATTTTGTAACAAAATTCATTTGGTTACAAAATTAGCATGACAAAATTTATTTTGTCCATTTTCATTTTGTAACAAAAATCATTTTGTTACAAAATTAGCATGACAAAATTGGTTTTGTCCATTTTCATTTTGTAACAAAATTCATTTGGTTACAAAATTAGCATGACAAAATTTATTTTGTCCATTTTCATTTTGTAACAAAAATCATTTTGTTACAAAATTAGCATGACAAAATTTGTTTTGTCCATTTTCATTTTGTAACAAAAATCATTTTGTTACAAAATTAGCATGACAAAATTGGTTTTGTCCATTTTCATTTTGTAACAAAAATCATTTTGTTACAAAATGAACATGACAAAATTGGTTTTGTCCATTTTCATTTTGTAACAAAAATCATTCTGTTACAAAATGAACATGACAAAATTGGTTTTGTCCATTTTCATTTAGTAACGAAATTCATTTTGTTACAAAATCAGCATGACAAAATTGGTTTTGTCCATTTTCATTTTGTAACAAAATTCATTTTGTTACAAAATTAGCATGACAAAATTGGTTTTGTCCATTTTCATTTTGTAACAGAATGAGTTTTGAGTGAATTTTATCAGCAATTGAGGCAAGTCTGTACAGAATAGGTTGGTGAACACTTGGCGCCCATAGGGTCGCCAAGTGTTTTACCGAATAGGAAGGTGAACACTTGGCGCCTCTCTGTGCACCAAGTGTTCACCTACCTATTCCGTAAAACACTTGGCGACCCTATGGGCGCCAAGTGTTCACCGACCTATTCGGTAAAATGCCCGTGTACGTTCGCGTTCGTGCACAACATGCATGCAACCTTAATCCTTCCTGTGAAATCAGCGACATGTTTGCTCAGTATATAAACAAGAACGCTGATTGGCTGCCTGGTGTGTGTGTGTGTGTGTATGTGTGTGTGTGTTGTTGTGCGCTGTGCATGTGCGTTGGGGGGGGGGGGGGGGGGGGGGTGCATTTTAGGAGGGGGAGCAGGCCGCTCGAAATGCAAGCATGCTGCTGTATACTGTAGCTGTATGCTTGCCCTTAACTGAGTGAGCGGATCGGAGCACATGTTCCGATCACGATCCATGATCTACCCGGCCGGTGCCTGCATGCCGCGCACCGAGCTCGCGCTCCTGATCCTGTTTTGAAATAGTAAGACCATGTCCATGAAGTAAGCTTCATGGTAAGACTAACGTTTAAACGTTTAGCTTAGAGCTATTTCTACAGCCGGTTTGAAATTGTGATTGAATGCTAGATCTATCCCCAAAATGAGTTCCGGGCAGCGTGCTTCCGGGCATGATGACAGGGATCGAGGATGTGATGAGAGGACCACAAATCTCCTGGAAATATTGGACAGGATTCGAAACGAAGTGAGTATCTTTTCTTTTCATTTCTTTTCTTCCTTATGTTCATCTTCGTGATACTGGCCGCATAGCCGGCCCTTTGAACTTGAAGATAAGATTAAGAAGAAGAACTCCAGGGCCCCATTGCATAAAACCTAACAAGTTTAATAGTAGTAACTATAATATAGTATAGTCATGGATTGTATTTCCAAACAGATTGTATTACCGAACGTGTACATTTAAGCGCCTAAAATGGGTTTTCATACGCTTGGCCTTGCCTTGGGACTACGTCTACGCGTATGAAAACCACACTATTGTCTTATTGAAACAAAGGTGTCTTTTTCGCGGGAAAATTCCCATCAGTTTCACACGTTCGGAAATACAGTACCCTTTTCAAGGGACCTAAACGCTGCCTCGTTGGGAAGGGGTTCACTCGGAAGGGAATATCGTATTAATTTTTTATCTACGTTGTCTTTTTAAAATTTCATCAACTTCTTTTTCTGTAGGACTTTAAGCATTCATTATGTAAGTTTGACAGATATTCGTTTGATATTTCATTTGCTATCGTTGATTTTCTGAAAAGTGTTCGGAAACTGGATCCACCACCATACCATGGTAACATTGCTCAACAGCTAATCAAATTCTAGGTTTAGATGGAAGTTACCATTGATGGCAAAGTTACCATCAATGCCAGTAGTAAGTTTTATAAAACTTACCATCAATGGTAACTCTACTATCAATGGTAACTACCATGGCAACATCACTCAACAGCCAATCAAAATCAAGGTTTCCATGGGAGTTACCGTTGATGGCAAAGTTACCGTTAATGGTAAGTTTTATGCAACAGGGCAGCCCAGGCAGGAGCTGGAGCTGAGCCTGTGCGGAGCCAGGTTATCTCCAATAACCTCGTATAAGTGTGAGTGGTGCGGAGCATGTGTTCTTACCACTCCATGCATGCTCATATATGCACCAGGGGCACCATGAGCTCGTGTTTTGATATAGTAACGTTTTGTTAGACATGTTAGATGAATAAATTAATCGAATGAATGAATGAATTATATTTCATAATACTGCAGAAATCTGCTATGAACCTTACAATTGAAAGTCTACATAGATCTACATGTAGGTCTAGCTCAAATATCGAATGCAGATATCATAATAACAATTTCGGCGTAATCAAAAGTGAAAATCGATATTGGTCAATATTTAGTGTCTTAGTGAATATATAGAAAAGCCAAAGGCAGTATCCTGGCCAAACCTAATTAAGGAAAAGCACAGCTTGTTAAAACTAGGTTCTCCATAATCAAGAGAATTACAAAATATGTGAATGTAGACCTAGTCTAGATTTATGTATACATACACAGATATGGCAGTAAAGAGACGAGACAAGATATGTGTGAAAAAAGAAATAAACACGCATAAATAAATGGTTCCTGTACAGCCTGACTAACGAACAGCCCGACCCTGGATACCCCATCCACCTACCCTGGACAGCTGTCGAGGGTGGGGTGCCTCACTAGACAACTCGACCTGTCATGTATATACATTTAATTATTATTAACCACTTAAATGGTCATTCATTGTAAAAATAAAATGAGTGAATTTAGTTCATAGAAATTGAAAAACAAAGATAAAGATCCTATTGAAGAATCTGGCATGAAATGAGATATTCTGTCATCCTAAAATGAACTAGAAGGAAGTTTTTTTTCAAAATTTTCTGATTATATTAGTGTTTTTACCTCTGCAACTTAGAAGTTAGAGGTTGTAACGGCCTCCAAAATTGACACAGCCCCACATAGTGATGCTCCGTGAGAGCCCCCCCCCCCCTACATATATATATATTCAAGTGCACCAACAAGTGCATTTTTTTTTCAAGCAAATTGTCCCCCTTCCTTCCTACTTATGAGTCATTTTTCCTTTCATTTTAGTTTTATATGTGCCCTCTTTTTACATCTTGTTATTGACCCTTTTCCTTTCTAATAGTAGTAGTGCCTAAATATAGTGCAATTTTCCTTTTCGATCGGATAATTGTCCTTTTTTGCTCCTGAAAGGTTGGTATGGTGCTATATTGGATTGCAGATAATGTTTTTTGAACTTCCAAGTCATGTATTGTAAGATACTCATTACTTTAATTTCGGCTGCTAGGTATTCCTCTTAGAGAAAGAAATTGAGAGAGAGAGAGAGAGAGAGAGAGAGGGAGAGAGAATGCAAGGATTAACCTCAGCTTGGATTGGTGCTTGCATGGACCAATGAAACTTAAAGAAATGCTATACAATTTTATGGTGGTGCAGTATGCTTTTGGCCATTAACCAATTCCTTTTTGGAATTTAATGTAGCTGCTTTGCAGATGTGTTTTCAAATTTTCTCCAAGTAAGCTGTACATATTTTTTTTTTATATATAGATTGTTTCCCATGAAAACAATGATAGTAGTCAACCATCTGCAACAAACCGTGGTCAACCATCTACATCCAACCGTGGTCACCCATCTACATCCAACCGTGGTCACCCATCTACATCCAACACTGGTCAACCATCTACTTCCATTCCCATGCCAGCTCGTCCCTATTCACCTGAAGTATTGAGTTCTGATGATGATTTTGATACAAAGGTAACCATTATTGAATATAGTGGACAATTTGAAATTCTAATATATTTTTCTTTTCTGTTATCCTCCCAAATTTCTGTTAAGAAAATGCATTGTTGCATAATGCATAGTTTCCTCTTGTCTTCAGTAATAGCTTAGGTCAATTTCTCATCATTTTTGTGATTCCAAAACCTTCCATTATACACCCATAATTCTTATGTAGACATGATCAACCTTTTCTCTATTGTTTTGAGACTGTTTCTTTCACAGTGTAATTGCATGACTAGCACTCTACTTCATCTTTAAGGGAGCCTTATTTGCATCTCTGTTAAGAGGTTGGGTTCCCACATCCCTACCATTCTCAAATTGTCATTTAATATCTTACAGGGTAAGACCAGTCCCAGAATAACCTTCCACTGCATTTCTTTACTCTTCCATTTTACATGTAGCCTACAGTCGCATTTCCCTCATTCTATAGCAGAGGGAAGCGCAGAAGTTTTACCCGAAGTTCTACCTGTGGCACTAAAAAATCAAAACGCACATTGGCCAAATCAATCACCAAGACAATTATCTGTCTTGTAAGACCGGATGTAAAAAATGGGACATTACCAGCTCCTAAACCATCCACCATGAGTTCCCTCAGCCAGCAAGGACTCGTGGGAGCTGTGCGATTGAACAAGAGCTACTCCTGCCAGGAAGTAAGAGAGGAGATTTAACATCTTGCTTCAAAGACGTTCTGAATGTGGATAATTTCCAATTCAAATTTTTGAAGGTATGTTTGAGTTTTATTAAAGGGAAATCCATCCTTAATGGCAAGTTGCTCTGACAGAAAGAAGGAATTCAGAGCAGCAGATTGGTGAAAGTTTTAACGATATCGAACAAGCAATAAGAAAGTTATGAATTTGTGAAAGTTGTAATCACTATGTGCATACGGGAATTTCAAAAATGCCCTCCTCCGTGAAATATGACGAGAAATACCTGCAGTCCCATATACCAATTTCATTGTTCAGTTCATTTGCTTTTCAGCAAGATTTCTCAATTTCTCATTTCTTTTTCTAAATCCTCACAGTATATACCAATATGTGATCAAACTTTTGCAGTTGCTTTGTGACAGTTTCTTTCACTTGTTTTGGCCTGACCAGAACTCAACCTTTATCCTTAAGAGCAATTGCTCTTGAGGTAAGACTTTTCTTTTATATTTTCCAAATTTGTTCACAAGTAGTTGAATATCATAACTTGAAAATTAAAGATTTTCATAATGGTAGCTGTAACGTAAAATTATTTCCAATTTGTGACCAATAGTTATTTTTCCCCCTTTTTTTTTTGTAGACTGATAGGTTTTATATTTTTTCTGTCACTCACTTATGCAAAATTTTGGCCCTTTTTGTTCATGACCTAAATTCCTTTTAAAATTGCCAAGAGGAATTCTAATAGTGCTCTTGTTAAAAAGTTTTAAATTTACTCCACTTTTGTTTTCCCTGATTAGATGCTTCCTGGCAATAAATGGCTTGCAGAACCCAAAGTTAGCAGATCCATCACTTACACAGGTGAAGAGGTGCTGTCTATATGTGGGCAGGGCAAATTATACATCATGACTGAACAAAAGGTTACCATTCCACAGGTGAAGCTTTAAAAGGGAAAGTTAACCCTTGTGTTAGGTTGATTTGAATAGGGGAAGAAAAATGAGAAAAAAAGATTAGTGAAATTTTGAGCAAAATCCACTAAGAAATCCGTACAGACAATCTAATATTTTTTCATTTTAGTAGTTTTTGATGAAAAAATAGATTTCTTTTATACAGGTGTTGTGAAAAAACATATTATCAATGATTCTATCTAACGTGCGTGTATGATTAAATATTTTATTTAGAGATAATGGAAATTAGTGATTTTGGGGGCTACAGGGCAAATAGGAGAGGAGCTAGCAGGATATGCCAAGAAGTTGCCAATTTATTTATTTATTTATTTATTTATTTTTGCAAACTCTTATTTCTGATTTGATTTTGCTCAAACCTTCACTGGTCATTTTTCTTTGATTTTTCTGCTTCTTTTAAAACCAACTTGTAATCAGGGTGGACTTTGCCTTTAAATTTATTTTGTTTTCTTTTGTTTTAATGATGATGTCAAAGGGGAAGTCCACCCTGACATCACGTATTTTATGCTTCGTCCACTGAAGGTGGTGCTGGAAGCATGTTCACGGGTTGTCCATCCATCTGTCCTGCTTTCTCGTTCTCGAGATATCTCAAGAACCTTTTGAGGTATGAACTTCAAACTTAGTGCTAAAGTGTATTACCATAGGAAAACAACCTGATTAGATTTTGGGATACTTGGGTCAAATGTCAAAGGTTTTGATTAATATCTGAAATTTCAGGTGTTACCTTTTTTCTCATGATATCTAAAGAACCATTTGAGGTGTGAACTTCAAACTTGGTGCCAGTATGTATCACCATAGGAAGAAGATCAGGTTAGATTTTTGTGTACGTAGGTCAAAGTTTAAGGTCACAGAGGTTAACTGAAATTTCAGGTGTTAGCCTTGTTAACACTATATCGCAAGAACGATTTGAGGTATAAACTTCAAACTTTCTGCTGTTAAGCATTGTCATAGTGAGACATACTAATTATACCCCCGCCAAACGAAGTTTGAAGGGGGTATATAGGAATCTGCGTGTGGTCGGGCGGGCGGGCACTCCGTTGCAAATCTTGCACATTGAACTACTTCCTCTTTTTTCGAGCAATGCTCGTGAAATTCGCCATACATGTTGGTCTTAGGATGAAGATGTGCAAGACATATTTTTGTGAATGTACCCTGCGTTGCCATGGTAACGGCATATTGTGGCAATAAATCAGGTTGAAATCTTGCGCATCTAACTACTTCTCTTTTTTGTAGGTATCATGCTTAGAGGAGGGAGACATCAATTTCTGAAACAGGGTACCTTGCCTCCAAGGGGGCTTAGGGGCAGTACCCCTTAAGTGCCCCTATTGTGAAAATGAGATTTTTTTTTTAATGCATGGCTGGGTTCTAACCAAACTAGGCAAGAATCATCCTTAGACAAAGAGGATCTAAATTAATGCAAACAGGGTACCTACATGTATCCCTTGAGGAGGGAGTGGGGGGGGGGGGGGGAAGCCCCCCCCCCCCCCCCCAAGCCTGTGACACTGAATTGACATTTTTCCTTCTTCTGTAAAATGTATTGCCACATGCAGATTCATTGTAACCAAACTAGGTAGGAATCATTCTTAGGGGAAGGAGACTTCAAGTCGTTCAAATATAGTAGATCATTATCTTCAAGGGGTCTGATGGAGGAGCACCACCCCAAAAGTGTCTCAATGGCAATTATTTCATGTACATGTATTTTGCTTCTTTATTAAAAACCACACAGCTTAATTTCAATGAACTTCACCATCCAATAAATCTTACTTGCAGGGGTTTTAAGTTATACAGATAGGGTACCTGGCTCACAGGGGGGGAGGGGGAGGGGGTTCAGTCAGGGGCAGCACCCCTTAAATGCCCCAAAATCTTGGATTTTTCACTAAGTGAAAATTGCGTGATGCAGGCGAGACTGCCCTGGGCATTTACCTTTTTTTAAAAAAAAGTTCCATCAAATTCGGTTACGAAATGAGAAAGTTATTAAAGTTTGAAAAATCTCAATTTACTTTCTATGGTGATCTCAAATTGGCAATGTTGCTTCAAAGTGACAGGTTTAAGTAGTACAACTCTCCATATGTTTTGTTCACAAAATTTCATATTTTCCCCAGTATATCTCAAGGTGCAGCTTGTCTCTTTAGGTCAAGATGTATCATGGTAAAATGTATTTGACACAACATATGTTGAGTTGACAAAGACAGGGAGCATCTTTAGAGATAATGGGGAAAACATGAAATTTTGTGTACAAAACATATGGAGACATGACATTTTGAAGCAACATTGCCAATTTGAGGATCGTCATAAAAAATAGAATAAGACTTTTCAAACTTTCATAACTTTTTCATTTCGTAACCAATTTTGATGGAACTTTTTTTCCTCTCTTTTCATTAAAATGGATACTTCTCCAGGGTTTCATTCTCCTTTAAAATAATCATATTACTATTTAACCAGAAACCTTGGCGACATACAACTTTTGCAAATTGTTAGTGACAGCCAACTTTGCAGAAAGAAACATTTGTAAATTGCAACAATTTTTTTTGGTTTCAATTGTGTTATGAAAGTTTCATGCACACAAACAGTTCTAGTTTTGCAGTACTGTACAGTAAATTAATGAGAGTTCATGTACATGTAGGTTCTTCCAGCATCTCAGGTCAGGAAATTTACATGTGATCTTGTGCATTTGTGACATGAACTGTTGATTGTCTCAAAATGTATGTCACAATTTCTTTCATGTGCATGTACATGCCTTTTTCCAAAAAGTGTGCTAGAGAGAGAGCAAAATAACATTTAAAAACATACTTTGGTGGCTTTTGATAATAATGTACCACAGACCCATGACCATACTCAAGAGTATATTAAATTACACTTATGTAAAAGAAAGGTTTGTTGCAAAATTGTGTTTGTGTGTCTATTGCATGTAATTAGATATCAGCCATTGCACTTCACCTCATTAGATACATGTATGTGACTATAATTTCACAAATCAATTTCCAGGAGTCATTATTTAATGATCGAAAATACTACTTTGTAACGATATACTACGGAATGCATGTGGTGGACAAGTGAAATTCTCTACACCTCAAGGAAGGCATAGTTTTTGCCTCTGGAAATTAGAGGGAAACAAATGAATAAATTGTAATTAAAGGGAAAGTCCACCTTTATATCGAAGTTCTTTTAATAGAATCAGATCAGTGAAAGTGCGAGCAAAACCCAATACACCTGTAAAAAATAAGAATTTTATTTCAACGTTTGATGTTTTTGACAATAAAAACCAAAATTGCCAAATCTGTGGCTCATCTCCCAAACTAAGTCCTCTCCCACTGGTTCTTCTTAATTATCTATTTCCTCTGAAGGTAATTTTTAAACTTACATGTATATGAAGAGTTTGCTTCCAAAAGGGAACAAGTCCACTTGGGGGTTTTGGATTGTCTTGCCTGCATATAAGCAAGAAGTGAGATGTAGGCGCCGCTTTTCCGACAACAGCATCGACAGCGTCAACAAATTTGGAAATGCTCCCACTTCCAAAGTACATGTATACATTCGATTTCATGAAACTCAAACACAAGGGTTGTAGAGTATCACAAGTAATGTGGAACCAATTTCATGTCAGAAGTGCATGTCAGAAGTGAAGGTCAAAGGTCAATTAAGTTGAAATGTGTTCCAAAAACTAAACCTGAGGTTAAGTTTTTGAATTTTTACTTTATTTTGAAAGTATTTGTTCAAATTCTTCGAAACTTGGCATCATTCATTGTCTTCATGTCACCCTCTTTCAAATGAATACCCAAATCTTACATTTTCATCACGTTAAAGGTCACCTACTGACAGTTTACCCCCTTTCAGACAAGAGAGTTTACTTATGGATATACGATGTATGGATATAGGATGTTTTTATGTGTCTGAATGCTGTTATATTGATAGTCATATCTCATAGGTCGTATGTCGAAAGGATGCTTTTGGCACTGATGATCCTATATGATGATAATACATGTACATAAGTTCAGTTTTGTCTCTACATACAGTACATGTATGTAAGGGATCATCCTTAGGAAAAAGGAGAATCTAAATTAATAGAGATAGGGGTGCTTACCAAAATAGAGTCTTTGGGGCACCACCCAATAGTGGCAGTAATTACATTCATATTTGCTTCTTCTTTAAGTACTGTTGCAAGATTGTTAGCAAAGTTTGTAGGTATCATCCTATGAGGAAGGAGACCTAAATTTCTGAAACAGGGCACCTTGCCTCCAAGGGGGCTCAGGGGCAGCACCCCTTAAATGCCTTTATTGTGAAAATGAGCAATTTTTCTTTAAATGCATGGCTCGGTTCTAACCAAACTAGGTAGGAATCATCCTTAGGAAAGGAGGATCTAAATTAATGCAAATAGGGTACCTACATGTATCCCTTAAGGAGGGAGTGGAGGGGAGGGGGGTAGGTGCCACCACCCCCCCCCCCCCAACCTGATTCAGCATATTTACATTTTTCCTTTTTCTGTAAAACATATTGATACATGTAGATTGTAACCAAACTAGGTAGGAATCATTCTAAGGGAAGGAGACTGCAAGTTATTCAAGCATTGTAGATCATTATCTTCAAAGGATCTGATGGAGGGCCACCACCCCAAAGGTGTCCCCATGGCAATCATTCCATGTACACATATTCTGCTTCTTTATTAAAAAAACACACAGCTTGATTTCAAATAAACTTCACCATCCAATAAATCTTACTTGAAGGGGTTTTAAAGGGCAATCCAACCTTGGTAATAGGATGATATGTGTGAAAGCAGAAAAATAAGAAAAACAGGATGGTGAAAGTTTGAAAGAAATCGGACAAGGACTAAGAAAGTTATGGATGTTTGAAAAATGAGATCACTACATGTATGCGAATCTCAAATTGGCAATTTGGTGAGTAGATTGTGACATTTTTGTGGACAACTCTCCCATTTGTCGTACACAAAAATATCATTAATTTGCGGTTTTCTTCGAGGCGCTTTTACCCTCGGGGCAGTACTCAAAATATATTGGAGATATCATATTGTTATAGGTCCTCATGAAAGAAAAAGATCCTACTGAGTAATACATTTTGAAAAAAGTGACATTTTAGTCATTTTGTGTGTTGGAGCGAATGGGGGAGTTGGCCACAGCTACATCACAGTGACGTTACCTATTCGGCCAATTTGAAATTCCCATATGTGTAGTGATTACAACTTTCAAAAATTCATAACTTTCTTATTGCTTGTCCGATTTCGTTCAAACTTTCACCAATCTGCTTCTCTGATTTTTCCTCTTTCTTTCAAAGCAACTTGTTATTTGGGTTGGATTTCCCTTTAAGTTATACAAATGGGGTACCTGGCTCACACGGGAGGGGGGGGGGGGGGGTGGGGGCTCAGGGGCATCACCCCTTAAGTGCCCCCATATATCTTTGATTTTCACCAAGTGAAAATTGGGTGATGCAGGCGAGACTGCTCTGGGCATTTCCCTTGTTAAAACTTTTTAAAACTTTTTACAAATTTTCCTCATTCATCATTAATTCATTTGGGTAAAATAATTTTATCATGTTAAATTCAATACGAAACTTGTATGAAAACAAAATAGCTAGCAGAGTTAAAATACCATCTTTTGAAAACAATTTTTTTAATGCAAAGTTAATACATTTTTTCCGTTTTTGATTTTCAAATTACACTTTTTTAGGAGTTTCATTTCAAAAGGGATTGACCCAAAAAAATATTCAAAAAAAAAAAATCTTAAATTTTGCACAGATTATTTATATAGGTAGCACATTACTTGTAACCTTCTTTATACAATGGAACCTTGTTATACCCAACACTGTTATACATGTAACAAACTCGTTATAACAAGGTAATTTTGCTTGTCCCACTCCTTTGTATTTCCTTCTTTTCAGCCCTGATATAACAAGTTTTCAACATAACAAGAAAATTTCCTTGGTCCCAAGGAGTTTGTGATAACGAGGTTCCATTGTAAAGGAATGAATTTGTAACGGATTTAGTCCCTTTTGGAATGAAACAGATTGGATTTGGAATGAAATTTCAAACGAAATTTGTTCAACTTTAATAAAATAATTGTTTTGCACGATAGAGCACATTTCATTCATGTACGAAATATACATATTTATCTTTAAATGTAGTTTCTTTTGGAAATAAGCTCTTTATATGTAACCTTGATTTTATTCATTACACATATTTTTAAAAACCCCTTTAGTAAACAATATGCTAATCAACAACTTCTGAAAATTGAAATTTGTAGCATTTTTAATAAAGAACATAGGGAAAAAAAATTTACAATTTGTGTTCGATCTATTATGCCTTTTTTTTTTTAAATTGTATTTTACTTTATCATCCATTGATCTATTTCTCTCATTTTCATTCTTTCATTAAAACCAATCAATTATCAAGGAGGACTTCCCCTTCACTGGTACATGAAGCTAAAATGAACATCATCAAACTCACATTCACGTACATACACACATGCAAATCATATGATGTACATTTCCCCACTGAAATGGTGAAAGTTGTGTTTTTGTTCTGATTTAAATTAAAGGAGGGAGGGGGGAATGACAAAGCATGTAATACGTATTTGAATTTCATGTGCATGTACATGGGTATCAAAAGTTTATTTACACACACCATCCACAATAAACACTGCAACCTGATCGCAATCAGTAAAGAAACTTTTATACAAGCCAGCAAGAATTTAATATACAGGTACTTCTTGCAAACCATGGTAGTTGATAATTAAAATTAACAATAGGAAGCTTAAAAATGAATGACATAAACATGGAAAATTCAACGCCTCATCTGACCGTAATGGAATGAACATCACATGCATGTACAGGTTAATCCTAGCTTGGCTGGATTTGTCCAAGCTTAAGTTTGAAAGTCCCCCCCCCCCCCCCCAAAAAAAAAAACAAAAACAACAACCAACAACAACAACAACAAAACAAAACAAAAACAAAAACAAAACAAAACAAAACAAAACAAAAAACACAAAAATAAAAGAGAACAAAGAGAAGAAAAAAAAAGGTACAGCAACTCGACAATCCCTGACCTATTACCCTACATGTACATCATATAAAACAGATACCCAAAAATGGTCTAGAAATGAAAACAGAAACACTGACTATTGCATTTTGACTAACAAAACACAATACCAATCAGACTGTTGCAAAGCATAGTGAATGCATAAATAAACATAATGCCAGAGACAAACAGTGCTTGCTGTGAAAGGACAATCAGAACAACAAACCGAGTAAGAAATTTACATAGATTGATAAAAAAAGAAAAAAGAAATTAATTCTATACACCATAGTTTAACATGTAGCTATTACAGTGAAAACTCAGTATAACATGGTCCTTGGGACCATCAAAATTACCTTACCACAAATAAAATGAAATGAACAATACTTGAATTCATCATGAAAAGAGTATACTAGTAAGTCATTTTTGAGAAAATCAAGCTACATTCATCTTCACTATTAACAACTATAAAATATATGCCTAAAAATATTACATCCTCTTCAGTGAAATCAACACATAACCTGACAGAATGTCATACACGATTCTTCATATTACTAGATCCAGCCCACATATATTCTAAGCCCGATCAAAAAAACCAAACATGCCCAATCCAAAAATAAAAAAATTATCAAGCAACTCTCAGTCTCAATTTTACCATTGGCAGTTAAATTACATTTTGACATGATTTTTGATACATGATGCTGTGAATTACACCCTAAACATGTGCATAATAAATAAAAAACAAAATCACAGATAAAGCTGAGTCCATGTAGTGTCATCAATGAATAACAACAATTTACATGTTTACAAGTGAATACCAGAGTATTACATGTAAATGATTCTGTAGATATACATGGTGTGGAACTTATGGCAACTATTTTCACATAAAAATTTAAAATGTTTTTGTTTTTGTTTACTGCACATGTACACTTTAATTTGTCTTAAACATTGCAACAGTGAAATGAAGGAATTATTGCACTCTGAGGAAGCAATGCTGAGATATTTAGTCTTTCAGATAATTCTGAAATATTATGGTTTACATTGTAACAAAAAATTGTCCCTGGACTTTCAATATCCTCTTTCATTCTAAACAAATCAAAAAACATATATACATGTACATGCAAAGAGATGTTTAATTTCTTTTGTAATTTAGGCCCAAGATAGACTGATCTAAAAAAGTGAAGTGCTCTTTCAAAAAACAATTCATTTACATGCATTCAAAAATAAATAATATACAATCAGACAGAAGGCCACCGTCTTTGCAACACTTGTGTCATCAAAGCAGTGCATATTTCATCAATAACTTGTGAAAATATGTGAAAGTTGCGCAAGGTAATGTTGGACAACTAACCAATAATAAATCAAAATAATAAGCAACTAGAAATCAGCATTGCCGCGCAATGAAAATATATGCCCCGGCACTGGCAGTGATTTTTGCATCATCCTGTTTGTTCGAAAGAGGGACAAAGAACCTTCCCCTCCCCTCCCTCCAACAAAAGGATGACGTAATGATCGCCACCAGTGGCCCGGACTATTGTCAACACTAGCAGCAGCATCACCAAAAAATATGTGTGTAGATTACTACAATGCATCTCTATAGAAAATTTGAAAGAAATCTGTCAAAGAAATGTGACCTGCAGAGCGCTTGCAAGTTATCCACTAAAATATGACCACTGGCCCTACAAAAGACAGAGCACTGGGGGCAGCAGTGGACTGCCATTCAAAATCTAAATATATCAGTAAAAAAATGTGACCACTAGAGTGCATGCAAGACAGCAACTACATTGTGTAAATATGACATTTGACCCTATGAAAAGCAGAACATTAGGGGCAGCATCACCAAAACAATAGGCAATATATTTTACCAAGATTCACCTCCATACAAAATATAAAAGAAATCTGTTATGAAATGCAGCTGGTAGAACGCACACAAGAATGTGACAAAAACATAACCTTTGACCCTACTGACTATGATGCACAATCTGTATTCTGTACAAAATGTGAAAGAAATCCATCAAGAAATGTGGCCTGCAGAGCGCACACAACATTTCCACCAAAACATGACCTCTGACCCTATAAAAGGCAGAACACTGGGGGCAGCATCACCAAAAACATAGGCGTGTAGATTTCACCAAGATGCACCTCCATATAAAATTTGAAAAAAATTGTGTCAAGAAATGCAGCTGTTAGATAGAGCGCACACAAGAATGTGATGCGGCGGCAGCATTAAGCTGCTGAATGCAAAGTATCCGCCGGCATACTGCCAGGGATACAATAAAACAATTACAGGAGCCCGTTCCTATCAATGAAGCTTCCAACAACCTGTGCAGTTTGGTGAAATTTCTCTTCTGCATCATGCAGTGATGTTGGGCGACCTATTGCTCTGACTTCATCTTTCAACTCTGCACTAAAAGCATCATCTATAGTGCACTGGACATGCGGTAAAGGGTGCTGGAGCTGACGAGGGTGGATGCCATCATGGTCCCCATCATTTTCTACGGGCTGGAAGTCGCCTTCGTGCAAATCAATTAAATGCCTCTTCAGGGCATACAGCTGAACAGGGGAATGTCCCTCCTCCGTAGATAAACCGTGGCAGTTGTGTGCCTCGGCAAACGCGGTTAAATCTCTCTGAATGAGACGTCGAAAAACTTGGTGAAGGCACAGCAGAACTACCGGGTTATCCGGGTTCACCACTTGTCTATCTGTTAAGTTCTGAAAGAGGTCCTTGTATTTTCGAGTGACCTTCTCGTTGACGTCCCTCCAAAGTCTTTCTATCCTCTCATTGTGCACAGAACTGCCCACAAGAACAGAGTGCGGACCACGTGTTGAAAACATATCCTCCCAAATACGCTGGTTCTCGCCACCATGGTCAGTTCTTATTCTGAAGGGGCGCTGAAATACTGCAATGGCTTTTAGGAATTGAGTATGGACAGTTGCTGCTCTGTTATTGTCACATACTTTCAAGTAAGTGATCAGTCTTGTAAACCCATCAATAGCTCCATGAATGACAAATTTCCACTTTATCATCTTATGATTTCCATCTATATGCCAAATGTAATGTGGGCACGGTACAAGATAAACTCTTTGTTCAATGGGATGAGCCCTCCTCCTTTCGATTCCCTCAGCATCGACTAATCGAAGTATATCCCTGATGCGCTTTCTCTGGACATATACACCCTGACGACGTAGGTGTCCCATTACCATCACTTCTCCACTTTCTGGATGGTTTTCCTTAATGGCCAAAATCGCTTCCTCAAGCTCACGATCAGAGGTGTCTGTGTATCGTTCATACACAATCCTATTCTCCCGTATGTACCTGTAGATGGTTGTGCGTGATATCCTTAGTGTCCTGGATATTTCCGCTACTGGTATTTTCACTCGAAGGAGTTCTTCTAGACTATCAGTATCCATCTGAACAGAAACAAAATTACATACATTAGCAACAAACTGGTGAAAATATTTTGGGCCTACTTTTTAGAAAGCAAAATGCTTTTCACAATTCATCAAATTATTAGGGAAATTACCAAATGACACCACATTGCATCTCAATGAGAATTATAATCATCAAAATTATACAGGTACATGTATATTATGTAAATTTGAACTGAAATGAATAAAACGCTTTTAATTCTCATCGTCAGAAGGTACCAAGATGATTTTTTTTATATAGACGTTGGGGGGGGGGGGGGAAGCAAAGCTTTATCAAGGGGCACTTTGGTGTTTTTATTTCAGAAGGTACATAAAACATACTTCACCCCCTTCCCCATGAACAGTTTAGTCAGTATTGAATATTTTTCGTTTAAAAAATCCACAGCTCTTCCTTCTGACAAAATATTGTCCCTGAGCTTCCAAAGAAAAATTTACCCAAATGTTTAAGGGCCTTATAACACCCCATCTGACTAAAAAAAATTTTTTTAAAGAGTTTCAAAATGACCCAAAACGCAACTTTACATCCAAAATTTAAAATTCTAACCCAAACAGGGTTTACCAAGAAATACTGGGGCTGGAATTTTCGGGCAATTAATAACTACTGGTAAATACCACCTAGCAAAATTTTGACCAAAACAGGAAATTCTGAGGAAAACCACCCAAACAGTATTTTTTAATGTTCAGTTATTACATATTATTGATAAAAGGGCCAGAATAAACAACTAGAGCAATGAAAAAATGACCTTTTTCCTGGAAGGGGGTTATACAACCTCTTGAAAAGATGAATGAGTATGCTGCGGCTTTCAGACTGTTATTAGTGTGTAAGTCAATGTGTATTCGGTTTGCACAGCAGAGTGATACGAGTACGACCATTTCTGTCTCAAAGAGCTAACGAACGAGAGACAGAATTTTCGGTCTAGGCCTATGCCCGCTATATCATATATGTAGGTATTAGTTTTTTTACACTCACGGGACCATCACTATATGGAGCTGTGTCAATTTTGGTCTGTCACGACCTAAAAGTTGAAGAGGTAAAAACACCAATAAGGTGGTGGATCCAGTGTCAGAATACTTTTCAGAAAATCAATGATTCGATAGCAAATAAAATATCAAACGAATAGGGGTCTATCTGTCAAACTTACATAATGAATGCTCAAAGTCCTACAGATAAAGAAGTTGATGGAATTTTAAAAAGATATTTCCTTCCGAGTGAACCCTTCCCTACGACGTGGTGTTTTGGTCCCTTGAAAAAGGTACTGTATTTCCGAACATGTGAAACCTATGGAAAAAAAGACACAACCTTTGTTTCAATAGTGTGGTTTTCATACGCGTAATCCCACGCGTATGAAAACCCATTTTAGGTGCTTAACTGTACACGTTCGGTAATACAATCTGTTCGGAATTACAATCCTTGACTAAATCAGCAAAATTTTGAGAAAATACTTCCTTCTACATTTTAGAGTGATAGAATATCTAATTTCATGCCAGATCCTTTGATAGGATCTTTATCATCTTGAACAAGTGAAATTTTCAGGCTGTTTTTGGTCGGTGATCTTGCTCCTCTGCCGCACACATATGTGCAAGATATCACACACTTGCTATGGGAGGCAATTGCTCACGGTATGAAGGTACACAGTGCGAGGTTATCTCCAATAACCTCGCATAAGTGTGAGTGTTTTTTTTTTACTACTAATAATAGTACTATTAAGTTTGACTACACTAGGATAGGGAGTTGCATTTCCGGACACTTAACAAAAATTAGCCTGGCAATTTTGCCTCCAGATTTTACGGAAAACATGCATCAAGTATAACTAAAACCAGTGAATATTTGCAATTCACATGATTTTCAACCTATCCTGTGAAAGATTTGTGACAATTTGCATGAAAAGTTTTTCGATTTACTGTTTAAAAATGACCTGTCCGGATTAAGTTTAACAACCTGTCCGGAATTACAACGTCTACTCTGAGCCTAGCCTACATGTATACTATAGCAGTACTCTGTAGACAGTCTAAGCTTTGTTTACAGTTTCAAGCTTACCTTCTATTATTTCTGCCTCGATATGACACAATCATAACATTCTAAATGCAGCAAAATAAAGGATCTTTCCGATGTGGCGTATGGATTGAGTACAGTGTATGATAAAGACGGACGATCTGCATGCAATATACAAATCGACTTAGTACGTATACTAGTACTTCGATCGGATAATTAAACAGTGCGCGCTATGCGCTAGCTCGCACTGCCCAATAGCGTGGGGAGGGCGGAGGACGGGGGGGGGGGGGGGGGGGGGGGGGGGAGGGGGGGGATCATGTGAGCTTGGTATGCCAACCAGGCAGCCAATCAGCGTTCTTGTTTATATGTCGCTGATTTGACTTGAAAGGAAGGTTGGGCATTTTACCGAATAGGTCGGTAAAACACTTGGCGACCCTATGGGCGCCAAGTGTTCACCAACCTATTCTGTACAGACTTGCCTAAATTGCTGATAAAATTCACTCAAAACTCATTCTGTTACAAAATGAAAATGGACAAAACCAATTTTGTCATGCTAATTTTGTAACAAAATGATTTTTGTTACAAAAATGAAAATGGACAAAACAAATTTTGTCATACTAATTTTGTAACAAAATGATTTTTGTTACAAAATGAAAATGGACAAAATGAAAATGGACAAAATAAATTTTGTCATGCTAATTTTGTAACAGAATGATTTTTGTTACAGAATGACAATGGACAAAATAAATTTTGTCATGCTAATTTTGTAACCAAATGAATTTTGTTACAAAATGAAAATGAACAAAATAATTTTGTAACAAAATAATTTTTGTTACAAAATAAAAATGAACAAAATAATTTTGTCATGTTCATTTTGTAACAGAATGATTTTTGTTACAAAATGAGAATGGACAAAATAATTTTGTCATGTTCATTTTGTAACAAAATTATTTTCGTTACAAAATGAGAACGGACAAAATAATTTTTGTTACAAAATACAACTGAACAAAATAATTTTGTCATGTTCATTTTGTAACAGAATGATTTTTGTTACAAAATGAGAATGGACAAAATAATTTTGTCATGTTCATTTTGTAACAAAATTATTTTCGTTACAAAATGAGAACGGACAAAATAATTTTCGTTACAAAATACAACTGAACATGTTCATTTTGTAACAGAATAATTTTTGTAACAAAATGAAAATTTTGTCATGTTAATTTTGTAACAGAATGATTTTCGTTACAAAATGAAGTCGGACAAAATAATTTTGTAATGTTAATTTTGTAACAAAATATATTTTTGTTACAAAATTACCTTTTTAAATTCATTTTGTTACAAAATGAATTGCTGTTCAATAATTTTGTAACAAAAACGATTTTTGAGTGAATTTTGTCACAAAATGAGGCAAGTTTGGACGGAATAAGTTGGTGAACACTTGGCGCCCCATAAACCGGACATGGATATCAAATGGATATCAAATGTTCCCAAATATTGCACAATCCAAAAATATATTTACACAGATATGACCACAGAAATGATCACAAAACTACTTGGCTAGCACAAGCAAGATTTTGGATTGATCTCTGAGTGAATTGCAGAGATAATGATTACAAATTAAAATACACTTTCTCCAGGTGAGATGCAGGAAGAAATTGTAGGGTAGTAGGATGTAGAATTGATTGTATAAAGATGGGTTACAAGTGAAATGCAGGAACAAGATGAGATGTAGAGTTGATGTTCTCAAATTCACCTGTTGCCTCTATGAGATAACTTTGAGAAGTGTGTCTAGCAAAGATGGAGATGAAAAGTTTTTGTTCCCTTCCCTTTCTAGTGATGCAGGATGAAAGAGAAAGAGAGTATTGTTGCAATTCCTTGAATTGAGGGTGAGTCACTAATGTGCATGGGCATGGCTATGCAGCTGACCACTTGTTGATAAATAATTGTGATATCACAGGAGTGGTAGTGACTTCTGGTATAAAGGGCAATGTCCTCTCAAAATGACTTTGTGACTTTGTGAAAGTGAGAAATTGAAGAAAAAGGTGAAGTGAGGATGAAGAAAATACTACAAATACTCAACGAGTCCATTTGATGCTGGGTGGTAAGATGTAGTTCAAATCCTAGAGCTGCCAAGAAGATGAGTTAGGGCTTGAAAGAGAGAAGATTCAAATTGTCGTCCTCTGTCGGTAGTGATGGTTGAGGGAGCTCCGAAGCGAGATACCCACTGTGAAATGAAAGCTTGGGCAACAGTCTCGGCTGATATGTCAGGGATTGGTATTGCCTCAGGCCATCAAGTGAAACGGTCAACATAAGTGAGGAGACGTGCATTGCCATTTGCAGCAGGGAGGGGTCCCACGAGATCGATGTGGACGTGGTCGGATAACAACTCCATATTTCGCAAGTCTAGTGAAGAGAAGTTGTAGGTGTTGTACATGCTCCTTGGGTGTCTCGCGATGAGGAGGTCGTCGATGTAGGCGTACACAAAGGGAAGACCACGGGTTACCTCATTGAATCATTGAAAAGTTTGTGCGGCATTGCGTAGCCCAAGAGGCATGCACACAAACTCAAATAACCCAAAGGGTGTGGTGATTGCTGTTTTGTGTACATCTGAGGGATCGACTGGTATCTGATGGTAAGCTCGTACGAGATTGAGTTTTGTGTAAACTTGTTTGCCTGCTAGGGCAGAGGTGAAGTCTTGGAGATGGGGGATTGGATATTTATCGGGCACCATATTCCTGTTTAGTGCCAGATAGTCTCCGCACAGTCTCCAGTCTCCAGGGGTCTTCTTGGGCACCATATGAAGTGGGGATGCCCAGTTGCTGCTGGATGGTCAGATTATACCCAGTTCCAGCATGTCAAATTCAGCCTTTGCAATGGTGTACCTCTTAGTTGCTAGGTGACGAGGACGGGCTGATACAGGAGGGCCTTTCATCTCAACGTGATGGGTGACGGAATGTTTGATTGTTGCCTCCTTGTAGACAGGGTGCGAGATGTCGGGAAATTTATCAAGAAGAGATTTGTAAGCAGCTTGACTGTTTGGCTTTACAAACATAGGACTGATAGAAGGAGAAAAAGAGAGGATGCCTTTTACTGATAGATTAGTAGAAGAGTCCATGAGTCGATGATTGCGAACATCTACCAGCAAGCCAAAGTGATGTAGGAAGTCTGCCCGTAGGATAGGAGTGGAAATATCAGCAATGATGAAAATTCATCTGCAAGCTCGACGTAAGCCGACGTCAAGAGTCAGGCTTCGCTCTCCATAAGTAGTGATACTTGAGCGATTCACGTCTTGCAGATGAAATTTTGATGAAGGATGCTGTTTCTCTGTTTTTGAAGGAGGAAGAACGCTAACTTCATCTCCAGTGTCAACGAGAAATCGAATTCCAGATCTATCAGTAATGTAGAAGAGACGACTGTTTTGTGTGGTGCCAGGGGGACTTGTCGCCGCTAGTCACTGGCTTGGTCGTTTCCCTGGTTGGTAGAATGAGATTTGAAGGAGCAGGGAGGAGAACATTTCTTGGCTTCATTTCCAAATCGCCAGTGATAATAACAATCCCTTCCAGCATGGCGTTGTGAGCTGGGGCTTCTTGATTTCTGGTCTTGTTTTTGACGAGAGCCTCAATCACGGCTGTGACTTCGGCCTTGGTTAGATTGAGAAGAAAGGGCTTGGACTTGCAAGGAAAGCTGTGAAATTTGAGCCTTGAGCTCTTGCATCTTAGAAGAAGAAGAAGTATCATGAGATGGAGTTGTCTCAACGATTTTGTCCGCTAAATCGGCGAGCTTTTCGACCTCCATGGAGTCCCTAGTTGACGCCAGTATAAGTTGGACATTTGTGGGGAGCCTTTGAAGAAATAGCTGTTTGAGAATATTCTCCTTCAGGTTGTTTGTGCCTAAAAGTTGCTTCATTTTTCGGAGCAACTGGGAGAGTTTACAATCTCCCAACTCCTCTGAGATGAGCAGCTGATGTAGCCGTTTTTGCTCTGATGCTGATGTCCTCAGGATGAGCTGAGCTTTAAGTTTTTTGTACAGTTTGTCCTTGGGAGGCGAGATCAGAAGATCACGGATCTCTTTTGCAAATTCTGGCTGAAGAGAGGTGACAACGTATGCAAATTTTGTTGGCTGAGCAGTAACGCCTGTGGTTGTAAATTGGGTCTCTACTTGGGCAAACTAGATGGTAGGGTCATTTGGCCAGAAAGGAGGAAGCTTGAGTTGCACATTAGAGATAGAGGGTGAGTTGGAAGTAGTTTCAGAAGACGTTGAAGAATCGGTCTGATTATCAGTTGGCATGGTGATAGTAATGCGAGTGAAATAATTGAAGGAAAGGGTGACAATAAATGCAAGTTATTTGAGGATGGATGAATGCTGCTCACACGTTGGTCCGGTTTGATCACGTCGGGGTTACCAGCGAAGTGGGATGGTTACTAATTATTAGGCAAGATGGAAATAAACAATCACCACTTACCAACTTTATGCGTGCAGGCGTTCCTGGGCATGAATCCTCCAATAATAACAATATTGCACAATTTCACAAAATATAGGTACACAAAATATCACCACAGAAATTATCACAAAACTACCTGGCTAGCTCAAGCGAGATTTTGGATTGATCTCTGAGTGAATTACAGAGATAATGATTACAAATTCAAATTTTCTCCAGGTGAGATGCAGGAAGAAATTGTATGTTAGTAGGATGTAGCATTGATTGTATAGAGATATGTTCCAAGTGAAATGCAGGAACAAGATGAGATGTAGAGTTGACGTTCTCAAATTCACGTGTTGTCTCTATGAGATAACTTTGAGAAGTGTGTCTAGCAAAGATGGAGATGAAAAGTGTCTGTTCCCATCCCTTTCTAGTGAAGCAGGATGAAAGAGAATATTGTTGCGATTCCTTGAATTGAGGGCGAGTCGCTAATGTGCGATGGGCATAGCTATGCAGCTGACCACCTGTTGATAAATAATTGTGATAACACAGGAGTGGTAGTGACTTCTGGTATAAAGGGCATTGTCCTCTCAAAATGACTTTGTGGCTTTGTGAAAGTGAGAAATTAAAGAAAAAGGTGAAGTGAGGATGAGGAAAATACTACAATTTATTAAATGTGTATTCTGATCATCTTCCACATTTGATGCCACAGTGTTCTCTGTTGTTTTCTTGGCTCATCTCTCTCCCCCTTTAATATCAAAACCACTTGACAACTCAAGTTCTTTGATAAATGCCACAAAATACAACTCATCATTTCTTTCTTGCTTCAAATAAAAGGTTTCAATTTTTAGTTGAAATTCTCTATTGAAATCCTTTTGTTGAAATCCTTTATTGAGTTATTTTCTCAATTAAATTTCCTCCTTTCCTAGTAGATGATGTTTTGAAAGGTATAGTTTGTAAGACAAACTGTAGAATGTTGCCTCAGATTTTCCCTTTCTTGGCACTCAATCTGTATTATTTATCAGTATTACTTTTGTTGATCTGTTACTTTCAGCATATCTTTGCGTGTTTGCATAATAACTACATACACATTTTTTTCTCCTTATTTTTATGGTAGGCCAATGGAACACTAAGCAATTCATCTTGAATATAACAGTACATTGTTATTTGGTTCTCCTTCCGGTTGATTTCTTGTTGCAGTTTATCCATTTCATGAAAGCCAAAAAGGCAGTGTTGTAGGTTTTTTCTTCAAATTACAGAGTTATGCTGATGATGTTCATTTTAATGTAAATGAATATATTGAGTTTTTCAATGCTTTCCTGAATTTTAAAATTTATATTAAAAAAAAAATCAGTAGTGTTACTTGTTTGTTAATTATGATTATTTTAATAAATGGTTTTAATAGATGGCTAATCTTCTTGTTAAGAATATATGTTATGTTTTTTTCTGGCATGTTAAAGACTGTTTTCTTACTTGAGCTCTGTAACTGATTTGTTTGTGTCATCATTGATAAATTATTATACTTTGAAGAGATATTAAACTTTGTATGAGAAATTTCTATCAATTAGTACTGAGTCCTGACTGTTTTCTTGTACATGTATCTGCATTAATTTTGTACTTGTGAATGTAGGGTGAGTTTCAGGACTTTAAGCAATTGAAGAATGTATATATATATTTATGATTATGTTGTTAGTAGCCCAATATATGACCCTTAAAATCCTGGAGGAATGTTTATTACGTGATTAAGAAGTCGTGATGATTTTCATGTATACATTCTGCACATCGCTGCAACTAGAAGAACATTCATAATATGAGGTGAGAGAGAGATAGACAGAGAAGATGGAGAGAGAAGGAAATCAGATGAGCATCTAGAGGGCTGAGAAAGTTGGAAGAAGGGAGAAAGATAACTAGGAAGGGAGGGGAAAGAGAGAGGGTAGGTGAAAGGGAGAAAGAGAGGAGGAGAGGAATGGGAGTGGAGAGAGAGAGAGAGAGAGAGATAAAAATTAAGTGTTCATGTGTGTATGTGTGTGTAAGCGGGTGCATGTGTTGGACATGTTTGTGTGTGTGAGAGAGAGAGAGAGAGAGAGAGAATGGGGTGGCATAGACCAAGACTTTATACTCAGAATTGATATTTGTGATATTTTAGTAATTTATATATATTTTTCTACTTGTCTATTTTTATGTGCTGATATTTTCTTCAGCGGGAATGTTATTCAGGGGTGGCTCCGGGATTTGTGAAAGGGGGGGGGGGGGGGGCCGGGGATGCAATTCTCACAAGCAAAAGACAAAAATGCCTTTGGATTTTGTGGGGTGTTGGCTTCCCCCCCCCCCCAAAAAAAAAAAAAAATGAATAAAATAATAATAATTTTGTTAAAAATAAAGGAGGGGGTCCAATTTCATCATACAAGAAGGGGCAGGGTTCCGTACATAAAAATCTTTGATAAGCAAAAAAGGGGGATCCGGAAACCTTGATAAGACAACCATACCACCCCCAAATCCGCCCCTGTTCTTAATTATTCAATATTTAAAGAAGATAATTATGCTCCTTAATTTGATATGTAAATATCATCATAATGGAAGCGACTTGAAAAAGACTACAAATAGTGTGGCGTGAGACTGAAATAAGCGCTTATTTTACAGTGCACAATAAAATGACCTACATAATAACCATAACATTCCCGCCGTTACAAAGTATAATCGCTTAGTTCAACATTTGAGGAATGCAATCTACAACCATGGCCGAGTAAGTTTCACAAAAATACATTCCTTTCTCTTTTTGTCGAATTTCAGTAAAAATTTAATAAACTGTCATAATACTGAATAAAATAGAAATGTATAAATGATATGAAGTAATTCTTAACAAGAATTGTTGTGATTATCTTGGCCTATATTATTGCATGAAATCTTCGCAAAAGTCTCGCAGGGTACCGGTACCGTACCTGGGGTTAGGTCAGCCCTGGCCTTGCGAGCGTCCCCGAAGTTCCCGCCGTCTTGGCCGAGCTTTCCCCTCATAAAACGCTTGCGCGGGATACTGTCAGCCACAAGGGCAAAGCCCGGCAAGCGGACTCCAGAAGAAAAAAAAATCTCTCAATCGGTTAGCACAAAACCAAAGAGTGTATAAGATATTAAGAGCCTTTTAGAAGAAGAATTTAATGTTAAAAATGTTTGAAGATAGAATCAGAAGAAGAAAGAGAGAGAGAGAGAGAGAGAGAGAGAGAGAGAGAGAGAGAGAGAGAGAATGATCATCATCATCACCATTGACCGCGACCAGATTAACAGGGCTGTCAACTTTGGGGAACTGCTTGCTTGGAGGGAGATTCGTTTTTGGCGGAAGGTTTTTTTCATAAAGCGGAAGATTTAACAACAGTTTAATACATGCTTGGCGGGAGAATGAGCTTGGTGGCGTGAGACTCCTGTTGCATTTTTTGGCCAATAAGGCAATAGTTTATTGGTCTCTTACCAATAAACTCCGTAGTCATCTCCTGGATGCTGTTGTCGTCGCGTCGTTGTAGATCTGTAGTTTCTCTGCTGTGCTGTGTACATGTGTCTTAGTCAGTGGCTGGTTCTGTTCTCATCTGGCAGCTGTTCTCCGGATCCCAGTTCGGTGGTACGTGTGCGTACGCGTATCGTGCGTACATATTGAGTGTATGCACACGTACACTGGTCTCTGTTGGCCGAAAGTAAACTCGGTGGCGCGGGGTGCTAATTAGCGCCCACTAGCGCCCTAAGCTACATGTGCGGGGGCATTTTCATTACACTCCCGCCAAATGCGGGAGGGTTGACAGCCCTGGATTAATGATGTCTTTTTGAATGGGGAGCCTGATCGGTTAAGAGTGAGCATTGGGGTGAAAATTTAATTTTCAGATTTTTATGATGAAATCACTTTCAGGTTTTTCACTAATATCTAAAGTTACTAAAATTCACGTTTGTTTAATTGAAAAGGTCGGGAAAGTCATTGGATTGGCCCATTTTTCAACAGGGGTGATGAACACTAATGTCACGGACGGACATTTTCTAGAGAGATTGATTTGGTCCTAGTTTAACACTCTCTAAACTTTCTTGGGATTTGTTAGCAAATAATTATAGATCAAACACCATTCCATTGAAAACCAAAAAATATTTGAAAATATTTGTACAGAAATGGTTGTGCCGCATGGTCATTCACATCTTGATACAAATTTGTCCGTCCGTGACAGAAAAAATTTGTAAAAGTTTTTTTTTCCATTGGTGGGGCAAAAATGAAAACAAAAACCATGCTGAGCTATCTCACTAGCTAGAGACCTATACCATGTATGAATAAAATCTTGATCAATTAAATATACATATACTAAAAACGAATTTGAAAATTGTCACGGACGGACACTAATTTTGTCACGGACGGACACTGCAATATACTGAAATGGTAAATGCTGTGAGATTTCAAATTCAATGAATTGTTTTATTGTTTATTGGTTCATGGAACATATTTCATCCAAAATATCACGTACAGTGAAACCTGTCTATAAAGACCACTCAAGACAGACAAGAAAAGCTGTCTTTACAAGCAGGTGGTCTTTACGTACATGTACAGGTTCCTTTAATACATGATTTAATGAGAAACAGTTTTAAAGGAAACAAAAATTGTGGTCTATATAGACAGGTAGTCTTTCTATACAGGTGGTCACTAAAGCAGGTTGGACTGTATATGGTACTGTGATCCCCTATATCAATGCAAAAATTACCCCCCACCCCACCCCAATTTTTTTCTTTTTCAAGCTAATAAATGTCATAAAAACCTAATGATTTTGCTATGGCTCTAATGGGAGCCAGCCTGCATTGTCAGTCTGCAAAAGACATCCATTACAGGTGTTTACAGAAGATGAATACTTATTTCCTTACTTATTTATTAATATCATTACTGCTATTATTGTATATTTTTGGTCATCAGCAACGTGTAAAAGTTTTAGATTCAACATTAATACTGAAGCTTGATCAATATTCAAATTGAATTACAAGTTGTCTTTGAAAATTATAAACATTGGAGTTCAGATGTGTATTAGACCGTAAGAGCCATGTTTGGACTCTATTTTGTAAGAATGTTTTGAATTAGTTGTAACATTTGAGACAGATAGCAATTCTTTGTAGTTCAGGATCACACACAGTTAACAATTTTTTTAAAATGATGCAATCACATAACATAAGAAGAAACCTTTTTAGACAATATATAATTTCAAATGCTCATAATTGAATTGGTTGCATCAACCCTGGAACAGTTTTTTTATGGGGAAGGGGGTCAGAAAGTTATAATATATGACTTACACTAGTCGTGTTGGGCAATCCCTCAACTAACATGACATAATTAGGCTCTATATGGGCTTTACACACTCAGCTGTTGCCATTAGGGCCTTTGTCCAGGAAGCTAACATTGTTTTTAAAGTGATAGAGACATTACTGAAAAAGTAAACTATGGTATGAGAAAGATTTAGACAATGATTTGCATTTCACGATTTGGTTTTCACCCTCTTAGAGAGAACTTTTGAAAAATATGAGATGTTATAAAGAGTACTGGTATGTGATGTTGTAAGCGAAATGAGAAATTTTACTTCCTATATTGATAATGACCAATCACACATAATCCTATTTCTACATTACCTCTATGTTTGAAACAAAATATATGACTTTGAGCTGTAAAGTAAATTAAAATACTAAATACTGATGTTTGATTTCAGTCCACCTACATGACTGTAATGTAAAGGGTTATATTTTGAAAGCTTACATCACATTCTTCTCAACATGTTCATTTTGGTCTGTAGCATATATTGTACATGTACAGTTGTACACTACATGAGTATGCACTTGTACATTGTGTATGTACACTACAATACAGGCATCCACTTTTGACATAGATTCCACTTAAGAACTAAGTTTTTCAAGCTAAGTTTTGCTTAATAGTGGAATAAAATCAATTTTAAACAAAAAGTAGAAAGCACGAAGTACGTATGCACGATTTTAGATAGGAAAACATGCAGTTTTTAAAGTGAATGTCCGTCTGTGACGCTCAAAATGTCCGTCCGTGACGCCCAAATGTCCGTCCGTGACAAAAAGTTTTCGGACCTCTAGCAAAAGTTACAGCTTGCTTTAAAATTCTATGTATGTGACAGGGAAGTCAATTTACTTGACTAACATTTGCAGTTAAAAAAATTTGTCAGTGACAGCTTGTTTAGATAGAAAAGACAAAAGATTACCGATAAGTCAAGAAACCCATTTCTATCTTGTCCGTCCGTGACATTGAATATTTAATGGATTCTATTTTTAGTAGGTAACCATGGCAACCAAATTTTATCATCATTTAGCACCTTCAGTGGTACCCTTCACAATGAAACATAAAACAGCTCAACACATCTCATAACTAATTTTTTACAGGCCTTCAAACTTTCAAAATTTGTCAAATGTCCGTCCGTGACTAACCGATCAGGCTCTCGGGCCCTTTCAACTTTCTTGTTTATGCCTTATGGTATAATTTAAAGCTTGCATTTTGCATTTAACATTTTGAAAAAGTGAAAATGGAATGGAACAGAACATGACATTTACTCATTTTACTCCACAGGAGTGTTGAGCCGTATTTATCAAGATCAAGATGACATAGACATAGTCATTGACATGATAGATGATAGATCTAGATCTAAGTTGGATCTAATCTAGTCTAGTTCTTGTGAAAGATTAAAATTGTAACAATTGCCCCTGTCACCCTGTGACTGAGAAAATTTCACTTTTTTCATAGCCAGGTAAAAATAGTTTTAATGATTGCATGAACAATGTTTTATAATGTTTTTGCAGCCTGTTTCATTTAAAATAATTGTTTTCCCTGTCCCAATTCCACTCGTTCCCCCCCCCCCCCCCCCACTCCATCTTTGTAACTTTGAGTTTGATCAATACTTCTTCTATCTCCTTCAAACAACCTTCATCTAATCTTCTGGCTCTCTCCTTTGATAGCTATGGAGATAGGAAGATCAAAGATGCACAGATGAGAGCCAATATCAATCAGAAGCTGGTGGAGACAGGAGAGAAAGAAAGGTATATATTCAACATCAAGGTTATAGTGCAAAATTTATCTTCTTCTTCTATCCAATTTTTATTGGCATTTCAGTCAAAAATGACTTTTATGCCAACTACAGATTTAAATCTGATTTAAATCTTAAGATTAAGGTCATATTTATATTTATATTTATATTTATAGCTAGACAGCACTTGCCTGAAACATTTGTTACAGGCAAAAAAAAAAAAATCATTTTATTATTTTTTTTCTGTTGTTTTTTTTTTTTTTTACTACAAAATTATCAGACAAGGACTTGAGGGAAACATAAAAAAGGGGGAAGAGGGGGAGGGGGTGGGGTATCACATTTTAAATGCCTGTTTTTAGATCAATACAGAGGGGAAACAATCATGATTGGGGGCACCTTCTTCTTATGTACTTGTGTGTACTTAATGTACCAGATTGGGTTTTGCTGTGGGCCAGTGCACCCTGAGCCCCGCCCCACCCCAACTCCCCAGATCAGCCAATTTTACATAGACTATTTTTGGGTTTATGTCTACAACAAAATACTTTATTATGAAACATAAAAAGTAGGCCTGTGCCGATATGGTTTTTTTGACCATCGGCCGATGCCAATAAAATCTCAAGCATATCGGCCGATACCGATACCGATAACCGATATAAAGAAAATAAAAGAAAATAAAAGAAAACATGTAAAATCTGCATTTTCTTTCAATACGAGGAGGTATACATGTTTTCATATTATTTATCATCAAAATGCGTACTTTCAGACGGCCTATTTTCAGATCGGCATGCGCGATATGAAACAAAACATTCCTCGTGTCTTTTCACCGTAACGACGATGCTTATCATCCTGTGACACTCATAAAATAATTTATCAGGGCAATAGGGCATGCTTTTTTTTAACTTGATAATTCTTCTCTTTAATCATAAAAATAATGTTTGAAAATCACTGTTCATGAGGACGGAAAACACTGCGATGTGCCTTTGATAAAGTAGTCACACAACTCCTCACGATGACGCATAGCATTCTTCAACAACGCTGATAAAATATTTTTACCAGTTGCATGATTTATTTTCACTCGGTGATTCTGTTATATAATCAGGTCTCCCGCTAAAGATATTCATTGAAATAATGAATCAAAATTACTCTTCATGAAGACGGAAAACTTTCAACTATGTGCTTTATAAAGGAAAAATAGTCCCTTTTTTTTTTTTATTATCATGATGGATATCATAATTTTCTTTTTGTAACGAGGCTAATAAAAAATATATCGGACAAAGTCAATTTGACTGGATAATTCTGCTCTTTCATGAGTTTCATCTAGTCATTCAATAAAGATATTCGTTGAAATCACATATCAGATTTTTGTAAAGACAAGTAGACGAAGCCATCACGCACTGCTTCAGAAGGGGTTAAACAAAATTCTGATTTCTAAATGACGACGTCTCGATCTTCTTATGTAATAATGATCCTCATTTGCTGTGGGTATTTTGGCTAACTGACTTTACAAAAGTTTTATTTCATAATTAGACTACAGTAGATTTTTTTTAAATTTCAGATAATGCCTATTTTTATTCCAAAAAATATTTCATTCATACGGGATTCCTTCTTACTCGACGTCGTACGATTTATGTCATTCTAGCCAAGAAGGAACAATGCTGCCTTTGCGTACATGTACACCAAGCAGCCAATCACATCACGAACACGAGACATCGCCCCCTCTAACCCCCTTTACACGGCACTTGACTTCATTGATATTCAGTTGCTATGCGAAGTTAGACCAAAATTGCTGATATTGGACCAATCACAGCACTGTAAATTTTCCCGCGATTGACAGGCACTGCGCAGAACGTACCGTAGTTTTCGCGCCAATAGTATACTCATTCAGTTGCGACGCTACGCTAGGCCGAACTTGCCGATATTGAACCAATAACATCGCTGTTGTTTAGGGGATTTCCCACACTTGAACCTTCAGCACATGCGCAGAACTTTCAATAATGGCTGTGCCTTGAGTTTGCTTGACCAACCCGAGCTATGTGTAAGCACTGAGGGCGATATGGGAACCGTTCCCAATGTAGCCTACCCTGGAATATTGTGGGCGCCTGGGCGATAACTGACCCAGCACACCGCGTTGTGCAATCACAACGGAAAGTTACTGGAACCGTATATCATTTCTTAGCTTTAGATTATCCCCCTCCTTCGATCAAAATGAGAGATTTATTACCTGTTCTCAGATAATGATGACCGAATAGGTCATTTTTGGTTGTCAAACTAGGGAAATAAAAGACACATTCGGATTGATAGTAAGTACGGCTCTGACAATGACTTCTGCCACGGACATTGACAATGTGTATAATGGGAGATGCGATGGGTATGATGAAACATGAAGGTGACTGTGTGTGTGTAGTACGAGCTCGATTATGTTGTTCATTTTCAGTGATGAATGACATAAAATGTGAATAAAAAGGACCGGAAGAAATACGGTAGTGACGATCAGACACAAGAAATTCCATCTTTCAGAGTAGAATTTATTTCTTATTTTATTTTGCGTTTCATATCGGTATCGGTTGTTATTAAAAGGGAATATAGGCCGATGTCGATAGAGCAAAATAAAGCCGATATCGGCGGTCTCCGATAGCCGATAGCTATATCGGCACAGGCCTAATAAAAAGGGGGAAGAGGGGGAGGGGGTGGGGTATCACATTTTTAAATGCCTGTTTTTAGATCAATACAGAGGGGAAACAATCATGATTGGGGGCACCTTCTTATGTACTTGTGTGTACTTAATGTACCAGATTGGGTTTTGCTGGGGGCCAGTGCACCCTGAGCCCCGCCCCCCACCTCCCCAGATCAGCCAATTTTGCATAGACTATTTTGGGGTTTATGTCTACAACAAAATACTTTATTATGGCACACTTTGTTTTCTTTCAGACTGAAGGAGCTTCTTAGGAATAAACTAATAGAGTCAGGCTGGAGAGATGAACTAAAGGCTCATTGTAAAGGTAAGAACTCCTTCTTCTGAAGGATGCTAGAAGGTGGGAAGGGCTATGGATATTTCCATCAATTAGCCTACTTGCCATGGAAGGCGCCGATGTCGTAGTATCTTAGAATGGACTTGTAAGAATTTCAGTCCTTTTAAACTTTTTTTTACTTTGGTTTAAAAGTGTAATTTTAGCAAGGGACTTTGACCAAATTCTCAATTTTTCCCTTTGTAACTCGGTTAGACCCATCATCAATTTTGACTGAATGAGTAAAATACTGGACTTATTTCTCATCAATAATTTGTATAACTGGGTGGCTAGAAAATGTAAAAAGTCTTTTCTTGTTCTTCAAAATCTCCCACATGCCACTCGTATCTCTTGGGTTTTATTTTTTTGTCATTTGAAGACGAATCTAACATTTGCTTGTCTAATCCATCAACACTTTCTCTTCCATGACTCTGGTATCTTTTTTAGAGGTTGTAAGGAGAAAAGGACTGGAACATGTGACTGTTGATGATCTGGTTGCTGAAATAACCCCTAAAGGAAGAGGTAAAGTTGGTGACATTTTGAGATTAATTCGTTAGTACCATAGACTCAAATGATATGGTACAGTCTTCGATTTCATTGATTTAAAGAGGTTCAAGGAAATGGTTTTAAAAAAAGCAGGAACATAATTACTAATTATGATTGAAAGATAGATAGATAGATAAATAATAGATGGACAATTCTAGTAGTAATTTTGAATTCCACTTTCTACTATAATGAACAAATTTGCCAAATATAGAGGTTTGTGTGTGTGTATCTGTCGGTGTCTCTCTTCTCTCTCTCTCTCTCTCAAAAAAAGTTGATTTACCTTTTCCTACACATGATTTTATCCCCATCAGAACTTGTTCCGGATGAGGTAAAGAGAGAATTGCTCCATCGGATCCGAGCCTTTCTAGCCCAGCAATCCAACATTTGATTGTGTCCAGTTTGTGCCCAGTTTGTGTCTAGCAACTCTCCTCATATGTATGTCAAAGACTGACTAGCTCTCTATTTGCTTATCTACACCTTGATCTCTGCTCTGTGTTCCAAGTGATTACCTCTACCAAAACTGTACGAAGGCATCAACATCTGCATTTATTCATTCTTGCAAAATTTAAAGAAATTCATGCTATGCTGGAAGAGCGAACAAGGCAGATAAAACCTTTTGTTTTCTTTGTAAATTCATGGATTTGCAAGGCCACATTTTCGGTAAAGCACAATTTTTTTGTTACACATCCACAAGCTTTTACTAGGTCCTCGCACCTCTCTGTCAAGAGGCTGCTTCTATATTAGAGGTTAAGTCTATTAAGCCAGGATGTGAATGGATGTGGATAAATGTGGTGCCACAAAGTGAGACCAGCCTAATCTAATGGCTTTGTCAGTAATCGTTAACGAACCTTGCAAAAGGTCTTGTATATCTTGAAGCCAGTAAAATTAGGCTTTTTGATAGAAACCCAATGTTTTGGCTTGGGGGTTTCTCTCTGAAACAAGACAATGTCAACTTTGAATGTGTCCTCTGTTTGATGTCAAGAGGAGAAGTTATATTTGGGGAAATTAGAAGATTTCCACTGTTGTAAGTGTACTTCACAACAGGTTGTATGTTCTGCATGATCTCTTTGTGCTTTAAGCTTAGTTCATCATTAAGTTTTGACCAAGAAATAGATTTATACCTCAGACACACGAACAAGACGGACACCAAACCTTCAGAAGGCCAAACAAACCATTACATTGTCCCAATGGCCAAGAATCGGTCGATGTGGAGTCGATGTGGAGTCGGTTTGGTGATGTGACTGAGGTACCGTAATAGTTTGAACAGTATCTGTATAAAAGAGAATGCTTATTTTCCTCCTGTTTCCATGTTTTTTTTTTTCCTGCTTGGAATTTATGTTCATGACTTCATGTTGTTTTGTTTGACTTCAGTTTTTTATCACATCCAAGAGTTATGTTATTTCTTCTTCAGGTGCCCTTCTTTAATTGACCCTTAGTATTTTCATATCGTGAATAAACATGTTCTCTGAGTCTCTTTTCATGATTATCATTTGGCTTCTGATGTAAACATCTGGTTACTATTTTGATTTTCTTTGCCAAATACTTTTAAATACTTTAATTTGCATCATAATACATGTATAGCATAATTTCCTGTGTATGGAGAGTGCAATGCAATTTTAGCTTGAATGATTATACTTAAGAAAGCAGTTTACATGTGGTATACAACAAGATATATTTTTTGTACACTGTACTCTATCTGTCAAAAACTTTCTGCTGTTGTGATAACAAAAAGATTCATATTCTGTGACATAATTTTACCGGCTTGATACGGGCAGTCTTCCATAGGAGTACATAATGGATGTGCCTGTCATACTTTCAAGTTTCAACCAAACCTTACAGTTGTTCTTTGATGCCTGAAAACTCTTAAGTTTCTATCGATCGTTAGCAGGTCCAAGGTATTTTGTTCCATTCATCACCAGCGACAAATATTTTGGTGTACTTTTTGATGATTTTATTAAGTTAACCCTACTGTAGCTTGAATCAGATGAAATATCAAGGAAAATGACACTTTCACCTTCACTTTGTGTCTTATTCCAAGACACTTTATAATGTATGCAACACAAAATTACCAAATATGATTATGTACCTTCAGCTTGGACCTTCCTCATTCCAAAACGTTTTGTGTGTGAATCATCTCATATAGCAAAGTACTCTGGGAAAGGGACTCTGCATGTAAATGTTATGTTACAACTGTTATAATTTGATTTTTTTTTTTTTGGGGGGGGGGCTTTAATAGAGATATTTCTTGAGCATAACTGTATTTCGATTGAGTTACTTAATGTATATGCCAACGTTTGTTCGTCAGTGCATAGCTGATAATCTGAAAGGGCAAAAACGGCTATTTTAGGGGTGGTGCACACTGCCATGTGGGCCTAGAGAAAGAGTAATGCAAGGAACATTGTAATACTGTTGTGGAATGGACTGTAACAAGGCAGTTTTGCTGGTCCTTGTTCTTGGTACTTGACCCCTAATGTAACGGTGATTTCTGTGGTCAATCTAAAGGGCAGGTCAAAGGTCATTGATAACTTTAACTATAAAATTGGCCTCCTGAAGCTTACTCTTGGACGGAAAAGGCATTGGATGTGCCAACAGAAACTGGAAACTTCTACACTGATGTACATACCTTTTGCTCATAAACTTTGGAAGACCATTTTTTTAGTTATCATTATCTGTGATATGGGACTGACCTAGAACACATTCAGAATGCTTTTAATGTTCATCAAACTTCGATTGACCACAGAAATCACCGTTACATGATGAACATTAAAAGCATTCTGAATGTGTTCTAGGTCAGTCCCATATCACAGATGATAACTAAAAAAAAATGATCCTCCAAAGTTTGTGCAAAAGGTATGTACATCAGTGCAGAATTTTCCAGTTTGTTTGCACATCCAATGCCTTTTCCATCCAGTACAAGCTTCAGGAGACCAATTTTATAGTTAAAGTTATCAGTGACCTTTGACCTGCCCTTTATACAGGAGTAGTCAATGCTAGAGAAAAAGGAAGGCATATGTTGAGAAATATTTGTGAATGTGGCATAATCCAGCGAGTATTATGAGAATTTTACTTGGATATGTTTGGCTGCCTTACTTTGACAAATCTTTTCTGTAAAAATGTAAATATTTTGCATTATGTGTAATAAATCAATAATTTTGTGTTAAATGCAGATTGGTGTTGTATTTGTTGGTTGATATTGAAGTTGTGCTTTGAATTCTAGATATTATACCTTTAGAACTGAATATAATAATGGTGGAGAATTTCAAATGAAAATGTGACTTAGAAAGCATTTGAAGCATTTTTTAAATGTTACAAAAATGAACAACACAAATAATTTGAAAGTAAAACATTGGTTTTTAACCATCTTGGGTTTTTATTTTCATTGCAAGTTAAACCATTTAAATGTAGTTGCATCCACAAACAAAAGGAAAGAAAATTAAAAGTGTAGTGGTATATATATATATATATATATATATATATATATATATATATATATATATATATATATATATATATATATATATATATATATATATATATATATATATATATATATATATATATATATATATATATATATATATATATACACCACTAAATTGATAGGATTCCCCCTAACATAGGAAATAATCACTGTATATATATATATATAGGATTCCCCCTAACGTAGGTAGAAATAATCAGTGTATATACAGTGATTATTTCTACCTACGTTAGGGGGAATCCTATCAATGCGATCAATGCGGTTTATTTCGTCACAATAGAAATTCGACGTTACGGCGAAAGCGACCGTGCGTTAAGGCGAATGATAACAATAGGCTGAGATAAAAGGATTCCCCTAAACGCTGGAATAAGAGTTATATATATATATATATATATATATATATAGTTCTACACAGAAAAAAAAAAACCCCATTTGAATTGTACATCTACAATAATTATGATGACCCCCAAAGAAAAGATATTGCACAATAGCAAAGTGTTAAAATATCCACTTCTCCACATTTACAAATCATATTACTGTTTGTCAAAATAGCATTTGCAAAATTAAATTGATTGTATATAAAATCATATATGACAGAAGTCATTTTATTTCATGACTCTACCAGAACTTTCAAATCATATAAGCCAAGATAATCCAATGAAAATATTGCAGACATAATGATTCTTGCCTTGCATGATAACTAATGCCTCCATACTTCCAGCAACGAGTTTATAGAAAGCTAGATTTTTAAAACTAACTCCCAAGAAAAATCCAATATTTTATGTTGCTAAAAAGTTGTCAATTACACATTACAGGAATATGCATATATGGCTTGCATATAACAATCATTTAACCATGGACTTCCAGGCAAGCAGAAGATCTGTACAGTACAAAACAAATTCAGTAAGTTAAGTTAGAACATATGACATTCATATTTTTTTCTTCTCCATATTGAGTTGTCTTGTTACATGTTTTCCAAGGTGAAGAAGTGAAGTACATATGCAAATGTTATCTAAAAATCTTAGACCTACACTATGACAGCTTGCAACATGTTTGCACTGCACAGATTAAAAGTGCTACGTGTCTTAACCAACATTTCATATTGGACATGGTGTGAAATTTATGCTGAAGTTCACAATCTATTCATAATAATCTAATAATATTCTTGATTTATATACATGTGGCACATAATACATCTACCATGTATCTAAGCACTTTACAGAGACATTATTACCCGGTCATAGGAATCATGGCTTGCCCGCACACAATGTACACACCTCCACTCCCTGGGGAGCATTCCAGCCAGGCAGCTTTTTACAGATGCTCACAATGCTGATCAGACCGCAAAGACTTTCTCATCCTACCGGGTACCCATTTAACACTTGGGTGGAGAGAAGCAATGTAGATAAAATGTCTTGCTTAAGGACACAAGTGCCATGCCGGGGTTTGAACCCACAACCAGTCAAGCTCTTAACCCTTTCAAGACAATTGACCACATTTTGTGGTTTGGCTTAATAAGTTTTGATTCAGAGCTCTAAAAAATATACCAGATGTATGAGTAGAAAGAGCAAAAATTTCTGCACATGCTATGTCCATTTTTGTCACATGACCATATTGTGTTTGATGTCAGGAATTTTAAAAAGGAGAATAAGCTTCAAAATCCTTAAATTGGCAACACATCGAGAGATTCAAAATCATTGTTTTTCATCAAAATTGGCAATTTTTTCAACGTATCGATAAAATCACTAACCATGTTTATTGTTCTAAAAGACATTACACCTATGAACCATCTAGCACTAAAAGAAAAATATTATTGTTGCCAATTTGAAGAACGAAATGTGATCAATTTATCCCTTGAATAATTCCTGTCCTGAAAGGGTTAAACCACTCAACTACGACACCTCAACTTACTGCATTACAATCTTTGATTAAGGAGTTATTCCAAAACATTGCATCTACTCATAAATCTTTCCCACAACCTTCTAGACTATACACACATTATAAAGATTTAAATAGTACCTTGTACATGTACTTTTTAAGGTGTCATGTATAATGATAAGTGGGGAATCTGAATACATATACCGAGTTGTTAATATCTTTTGATTAGTTCTCGAGTCCATAAAATGTACTTCACTACAATATCTATACAAGCAATACATGCTGCACTATAGCAATTTCTTTTTTGTGACGTAGAATTATTTAGTCATAATGATGACTGAAAACACGAATTATACCTTGTGACAAATTTGTAAGTACATATTCAAATTAGTACAATTTGGTAAGAAGCTTTTAAGATTCAAAATTGATCATAAGAAAAAAAAAGCCTATCACATTGCCAATTGCTTCAAAAGAAAATACACTACTAGACTTGAGGGAGTGGAGCCAGGTGAATTTTCAGTGGAAAATCCATTGACACAAGAGATTTAAATAATACGAGGGGAGATGTGAGAGACTGCATCAATATTGGAAAGCTCACAGAAGTTTTGCAGCCTCGAAAACAATGCAAATGATTGGATCTTTTTACATCTCGTCCACTTCCCACCAAATCGATTTATTCTGAAGAGGATGAGCAATATAAAAAGATCTTAACATGCCTAACATAAATGCTGCTGCCACTTTTCGATTTTACTCATTTATATAAGTAACTGAAAAATCTAATTATTCCTCTCCTTCTTGTAAAATAAGTAAGTTTTTGTTAATTTGGGGTGTGGTTATATTCCCTGACTAAAAATCTCCAAAAAAAAATCATCATTACTGCAAAAATAATTTGGTAAGCTTCATTTACCCACATATCTTTTATCAACTATACAATTACTTCTACAAAAAAATCTTCAGAAATACTACATATCATACCATGTTTCTTCAATACCCTCTTCTCAATATTCACTGAAAGTATTATTCCAGCAAAAGGGAATTTTATAGAAGGCAAACGTACATGTCAACATTCAACGCATAGGATGGAATGTAAGTAGGAAATCAAATTTCAGATTGCATTCAATTACTCTTTGCAACAAACAATTTTACCACAACCTCAATATCTACCAGTCTGAGCATGCAGAATACCTTCCCCACTATATAGATGGACTAATAAACAGAGTTTTTTTCTCTGTGTTGCATCTAGGAGTTGTGATGGAATTCGATAAGTAAATCAGACGTGTGTACTTCTTTGATAACGTAATGTAACATGTTTCTGATCACATCATGCTATGGAGCCTGGGTAAATAATCAACCATAAAGTATATGTAGAGGGAGAGTGGCAAAGAGAGAAAGAGAGAAGGGAGGGGAGGGGATGGAGGGAGGGAGGGCAAGTGAGAGAATGAGGAGGGGAGAGGGACAGAGGGAGGGAGGGCAAGCAAGAAAAAGAGGAGGGAGAGAGACAGAGGGAGGGAGGGCAAGCGAGAGAAAGGGGGGGGGGGAGGGGGAGAGACAGAGAGAGACAGAGGGAGGGGGAGGGAGGGAGGGAGGGAGGGAGGGAGGGCAAGCGAGATAGAGAAAAAGGAGGGGGAGAGAGAGAGAGACAGAGGGAAGGGGAGGGAGGGAGGAAGGGCAAGCAAAAGAGAGAGAGAGGAGGGGGAGAAAGAGAGAGAGAGAGGAAGAGAAAGAGGGGAGAGAGAGACAGAGAGAGACAGAGACAGAGACAGAGACAGAAGGGGGAGAGGGGAGATAATATAACAGACCTGCCACCCCTGAAACCCAAGAAATAGGGACAAATGACAAGGCAGAGGCTGAAGATAGGGACATTTCTGAGTTTCCTATACATTACTACAGACAAATTTTTGCAAAAATAGGACACAGTGGTAGAAGTGGCTCTTTCTTCTACCAAAAATTGGGATTGTCCCTATTAAAAAGGGATGTATGATATAATTATTATGACTTTACCGTCCTTACCCCATGGATAAAATTTGATTTCGATGTATCACACACTCTACATAGACCACACAGGTTAACACTTAGGACATACATTGAGATGATTATTCTTGACTATAAATAGACTTGACACATTAGCATTTAGTCTACTTTACATGTATAAGCCAAAATATAAGTGAGCTAAAAGCAATTTTTGACTATTAAAAGCAGATAATTTTAGAATCTAGAAAGCATGACACAAGCTAAACACAAGATGGAATCTACAAAAAATTTCTCAAGTACCGGTACTCGAAAATGGCCCCTTCATCAGTTTACTACCTTGCACAACCCATTGTCAGCACACACATATATAACGCACACATACGTAAACAGGGCCCTCTTGCATAAAAAGTTGCGGTTAAACGCAACTTGATTTTCAACCAATCAGAATCGCGTATTTAGGAATTGCGTTTAATTTTTTGAGTTGCGTTTAATCGCAACTTTTTATGCAAGAGGGCCCAGGTAATGCAAAGATCTCTACTTCTCATTAGTATACTGTCTGTTGAGAGCCAAAAGGGCCTTAGATCATATCATTTTGTGCAGAGTTAATGCCTTTCTGGCTCTAAGTGGATGATATGATTTAGAACCCTTACGGGTACATCCGTATGCTGTCAGGGTCACTGTGCACATTCTGATTAAGTACTAAATTGATTGCTGCATGTATACATAAGCTTTTTGTCTAGAGCCATGGCCCAGCAGAAGCTTTCAACCGCTTTTCATCCTCCAGATAGTTCCACCAGACCCGAAGAATCCATTAAAAGAAAACAAAAATGGCGCCAACACAGATTTTTGTCACATATCTTGAATGCTGTAGTATATTGTCACCATTACGATCTTGGAGAATGTACAGAATGAAATGAGTTTCGCAGATGCTGTAAAAGATTGGCCCAAACTTTGGAATGCGTTTTTTTCTCAAAATGGTAAATTCATTGTCCCTGCGTTCATTCAAACCTGCTGGGTGCACACAAGGCTCTGTGTAACTGTTCTGCACACACAGTTGGTAAGTTCTCAGGAGCTCTTCCAAACAATTATTTTGGAATCCTGACCACCTGTGATCACTGTAGAACCATCAGATGATACCTGGATACAATTGACTGCTCCTGAAAATTATGACAGTTTGAGAGAGAAAATAAGAAGATGAAACAGATAATCATCCATGCATAATTCCCAGGGGGCACTCAATTTTTTTTTCAGATGGGGGTGTGCCACAGCTGCCCTCGAAAGGGTCTAAGGAACTGACTAGAAGCATAAAACATAGGGTCTTTGGAACAGTGGATCTATACCCAGCTGAGCAAAAAAACATGGTCTAAGGAACTACAGCACTTAGTGTGTGGATTCTATAGGGCATGTATATGCCATTGCACACACAAGTGAATGGACGTACGTATACGTGAGAGCTAGGGAACGGGGCCTCCAGGGGGAAACGGAGAGAGATGAGCGCTTTTGTTCCTGCCCGGTATCTTGAGAACGAGTGAGAAGGGCGAGGATGGCAGTTTATGGAAATTTTCATCTTAACCTTAATCACAATCCAGCATGCTTTACTGGTATAAACACGCTATAGTGCACAAATAAAACATGTCTTTTGCAGATACATAATTTTCCATTTCTAACTACATTTAAATTCAATTCTGAATGATAACACTTCTATTTATTGTATTAATATGCATTATCAAATTTTTATATAAGTATTGGTACCAGTATATTATTTTTTTCAAAGAATTCATGTATGACATACATGTAGTAATAGATACAAAGCATTTTAGCCCAATAGCTTTTTCAAATATTTGGAACAGTCCTGGCCCTTTCTCAGGAGTTAAAAAATAGGTTAGTTTTGACTTACCTATATGTTGACTGAATGATGCTACTAACTGAGCCTTGGCCATATCCCATACCATGAGATTCCCTCCTGCATCCCCAGCCAAGAGAATATGATCACGCCAACATAGACACCTTTGTTGGAAAGGACAAGAAATAAAGGCTGAAGTCAAACTGGATATCACATTTCATCAATTCTGTTTGTATAATCTTGTTTTGTATATTTAAAGGTATTGTGCAGTTTGGGTAAGCCCTCAAAAACTTTTCGTCAGATTTTCTTTTGATTTTAGATGATAAACTGCAAGATACTAGCATAACTGAGCTGCTGTGAAGTGTTTTCCTCCTCAAGTTAAATACTAAATAAGTGAGAGGTCAAAAATAATTTTGATACCTGGACAGGGATCAAAACTCCAACAACGGCAAGTTGTACCAGACAGGTGTAACACCAGTAGGGGACTGTGTATATGCTATACTGGGACTGTTGTGTGGGCAGCCGTCAGGGCCAAAATTCACCGGAAATCATTGATGTAATACCTAATAATCTTGAACATATCTTTTTATACAAGGAGAACAACATGAGACGATATTTAACGTGTTTCTTTCCAATTTCCTGTGTGCATGAGCTTTAATTTCAAAGTATAGAATAAATTAGGGACATTGCTTGTACAAGCATGAAAGTACAAAATATTTTTCAGTCTTACATTCGACATTTTTGAGAAAAAGGGTTACTATTAATAGCTGGTTTCCTGGACGTTTTAAAAAAAATATTTTCCAACACTGTAACACTGATGGCTTCAACCAAGTGTATGATTTCAAATATGTCATGCAATTGAATGATATAGAGCATCTTTGTCCATTTACACCATTTTGGGTACATTTATACACTGTGCCATACCAATTACGCCATTAAGGGGTACGTTTTACATTGTTCTATCACTCGCAGACTGAAGTGGTACCCATGCATGTTAAAAAAAAAAAGAGTTGAATAAGGGTCGCATTTCCGACCCAAGGCGTCGACGACGTCTTTGGGAAAAAGGAGTGTTTTTCATCTTATATTCAACATTTTTGAGAAAAAGGGTTACCATTTAGCTGGTCTCCTAGACGTTTTTTTTAAAGATATTTTCCAACACTGTAACACTGACAGCTTCATTCAGGTGTATGATTTCAAATATGTCCAAGCCTGCTTCTTTCTACTCAACACTCTTTTTCCACTCTTTGCAAACATTTCTAGCACTTTCATGTCATGAAAATGTCCGATGGAAACATTTTGGTACGCTGGAACCAACTGTTAACTGTGGCTGTCTCCAACCCTGTCTCCAACCCCTACTGCAAGCCTCGTGCATTCTTCCCTCCTATTCTTCATCTGTTTATCTTACCTGACCTCATGTTCACCATCCTTAGCAAACACCTCTGTGCCTGTGTTCACATCGATCACTCTGATATAGCTGTCCTGACCTGCAGAAGCCATCTGTTGACAATCTACAAAGTGAAATGTGAAAAATGGTCAAAAATGAACCAAATAATATAAGCCAAACTAGAAGTGGTGAATCAGGCTCCAGTCTATCAAAGTGGGATACTTCTAAAGTCTGTGAAAGTGAACAACCTCTCCACTCTTTCGGACTCCTCTTTGAGTAAAAAATGTTACATGCTGTACATGTACTATATTTAAAAATCTAGATTCACGTGCAGTTTGATAACAGAAGAATGTTGATTAGCATTGTTTAAACCTTCCTTCTAATGTTGTACGCAATGTTTTCATATTTTTTTGACTAATAAATATGACAACAAATTATTCTGAAATGACACTAGAGGTAAACTGAACAAGCTTTTCAAACATTTTCATCTTAAGGATTAAGTGAAAATAGTAAAATTTTAATATCAATGTTTCTGCAAAACATACCTCAGCATCAATTTTATGGAGAATATAAATGTACGATAGATTTACATGTGTTTACTCACCAGGACTAAATATCACAGCGTTAACTGGTCCATGATGACTCTGGATATGACGGAGCGCCACCTGGTGTTCAACATTCCACAGGTTGACGTCCCCATCTTTCGTTCCCGTCAGGAGGAGGCTGCCATCTTGGCTAAGTTCTGTACAGGTTACCTAAGAAACATGAATTACATGACTGTTAAAAATCCAATTAATACACTATTGTGTATGCGATGTATACCACAATATATGTCGGTCTTATGGTACATGAAAAAGTATCTGGTTTGAGCTTGGTCTATTTGAGTTGAGAGCGGAACTTGTAGCTGAGCCTGATCGGTTAGTCACAGACGGACATTTGACAAATTTTGAAAGTTTGAAGGCCTGCAGAAAATAAGTATTTAATTGAAGAGAGCTATTTTATGTTTCATTGTGAAAGGTATCACTAAAGGAGTTGAAATTTGATAAAATTTGGTTGCCATGGCTGCCTACTAAAATCATAATCCATAAAATATTCAATGTCACGGATGGACAAAATGCCTACTCTTAACCGATCAGGCTCAGCTAGGCAATTAATTTCATGGGCATACTTGATTATGCAATTCAGATTTTGTGACAAAGAAAAGCTTTGTTTTTCTTATTGAAAAAAAATAACTTAGTAAAGTAAAATATCATGGAAAATGTTGAAACAACAATAAGTATTGGGACTTTGATTGAAAACTTGTATCACAAAATACATTTGAGGTACTATGCATTGTCTTGAAGGTTTATCATCAGCCTAAGATCAGGTCCTTAAACAGTTTGATTGATATCAGATATCAGATGTATTGTATCCAAATCACATGTGAAACTTCTTCAGTTTGCAAAATGTTGTGGTGACTGGATCGTACATGTAGTTTAACCCTAAAAGGTCAGGGGGGGGTGGAATCCCCCCTAGACATTGCTCGCGATATGTCCGCAACGCGCAAAGCAGTCACCGCTGTGTTTCATGACTTTTTTCTTTCGAATCTCACGCATCTTTTGAGACCAAATTCGCAATGTCCAGGCATGCGGTTGCGAAGTTACTCAACATTTCGTATTTGCACGTCAGACCAAAAATTGCTCAAAAACGTGATTTCATGTATGATTTCAATACAAAATGTGTTTTCAGCCAAAATTTAGAAATCTATGAATATTTTTACATTTACTGATTAAAATTAATTTATTTTACGCTGTTTATGATCGCAAAAGTGTCTCCGACAAATTTCATACAAAAAAACAAAAAGAAACAAAAGGTAAAAAAAACAAAGAAATACATAAGAAATTTTAAATACACTAAAATACCTAAGAAATCAATTTTGATACCGATTTTTTTTCAAGTATATTTGCTAAGAATTCTGGAAAGAATGTCTAGACCAAAAATTAGCATTTTTTGAGCTTTATTTAATGATTTAGAGCAAAATTTTGATTTCATGCATAAATTAGCATAATTAATTAATGTGAAATTATTTCGGAGCATTTAACTATACAGTTTTGTAGATTACGTTGTGGGCGACATGCGTGCCGATTTTTGGCGCGATCGCGCAGTCGACGGTCGAGATCTCGGGGGAGGTGGATTCCACACCCCCAGCTGTGGCATAACCAAAATCTCCCGGCCCTTTTAGGGTTAAAATGAACACATGTTTATCCTACAGGTTTTTATGACACAGTAATCTTTAATCTGTCTTGTCCTAATAAAAAAAACTGACCCCTGAATCATGGTCTAGCTCTGCGAGAACATCAGCCACTATCCTCTGACCACCCGAATCAAGGCCCTCGCATGCCCACAACTTGACCGTCGAGTCCCAGGAGGCAGACGCAAAGATGGAAGAGCCCTGCTGCCAGCAGAGGGCGGAGACTGCATCATCATGGGCGGGGATTACCTCCAAGACACGCCCATAGTCAACCGAATACACATATCTATATGGTAATCAAATTCAGATTTGATGATGGAAAGAAAAAAGTTACACAAACACAACACCAAGATAAAGATCAAATTCAAGTAATAAAACAGGCTATGAACCAAAATGAGTCTTTAAGCATCTGGGAAAGTAGGAAGATCTTTAGAAGATGTCGAATGGCCTTTGTCTGAGTGAAGAGAAAAATTTCATGATCTATTATCCAAGTTACAAGAAAATCCATCTTGTAGACAGAGCAATATTTCAAGGCTATCAGAACAATGAACAAACACACACACACAAAAACTGACCTCAGGTGAATTCATCTTCGACCTAAAATTTATTCTATCTATGTCTGATACCCATCTGTCACGGAATTTGGACATTTATTAAAGAGGGTAATTAAAAAAAAAATTAGAGTAAAAGGTCAATAAAATTCATCAGAATTATGTAATTCTTTTCACACAAAAAAAGCATCTCATTACTCACATTGAGTTATCCCATGATGCAATGAGTGCACTCTTGTCGTCAGGGGTGATGAGTACACCAGACAGGGCCATGTTAGAGAGGCTGGCACTCCGCAACTGACGTTGGTCTTCTAGGGAGTACATCTTCAGCTGCGTATCTGAGAGGCATAAGAAAATGAACAACGTTCCATCAGCTGCGTATCCGACAGGCATATAAAGAGGATGAACAACATTCCAGTTTACCACCAAAATTCATATACGGGTACTTCTCTATCAACATATATGCGGTATACTATGGTGTTTGACTTTTTGTGATTTTTTTGCTAATTGCACTTATGAGTCCCAAACTGTGAAAAGACCCATCCTTGGCAATGGCATTTGTATCATGTTTACATGTCAACAAATGTGTTGGGTATGGACAGCAAAATGAAATGCTTGTGAAACAGGCAGATTTATCCAAATATTAGGCTGTGAAAGATATTGCTTACATATTAAACCTGAAGTGAGAAAATCAGCC